>OX359246.1:6288835-6888835 GCA_947179485.1 Allacma fusca | reverse complement strand
CGACGAAGGAGGTATTTGTTACTTTGAAACAAGATCTCAAAAAATATAAATGTCAATGCAGAATGTGCAATAATTTATTTAAACACGATTTAAATGACACCAAAATATTTACTAATAGTAATTTTGGATACGGGAATGTCTCTGGCGGATTTAGACGTCGAAGAAACGACCAAAAATCAATTTGAATGCTGTTCACAACAGCTTACGCAATTACCCGAGGATAACTCCGCAGAATTGGCAGTGGCTACTCACACAAAATCGCACGGTTCGAAAGACAAAACTAGACATCGTGAAAGGACGCCATAATCTCAGGTGGATAAATGGGGCCGAAGTAAATCCTTTCCCTGTGCATTCACCCATACCCAGCCAAATTCATTCCAGGCCTTTAAGAAAGTGGGGAGAATCGTACAAGTTTGATAACGTTGATGTCAAGTTTGTCAATACGTGTAATATAGATTGTACTATTCAGATATGAAATTTTTTAAAAGATTTTTACCCAATGTGTAAGCAATTTGTTAGTCTATAAAGAAATACTCTATCAAAAATCGTGAAACAAATCTTTAATTGCATGGATAAAGGTACAATAGATAAAGCAATTTGGATCCGAAAGATTCTAAATAAACAAACAAGTGCGGTTGTTGATTTGCTGGATACTGATCGCAATGACACTCAGTCATTGCGTTGTTGGTTTAAGCTAATCCAAAAACATTCTAGATGTCAAAACTGCAGTTGCGTCAATCACTTGGAGGAAATATTAAAAACAATAAGTTTAACTGATATAAATTTTTGAATTTTGCAGTAATGCTTTTCGACAATGCAAAATACGTTTATGGCGGTTTGCGTAACAACATAGTTACACGAAAAAGATACAACCGTGTTGGCGAGCGAGCTATTTCGTCAGTGTGGCTATAGTCATTGACAAATGATTAGCTTACTGACACATTTCACACCTGTAAGTGTGGGACTACGTTTTGTGTTTTATAAATGTTGTATAAAAATGCATCCTTCTTAGTAAAATGAGTTTGTATTTAAAATTTATAACATTTACAATATCTACAAAAATTGTGTAGGTTCATTTGCATTGTTTTATAATGCGTGTGCAAAAATGTATAAAACAATTAGTTATTATTTGGTTGAAATTGTAGTATATAATATAACTACTTATGACTGTACGAATGCTTGAGCACCGTATTTTATTTTATTTTAAAAAATCATTAAGTACACAAAATTTACAGCAGCGTATATTTGTAATACATGATAAATTGCGAAAACACTATAATATTTGTTTCATATTTGTGTAATAATAATTATTGCCAATTTCTGTAACGGTTTTTTGATATTGACTTTCATAATTTCATAATGGGTTGTTTGTTTTGATTTATTATAATGAAACCTTGGTACACGTATGTAGTATTCTCATTTACTGCTATGGAACGATTATAGAATACCAATTATAGAACTGCTACCGATACAAGCGCGCAATTGGAGAAATGAAGTCGTATTGATCAACAGCATCGCCACATTTATGTGATGAATGAAATTTCATGTAAACATTTAACAACGTTCGCAATTCTGCCTTTTATTTTATCATTATTATATTATGTATTATTATTATTATATCATTCACAAGAAGCCTTTAATAAATCCGAAGGGTATTTATAATCCGCCCTTCCGTCGCTTGCGATTTTGGATAAATTGTATGAAGCCTTCTTTAAACCTTCGGGAAAAATTTCAGACTACCTCTCATATGAAGAAATAATTAAAATAATTTTCTCTTGGCTCGAAAATCGGTCAGTCGCTTTCAATGAAGCCTTCTTCAGTGGCTAGCCTTCGAAGGCTGGACATATCTTGTCAAGATACCTTACCCGTGCAACGATTTACGGACGCGAGATAACTGCCGTCTCACGTCGGCTTTCGGACGTCGGCCAACTTCTTTTTCAGTAGACCCGACGCCGGCCAAGTTCTCCCGATATACGTTTGACGTCGGATGAATTCTTTGATCCGTCGGCTTTCGGGCGTCGGCTAAGTTCTACATATGTCCGACGTCCGTCGGCTAACTTCACCCGAAGTACGTCGGCCGTCGGCCAACTTCAATGTTCCTCCAATGGGCAGGAAAGAGAATAAAAGCAGATCGATTTTGGGATTTATAACATTGAGAAGAGGAATGAACGATTTCCCTATTTATTTGCTCCAACCCTCAGAATGTTTTTTAACACATGGAAAAAGGTTTTGAAAAATTTCGAATCGCATTACTTGTCTCAAGAAATTTTTTCCCTATAAATAGGCCGAAAATTTATGATTTACGTGGGAAAATCAAGACAATTTATTAAGCTTGTCAAGACCTGGGCTTCTCACACTTTTGACAAAAAAGGGGGAAATTTCTTGGAAATGCAAATGCATTTCTGTAATCTTGTGACAGTAATTACTTGAGATTAACAAATCTCTTACATGCCATAATTATTCTGCTGAAGGGAAAGAAAAATCTTACAAATTACCTTCCAAAATGACAAGCTCCATAATATTTTGAATAAGATAATAATAATTATACTTCAATTCAAAAATCATTAGCAGCAAGTTTGGCCATAATTTTTCATACTTGGACTGTATATCGTAAATTATAGTGAACTCTCTCGTATGTTCTCTCCAAAGGTCTCCAACAAGAATGGCAAATAAGACTATCCCCTATGCACTTTTACAAAAATTATGAAAGGGGCAGATCTACAAATCCAAATAATTTCCCTCCAGTATAAATAACATCCTCTTAAAAGAGATCTTCACATCACATCAGGATAATACATACCTTTTTTACGTTGATTCCCGGCTGTCGCTGACTTTGCAAAATCCAGTTTTTTTTAACCTGCCCAGAGCTCATTCCATGAAGGAACAAATGCGTTCCATGATTCAGCAGAAAATAGAGTTTTCTTTTTTTTTTTAAATTCTCAATGGATTAAAAATGACTTGCAAGCCTTTAAAGAACTAAGCACGGATTTAGCTCGTATTTAAAAACATGTATAATTTTCCTATCACTCTTTGAATTCCCTTTCATTATCAAAACTGGTATTTTAAGTAAAAAATAGCTTAAATTTGAAAAAAAATTACCCTGCAAAACAAATTTGTCTGTGAAGTCTATTAATTGAAATTTATAGCTCACATTTTTTTCTCACTCCATAACTATCTGGAACCCTTGAAAACAGAATTCTTACAGTTTTGCTTTTCACCATTCCGTGCAAATTTGACACATCCGACCCGTAAATATAGTCAATTGAAAGGATGAGTTTCATTTTGATGATAAATCTGGAAACTTAAATTGGCAAATTAAAATTCAATGTCAAGTTCGTTGGAGGGATAATTTAGGAAATTAGTCTCGTCTCAAAACACGCTGGTAATGGAAACATTGGTAATTACTCCAATCAAAATTCTTTCGTCTCTATTCCTACATCCCCTCAAACTTTTGCTGCAATAAAGTATTGCCGCAAATGTAGGCTGCAATATGAAATGCTCTTCTTTACAAAATCTATAATGACGGTGTTAATTTTTGATTCATTCGCATATTTTAAACCCATATTCACTCCGAAGGGAAATGACCATGCTAGAAAGGGGAAATTAAAGGAAGTTTGTTCCATTATACGCATTCCAAATAACTGGAGCAAATTAGACAAGTCACTCTTAAAATCATCCATTAGAGTAGAATAGGAAAAACTGAAAGTCGGCAGAGTACGAATGACCGTCCTGGTGCTTAAAGCTCAAAATTCCACTGCGGAGATTTATTTAAAGCAAAAATTGTGGGTCAAAGTCTTTCAAATATTTTGTAACTTATTCAGGGATTTTAAGTAAAAAATTTATTAAAATTTCTGAAAAGGGGAAAAAAATGTGTGGGAGTAAAATATCAATAGCCTTGCTGGGGATTGCAATGGTGGTTACAATTTCGGGTCAATGGCAGGAAGTGGCCTCAACGCTGTTGAGAGGTTTGGAATTTTTTTTCGACTGTAATAATAATTTCTAGAAAATAAATTCCAGCGCCGTAATTACTTGTGTTTAGTAAATTTCAGTTACGAAAATAATTTTTTACATTGTGTATACATACTAAATTTTAGTGGTTCAAGCTACCTGTACTCAAGGGACAACCTGGACCCCGACGCCCAACACAGTCAACAACCTCTGCATGATTTGCCTCTGCACTGTGAACGGGACCTCAATATGTAAAATCCAATTGCTCTTCCAACCAGCGGCTTGTGCCACGACCGGATAGTCCTCGGCCTGCAAAAAAACTTTGACAGCCATAATAAATTAAAAAGGGCAAAATAAAGGAAACAAATCCCATGTGTAATTCTAATATCTAAACACGTACATACGAAAAGTCAATAAGTATGTGTGCGTTGGAAATGTATGAGGAATAAAAGTTGTTGAAATTGATTACAAATTGAGTTCCCAATTTGATTTTAATATTCCACCCAAAAGTTTGATTTTTTTAGGGGAATTTGATTGAAACTCAATTGCGCAACGGATATGAAAGTCAATTTGGAAAAATATGATGCATGTAATTAGCATTGTTGCAATATCCCATTTACAAAAGGGGGTCTAATTATAAAGATTTTTTTTTTGTTTTCGACTCGATCAATGGTAATTTATGGGGGAAACGTAGAAAATTGCGTGCATGCCTGACATTACCCCGCATTTTTGTTTTTCCTGGATTAGGATATTCAAATTTTGTTTGTGTGTACAGGGAAGAGCATTGGAAGCAGCACATGTTTGTGTATATAGAAAGGGCCATGTGTGTATGTTCTAGTAGTAAATGAGTCTCGGCAGGGGGCAAGAGGTTAATTGGAAGGTGAAATAAAGACATTCACTATTGGGATATGAGGGCGAAAATGTAAATACATAAGTGCGTGCTTCAATCATCTCTTGCATAAAATGTGGGTGAAGATCACAGGCAGCAAAAGCAGGAGGGCAGCTGTGTGTGTGAGTTATATAACTCTACTTCACTTTTCCATATGTAAATACCCCGATGGCAACAACGTTACAATTCACTTTCAATTTTGAGCATAAAAAATCCTCATCCCATTACTCACATATAGTAGACTCAAGGATTGTCGCAAAAAAGTTCATGGGGGACAGGAGGGAAAAAATACGGCGAATTGATTGTAACTTTGGGTATATAGCCGTATAAATTCTACATAGGCTAGGGTGAGCGTATTTAAATGCATTAATGCTTATTAGTGTCTTGTGCCAAGCCATATATAAAAATATTCTCCCTTTCTTATGAACGGCTTATCACTTGTCACTTATTGTCAGTCTGCTTTTGGCCATTTCCAAATACAGTGGTAAAATTTCCTTTCAACTGTAAATAATTTTTTCTTACTTTTCGGAGTTTGAACCGTCCTCAGCAAGAATGTTGATCCATCCGATGTTCACGTTTTTTACTTTGTGTCTTTTGGCTGTCTTCCAAGAATCCCATGGGAAAAAAGCTATTGAAGGTTCGGAACTGAAACTGGGCTCGAAAGCTATCAAAAGCAGAATGCTGTCATCAAAAGTAAGTTCCAAAAATCTACTACTTTTTATAATTTTTTCCAGTAAATTTTTAAATAAGGTTACTTTTTAGTTAAGGAAATCGGGGAAGTCTGGACTAAAATATTGCGGCTCGCAAGAAATCCCCCCTTTGAAGGACCTGGTCTGCAAGGATTATTGTGAGGAAGGGGAGTGCAGGGATTTTTATTGTGAATGCCAGGTATGGGTTATGTCAATCAAATTTGACCATTACAATGTGTGCATGCAATTTATTTTAAATGCAAATTATTGTAATTCTTTAAAATATGGCCAGATTAGGATTCTGTATGAAAGTACATATATAGGCGGGATTGATTTTGAGTATGCAATATTTGATTATTTGGCAGAGCGATGCTTCATTGAAGCAGACATGTGTTGAGGCCGAGGATACCTCCAGATGCGCAGATATTTGCAAGAAAAAAAACTTCTCTAAATCGTACCATTGTGCCAAACGGCAGCTCCAACAATGTGTACTGAGACATTGTAGGACTCAGACTTCTGAGTACCATTGCTTCTGCACTTGAGTTCCTATACATTTGTTTATGCACTACAACGTTTTGTAAATTCAAATGTTTTCTCTAAATAAATCCTATTCATTTTCGGAATTCAATTGTGTCACTTTAATCCCGTAATTGAAAACCTACATTTACTCATTATTGACACATTGCCTTGTCGGATTGTCTTAATCCAGAGAAATAAGATCTCCTTATAAGAACAAGCAGTTAGGAGAGCCGTAATTTTGCTCATTTAAGTATTTGGAAGAAGCATTAAAAATTGAATTAAAAATCATCTCAGACTGTAGATATAGCACTACAGTTGTGTTAAGTCAACCAGGGGTAAAGTGATATTTGTACGACTTCTACCTACGCGGTTGGATGTTGCAACACATCCATAAAAGTTCTGTGAGCGGATCGTTGTACTTACCTCGGATAGATCGGCTGTCTCAATCACATGTAATTATAACTACGTGTATTGATGTAAAACTGGTTTTTTAAAAGAACAAATACGAAGATTATCTTAAAAAGTAGAATAAAAAATAAATTAAAAAAATTAATAAATAATGGTTTTCATTAGACTTAATTTAAATTGTAGACAAGAGTAATAATACTACGTCATGTCAAAGCTCTTCGACATTTATTTGGCATTATGAACCGAGGTCAATTTCACTACATCACGGGATTTTCAATAAAGATTTTAATAAATACGGTAGTGTTTCAGCCCTTATTGTATTTTCCCCATTACTATTCGTTATATTGATGAACCTCTATTGGATTACATTTTACGAATTAATTCTATTCTAGAATTTCAATCATAGGCTGTTCAAGTAAGAGTCCTGTATGTATGACAAAGTGCAAGTGTAAAGATTACAAATGTGAAAGAAGACACAATGAAGTTAAGTTTTTAGAAGTATATATTTGTCATGGTGCCATAAGATTTGCATAGAATAAAAAGAAGGAGACGGATAGTTATGGTTCAACTCCTTGAAAGTTTTATTGGGATCATAAAATCTCATTACAGATCATTCGTCACGTTACAATCAGCAACAGCAGAATCTTCGCACCTGTTGATTCCTTCACTTTAACCTATCATATTACATTTCAGAAGCGTTCCAGCCAAGTCAACACATTTCCTCTCTTCGAGCTCTTCACTGATCTAAATAGCAAAGTATTTGGGACACTTCCCTTGTACAATATTTTAAAATAATATTCTTTTCTGTAGCAAATCTTGAATATTATAAACCTCAACAATACTATTACGTGCACCAAAAATATGACAAACACAATGAACTTTGTCATCTGTAATCGAACAAAATGTAATTATTTACACATAAATTCTTGCGGGCATAAGAATATAAACTCCGGCATAAAACACGAACTTCTCGTATGCATATGTATTTATGCATGTCCAATAGAATAAGACACTTGTACTTTACAATGAAGGTGTAAGCAAAATTATCAGGTATAATTCCATAAATTATAGTTATAACAATTTTGCTATTAAATAATTTTAAGCAAATTATGAATGAAGAATCGACTGATCCATTCTGCCAGCAGACGTCCTGAACTTCGCTACAAATGTCTCACCATTCTTCAGTTGTAAATGCAGAGCAACAGTGGATGAGAACTGTGTGAAGTTATTCCGTACCTTTTTGATGTATAGTTACATAAGTTTAGATGCAAAAATTTGAGTTTAAATTGTGAGACTCTCAGTCTTGTTATTTCTTCTACTTGTACTTATTTTAAGTCGTTCGTCTTCAGATTGCATCTTTCCTTTCTCATTTCCCAGAATAAATAACTAGCCATCGGATTATTGTTCTGATATCGAATTTATTCAATCAATAATTATGTATGTGTAACATCCATTAAAAACACTATTTCATCTATTTCATTCAAGTTTTTAATTTATTTACAATTTTGTGAGTTACTCCAAGCCAAACTTATCATTTTTACTGCATCAGTTACGATTATAAAATGTAAATTTAATGTTCATTTTTGAAAGTAATTTAGTTTATGTTCCTGAAGATAGGACTCAGAATACGTTTTAAAGATCTTTCCTGGAGCACTAGTTGCATGCCAGACTATCCACCTTTCGAATTGTACCGTTAATGTCTGTACAATAAAATCCTTCTAAATATTTTGAGTTCATTAATAATTTTTAATCTAAATGCTAAAATAAATCGAAGGCTATGATGACTATTATTTCTAAGCAATTCTCCTTAATTAATAATACGTAATTATCTTAAGAAACTTGTTTTTTTACTCGAAACAAATAGTGTGATGTCACAATGCAAAAATTAAAAATTAACGTTAGATATATAATTTAGATCCATCAGTTGCTTTCAAATATCAAAAGAATGCAGTTCTAATGTGAACCAATTAAAAGAGTGGTAATTCCATTAATTGAAAAATTAAAAAACGCAGGGGTTGACTCCCTTTCAATTGTACTGAAAGGGCCCGCTCTGATTCCCACTGGGTCAACGGCTCCAATCCTCCTTTCACACCATGCTAACTCCATCCTGTCCATTTTACTCAATCTTGAATGTCGTCCCAATTCCCTTTTCATCATCAGGAGGTATTCGGGCAACGCAAAGGCGTTCCCGAAACCCGCGGCAACAATTCCATGAGCAAACACGGATACTGTGATGAGCAATGCACCTGAAGCAGGATTTTCAAAGAATGTGTGAATCCCAGCATAGCCCCCCATGATGGATATGAACAACATAACAATTTTCAAGACGTATATCTCTGAAGAGTGTCCTTGATTAAAAAGCTGAGTAATGAGCTGAGTTCTCACACAAAGTGAGATGCATTCCACGCTGGTGACTGGACCTGGTGTGGGTGCTCTATACGGAAATCCTATGAATACATTATAACAGAAAACTCGAATCTCTAGTATCAGGAACTCCTTTCTTAAAACGGTATAATTATTAATATTCAGCATATGTATATAAATTTACCTTATTAAACCAACCCCTTGACGAAGGGATCTTTGAATATTTTTAAAGAATAAAAGGCAGTTCATAAAAAATATGAAGCTCGTGATCATATAGAAGAATTCGACGTAGACTTCCTGTACAAAAAGTATAGTAAATGTGATGGGGTTTTGCAAGGATTTGTTGAGCAACTGGTACAAGTGAAACTGTGTACAAAATATTGCCAGGAGTAACTCCAACGGAGGAGAAACGATGACAACTGCGTATGGTAACAGAATGGTGAACCTTTCTCGCATTGAGTACTTCTTGTTTGCCTGGGAAATCGGGCCTTGCTTTGTTAATCATACAGAGCGTATTTCCATTAAGATATACATAAATCTCTGTATAATAACTTGCTATAATATGCTAAAGAACTACACCAACAAATAACTGATTAGGATAACCCGGATCGCTTTCCTACTCGCTAGCTTTGAGTTTTACTATTATTGAGGAGAGCCGTCACAACGAATGTTTTAGTGAACCCCGATAAACTTCCCACACACTTGTTGTTAAATTAGCTAAAATCAGAAACTACGTTCCTACCATTATTATCATCCCACTTGGAGGACCAATTTTCCCCGGAGAAAACAAAGTTAAATATTGTAACTGTAACATCCGTCCTTAAAGAGAAGGATTGAATTTGAACCAGTACCACGCACGAAAACGCAATTGTTGCGACGGAATGAAGAGCCACATCCAGAATATACGGTTTTTCATTGCTAAATATTTTTAAAACCAAATAGTATAAGCTAAGAACCACTCGAAAAAATCCGTACGAGAAAACCCTAGTGTAAATCGTTCGACGTATTTTAGATCCTTCGCGTAATTCAACTTCATTTTTCAAATGAAGTTTAAATGGTATCAAGTACAATTTTGATGCTATTTTGACCAAGTGAAGGTATAAGTAAAGGTCTTCATCGGATCGGATTGATCCGGGCGGATTCGGATCGGATCGGATTCGGATAGGATTGAAAACACAATTAATCCTATCCGTCAAACATATGGCGGACCGGATGCATCATTTGAATCCGTGTATTTATTTCGGATAGGATTTGATGCAGTAATGAATGCATCCGACCGGATAGGATGAGCATGTTCTGTGTTTTCGGATGATCCGGCGGATATCCGTCTTTTAGACGAGCCCTCTCGTGAGGAATAATGCTATCATATTGTCACGCATTTTATAGTAGAGAGATTCTTGGATTTGAAATAGAGGTGAGGCCAGGAAGCGGGCTATTAGATTCGGGCCGGCCCGAACCCGACCCGGCCGGGTTTTTAGCCGGGTTCGGGCTGCAAATACGAACTTACGTCGGGCTCCGACCGGGTTCGGGCTGCACTAAAACAATGAAGCCGGGTTAAGATCGGGCTTGGGCCTGCATTTATTTTTCAGTTCGGGTTTCGGGCGGGTCACAAATTACAAATTCTACTAGAATATGATTTAGGACGGATAGGTGGCATGCATATTTGACGTTGCGCAGAGTTCAAGCATTGCTTTCATGGATATTCATGCCAAAGCTAAATAATGGTTCACTGTATTTACTACGTACACATGCTTAAACATTTTGAAACGATCCCTTAAGTTTGATAGTTTATCTTCAAAAAATTTCAGAGCTAAGTTTTGCTCCGTGTGTGCACGTTTATTGGGATGGACCAGTGCTCGGACTGGGTACGGGTAATACTCGGGTAAATGGGTACGGGTACAGGTGTGGGTACTACCGGGTACAGAAGTTGCGTACTCGCAAGTACGCGGGTACTACCCGGGTACTCTTGATTTTAGGCAATAAAGTGGGTACAGGTAAGGGTATGGGTATGGGTACTCACTCAGTGGCAATCGGGTAGTACCCAATGGGTACGGGTATCACTGTGTAAAATGCCTGTACCCGTGGGTGCTGTACCCGAGTATTTTTGGGTACTTCAAGGATTGCTGATGGAATGGTTGGCTATGGCTAGCAATAAGACCTACCAACCGTGGAGTTGCTTATTTCGTAGTATACAGATACTTGCGTTAGTGACAGAGCCAAGTGGCTTCGTCTCATTTATGATTACGTGGTAGTTGCAATCTAACGCTTCTAATAACTTATCCAAGGAATCTAATAAAGAAATAGAGCGTAGAGTCAGTGAAATCATCTGTTTATCGACTTAAATAGTGAAGCACATCAACGAAGAATTTCAAGAGGGAGGTTCTTGGGATTCAATTTAATTAGCTTCATTGGGAGCGTAACATTACAATTATTTGAAGACGTATTACGAGATAAGATCGGAATAAATATACATGTATTAGCAGATCCATTTCTTAACGTTACAAGTACCCAGGGTTGCCCATTTGAAAACGCCAAGGCATTTTATGCAGGTAATTTGAGCATTTTCAATTCTGGGTATTTATGACACTTTGAGTATTTATTGAGGTGAATACTTATAGCATTTTAGAATGAAAAATATCGTTCCTTGCACGCAATATTTATATTTCAGTCCCTTTGATTAATCTTGATAATTTTGATGTTAAAAGAACTTGACAGACATCTGAACTTGGCGTTCAAAACTTCCATGGGGTTGCATTTTAGTCCTATTTTGCCTGCATTTTTTGAAAATCTCCGTCTCGGGCTTCATAAATGTGAAAGACAGTTTACGAATGTTTGTTTTATAAAGCTGTAATATAAAATGAATATCCAATATTGCCTCCCACATTTATTTCCTGAAACCGCAATATTTGACTTGGAAAAATTATGATCAACTCAATTTTTCCGTATAACATTTTCTATAAACAGTAGGGTTGGTCATATCGTTACCTTTCGAAATATCGTTAATATCGTTATCGTTCACAAAAATAATCCCGATAACGATATGGTAGAACGATAAAAACGATATACAATATAAATTGAAATAATAATGAAATTAAGCAGTAAAAGTATTCAATAAGTATTTAATTTATTAAAAGTTACATAAGCAATATAAATAAGCCGAAATAATGCTTCAATTTCACTTATTCATTTTTCCAAATATCTGTTTAACCATTCCTTCTAGTGCTCGGACTAATCCAATTCTGAATTGGAAATTTTCGGTTCAGTTCAATTCAATTCACTAATTTTTCGATTTAATTCAAGATGAAACTGAATCGATTGATTCAGTTCATAACATTGAATTAAATTGAATCGTTTTCCTTGAAAGTTCAAACGATTCATTCTGCCCCAAAAATTTCAGCAACAGATTTATCGTTTACAAGCTGTCCAGATCCTAAAAGTAACGATCTGTACCCTTAGTTTAACTTCCTTCTGTTGTGCGCTTGGAAAATACTGCTTTCGTGTCTAGAAAGCGTATTCTTTAAGTTAACATGCGGAAACCGTTGTTTTCGATTCAGTTAAATTCAAAAATTTGACTGAAATGAAATGAAATGAATTAATTTTTACTGAACTGAATTGAACGGTTTTGACCACTCCTTCCGGTTCAGATGACACTTTCTAGGGCACGAAATACGTCAGATGACCACAGTATGCAATTTTTGACGATCCTACCTTCTTAGAACGATATTAAGATAGCCCGATATATCGTGTGAAATATACGAGAATTATCGTAGCATATCGTTCCTCCAAATTGGACGATATTAACGATAATATCGTATCGTTATATCGGTATGACCAACCCTAATACACAGAGTTCGATTATCCGAAAAAAAAATGGTTTCTTGTTCTCCAAGTTGAAAAGCAAGTTATGGAGAGTTTAGTATTAAAGAATCCGTCCCAATTCCAATTAGCGAGAACACATTTCATTTCATTCAGCAAGTTATTATTTTGGGGTAGTAGGATTTGAATTTCGTCAGTGTTTATTAAAAAAACACAAAATGCCTTAAATAATTTTTTCAAAAAATTCAAATAGGATGTCTTTAACGCCTAGGGAAAATTCCCAAAATCCCGGGCACGTGGAGGTCAAAAAATTGACAAATTAAAATTTTTCAGCTGGGCAGTATAATGTCTTCGGGGATTTTAAATCGGCCAAACTTCCAGTACCCGAGTAATACCCGGGTACACACAATAGATACTCGGGTACGGGTACAGGTTTTGGGTACATTACGGGTACGGGTAAATTGTGGGTACAGGTACTACATTGTATTTTCAGGTACGGGTACGGGTACCGAAATTATTTACCCGGGTACTCGGGTATGGGTACGGGTATAGGTACAGCATTTTGTAGTACCCGATATTCGGGTACGAGTATGGGTACGGGTACACGGTTTCTGTACCCAGTCCGAGCACTGGGATGGACAGTATATGCAAATAAAATAGAATATGTAAATAAAGGTTTCACAGCGCATTCAATTGTTATTAAAAAGCCGGATTTTCATCGGGTTTTAAAACTATTTAAAGATCAGGTTTTTAGCGGGTTCGGGTTGTAAAATATTTTGGAGACCGGGTTTTTAACGGGTTCGAGTTTTACAAAATGTGAAGTGCATAAAACGTTGAATATCGAATATTTAGCCCGTTGGCCGGCGGGGTCGGGCTAATTGAGTATTTGTTCGGGTTTCTTCCGGGTTCGGGCCTGAAGTCAAGCCCGAATCCCACCTCTAATTTGAAACTTTAATGCATTCATGAGAATTCTCGTCCTCCATACACGCATGCAACGTACCCGGCATCAACTGTTCAAATTCTTCGTGAATTTGTTGTTACATTTTTAATTATTTTTTTAGTACTTATTTCCAACATGAACTTAAAGAGTTGGTGGAAAAATATTCAAGACAAAAGAATCAAGGAAAGCCGTGTCAATTATATTGAATGCATAATCTATTTGTTTTCAGTTTTTTGGAAGCAAAATTGGTTTTGCATCTAACGAGGTAATTATCGATACACCGGGATTTAAAAATTTTCATATTGATTTGAATGTGATAAAATTAGAAACATGCTCAATATATAAGATATATCTTTTTTACGGTTTCTTGAAGTAACGTTCGGATATCCGCGGATCGAATCGGATGCATCCGTAAATGTATCCGACGGACCGGACCGAAAATTTTATCCGATCCGAACATTCCGGATCGGATACGGATACTTATAAAATGGTATCCGACTCTTTCGGATCGGATAGGATGGGTGTTTTTGAAATCCGGAATTTACCGGATCGGATAGGATCGGATACGGATGAGACCAGAATCCGATCCGTGAAGACCTTTAGGTATAAGTGCAGTTCTGTAGCAGTCAACATAGTAATTTGGTAACAGTGGAGTGCAATCTATTCAGTAGGAATGAAATTCGACGCCGAGTTGAATTCGAACTGAAGAGATAGTTTACAACGTTTACTTAATTCTGTACGGTTTTTCTAGATTGCTTTTCTTAATTGACCTAAATAAGCCATCCCTGTCAACTTCTCTAGGAAAACAGGTTTGATTAATGAAAAGTAGTGTCAGCTTTGTAATTTTCGACGTAAGCGTAGTAGAGCATTTGGTAATTATACGTATATGTTATACCTGTGTACATTTATTACAACGAGCAGTGATCCTCACAGGTACACAAAACACTAACAAGCATTTCACTTGAACTGTCCCCTACGGATTTACTGAACTTATGTTCCCACTCGTGGTCTTCGTGATTTTGACCAACTCTGTTACTCCAGTTCCGCTTCAAACTTGGGTAGACGTCTTAATTTATTGGGTGGAATTTTGAATTTTTATTCCCAATCTATAAGAATTATTCAAATTTTAAATGGGATTTAAGGATTTAACATTACAGAATTTGACCTCCGTAGGGGTACCTATCAAGATACCCCACTCCAGACCGTATTGGAATTGGACATTATTCATTCCTGACTAATTATCATTACACCTAATGCAGATGTTAAGAACTTTAGTATATCCATTCATTTATGGAAATCCAGTTTTAAATGTTAAATGCCATTTATACTTTTCAAATATGGCATGACGCACAAAAGTAAAGGTGTCATTCCGAGTGTACAAGCGAACTGTAATAGCAGAGATGCAAAACCCATGAAGCCGACGAGTTGTTGCACTTTGGTAAATCCCTAGGCATAGTTCAGGTGAAATGCTAGTATACCACATCAAACCAAGTCGTCATATCCTACCGTTTCCTGGTGTTACAATTGCACAACTACGCACACACGGGTAGTAACCGTTACTTGGATGAACCATACTCATAACGTACGCCATCCGACATCCAGTCGTTACAAAAGTTGCTTCATTAAATTAAATCCAGAAGTCCAGGTTCCTGTAATCAAAGGGGTTGCACTTTCAGATATTGAGCAAACCATAACAACATTATCTATGTTATCTGTTATTTATTAAAACTTTTAATATATCTCCCGCTCACTCTGATGAAATGACAGATGATACCAGGAATAATCAACTACATGCATGGTTCAATTGAATTAAATTATTGTTATTATGGTATTTATTTCATTGTCAAAGAGATCAATACATGTATTGGTTATCATTCCAGACACTACAGAGTCAAAAAATTTCACATATACTATCAAGAGTAGGCTGTCAGTTTACCAAATGTAGGAATAATAGACAAAATTAGATACGTAAGTGTATTATCTGAGTTACGATTTGCAAGAAGACGTTTGGTTAGAATAAAAAGAAAAGTACAATTTAATTTACAGTCTGAGTTCAGATGGTAGGTCATTCCAGATCTTAACACAGGAATACATAATATTTTTTGTGTAATACGGAGCTTAGCAAGGGGATGATAAAGTGTAATACAGCTTGCAGAACGCAGCTTGGAAGTATTAAGCTTTGCTAGCACAAGCCCATTTATATACATCATTGAGTGACAAAAGTGTACACGGGAAATAGTTAACTTATTACTGGTAAGTATAATGCGTTCCTGAACGGCTAGGAAATTATGTTACAGGCCTGCAAATTGGCCTGAGTCACTAGTAGTAAATCACCTGTGGTTGACTTTATTGGCGTATTCATAGTCGCATGACACCGTAATGACCGTTAACCGGCCCAATGTAGGTGCATGTTTTATACCGGCGATGTTAGGTAAATTTAGCAATAATTAGTCAATGCCCATTTATTGCGACTTTTTCACGATTCTAACTACACAGATCCAACCCTGTGTACTCTAGAACTCTATGACAACAATCACTTTAGTGAATTTCTAGCGTCTTCTAGAACCTTGGAACAATACAATTGGAATTGCATTGTTTTTTTAAATTCCCATATTGTTTTTGTTTTAGTTTTGTACCTCGAAAACGGATATTGTTTTGTACTACAGAAAAAAACAACACAAAAGTACAAACTAAACGAGTTGAATATTACAGCACTACCTCATGATTGTATTGTCTTAATCCAGAGACATGAGCTCTCCTTATAAGATCGACCAGTTAGTAGACCTGTATTTTTGCTCATTAAAGAGTTTGAAAGAAGCATTAAAAACTGAATTCAAAATCATCCCTGGATACAGCACAACAGTTGTAGTAAGTCACCCAGGGGTGAAGTGGTCTTTGCACGACTCCAACGGATCCATGTTGTAGCACAACCATACAAGTTTTGTGAGCGGGTTGTTGTAAATGCTTACCTGAGGATGCTCGGCTGTCACAATCATACCGTAAAAACCCTAAACATGGCCGGGACCCTAAAGATGGCCTGGGTTTTACCCCATACTTATATAGAGATAGCCGGCCTCTAAAGATAGCAGGGCCCCCAAAGATGGCCTGGTTTTTTATGCAATAGTTTTTTTTCTATATATGCAGTTTAAATTTTGAAGTTGTTATTTACTCTACGGACAATCTGGACTATTCATCTGAATCCGCATTATGCTACAATCAGTATTCTGGAATAGAACTAAATATTAAAAAACATTTTTTCATAAAACAAATCATATTTTGTAATTTACTCTTTTATATTTAGTAGAGATGGCCGGCCCCTAAAGGTAGCCGGGCCTCTAAAGATAGCCTGGGTTTAGGTTAATGTTTGGAAGTTGGCGGGGGCCATCTTTGGGGTTTTTACGGTATGTTTACTAGCTGTATTGATGTGAAACTGGTCTTTTAAAACAAGCAAGATGAAGATGGTTTCAAAAAGTGGACTACAAAGTAAAACAAGGTAGGTAAATAAATGTTACAGTTTACATTAAGATTAATTTAATTGTAGACACAAGTATGTAAAAACTTCTTGCGCTACACGGAAGTGTATATTAATAATGCTACATGATACCATAAATCCCCTCGACACTTATTTGTCACAATGAATGCAGTCAAGTTTTGCCACATCATGGATGTCTATATAACAGATACTTGTATTTCAGCAAATGTATGTCTCATTTAACACATACGTAATTACTAAGACAGAAAGTACCAATAACTTTGTAATTATCAGACAATTAACAGAGATGTGGTGGCTCTCACTGAAAAATCTAAAAATAAAGGCGTGGATTCCCTTTCAGCTTTGTGGAATTGTCCAATTTCGATTCCGATTGGGGCAATGCCAACCACTCGTTTTTCCAGCCAGAGAATTTCCCGTCCATACATTTTACCAGGCTTGAGCAGTCGAAGCAATTCCCTCTTTATCGTCATCATATATTCCGGTAAGCAAAAGGCGTTCCCAAAGAACAGAATATATGAGGAATGCGTTACCAACGACAACAAAATCAGGGCCGCACCAAATCCTGGATTATCCGGAATTGTTCTCACGCCCGCAAAGCTCAGCGTCACTGATATGCACAATAAGGCAACTTTGAGCACATACGTCAATCTACTGTACCCCTCGTTAAATACTTGAATAAGTAGCTGATGCCTCACGCATTGTGAAATACATTGCTCCACATCCAAATTCCTTGAGTCTAGGTTCCTAATTAAGGGACGTATCGTTTTTCAAGAAATAAAAACCTTTAAAACCCACATAACTACAATTATCTGTAATGGATTCGATCATAAATCTTACCTTAAGGAATCAATTTCCTTCTTCAAAGTCTTCTGAGCATTTTCAAAAAATAAAATGCAGTTCAGGAGAAACAGCACAGACGCGATCCCATTCAACCAGACAACATACAGTTCTACAAGCGACAGAAGCGTAAATGTGCCTGGATTTTGCCAGGAATTCGGAAGTAACTGAAACAGATGCCCGTCTTTGCAGAACGTAGTCATGAGAATGCCCACAAATATACAAGCAAAAACAATGAGGCCTGGTAATACAACTATACATTTTTCTCGAACCGTGTACTTCTTACTGGGTTGAAACAGGCGTCCAAATCCTGTTAATACAAACAATTGAACTATACAGTGAATTTCCCATATAGTGGTTTCCTCTTAGATGGCATTTCCTCTTTAGTGGCATCAAAAAACCCTCCCTAGAGGTTTGCAATGTTAAAGGTATACTATATAGTGGCACCCGCTATAATGGTATTCCCTCTATAATGGCACCATTATGTGTTACGGTGGCTCGGCCATGCAAAATTATAATGGCAGTTGGCATAAAATTAGCTAGGTAAGTAAGGTTGCAGTTGAAAAGTTTGCTACTACTTACAGTATTACCAGTGTGAGGGTATATATAATTATTTAATGAATATTTTAAACTTACTGACCTTTGCATACCTCATAGTTTTACGCATTCTGTACAAATAAATTATTTTATAAATATATTTAGCCTGTTATTAGTTATAAACATTAATAGTATATAGTTAGCCATTAATACCATATAGTGGCATCTCTATATAGTGGCAGGAATTTGCCACTCCCTTGGAAACCACTATATAGGAAATTCACTGTAATAAACAGACATGCCAGTTATTTGCAAATTGTAATTTCTTTGGAGTAAACTCCAAATTACCTGGTAACTTCGGGCTCCACTCTTCCCCGACGAAGGGAAGGTTAAAAATTGTTACAGTAACATCAGCCGTGGAAAAATTCGACAGAAATTGAATCATAATGGCGGACGCATTCCCTACTGAGTAAACAATATGAACTGCAATATCGTAAGCTGATGTGTTATTGTAAACGGGCATTTTCAGAAGCAGGAGATACAAGCTAATACCAATTCGGAGAGTTGCGCACAAAAAAATCCCAATAAAAATAATTTTCCTTTTTAATTCTCCCCTCCGCAGTTGAACCCGCTCTCCATCTTTCAAACAGAGGTCAAATGGTATTGAATACAGTTTTGAAGCAATTTGGAGCAAGTGGAGATAAATTTTGAGATCCACGGAGCTCAACATTCTCAAGTATTGATACAACTATCTGTCCATTCAACAGGGGTTGAGGTTAAGGCAATTATTTATTTTAGATCTGGTTTGTGGTTGCTCTAATCGTAGATGCTGAAAATTTTTCCTGTGACGTATGGATTGCTTTTTTGTTCATGTTTATAATATGACCAATAAAAAGAATTGTGGTATCATGATCCAAATTTCAAAATAGTTCCCTAAGCTAGATTTACGCACAGATTTCACCTCTCAACTCAAGTTTCAGTGTTATCTAATTTCATATTCTACTTCCAACACGGCAGCTTTATTCCAATTGCTTTGCCTTACCTAATACCACTTCTAAATTCCAATCAAGTCCTTAATTTAATTATGCATTCATTCAATTCTTTATAAACTTCATCCATAGGCAAATATCTAACCCTATAATCCTTGACCCTTGTCTATCAAAGCATTTTCCATTACCACAAACACATAACCTAAATACATCCTAAATTCCTAACGGGAGAATATTGTTACTTCCCAATATAATTTTTTTCTAGCAATGTAAGGTTCGTGAGCGTTCCCTGCCCACAAATTCTAAATTGAAAGATTATTGACAAAATAAACCCAATCAAGTAATTATATCTACGCCTGTCTATGCTCTAAGTGGAATTTTTATTAAAGATGTTAATAAATACGGCAGTGTTTCAGCCCTTATTACGTATTGCCCATTACTATTTGTTGTATCGATGAACATCTAGTGGATTTTACTTTTTACAAAACCCCCGTAAGATTCCCGTACTTATACCAAAGTACAAGTGTAATGATTACAAATACAGAATAAGAATTGGTGTAGTAAAATTGTTAAAAAAGCATGTATCCTATATAGTGTCATAAGATTCAAATTCTTTTCGGGGAATTTGTTTTGACAACAGGCATTTTCAAAAATATTGACCTTTTAAGCAGAAATATTTATTGAAAAAAGAGAATGGAATTTGTTTTGGAATTCCCAAAAAGGAGATCAGACTCAGCGGGAAAACTCGAAAATTATAGGCAAGTTTACAAAAATCCGTACCTTGAACGCAGGTATAGGAATCGAATTCCAAAATGCTCCGAGGAAATACTCTGCTACTTTACAATGAGTGGTTACTTGAGTAATAAATAAATTTAAGTGGGTCATAAAGTGTGGAACCACCTTCATACAAAACAGAGTGCCGATGAATTTCTGTGAGCTAATTCCATGAGACATGGAAAGATGTGTGTTGACTTAAAACAATTGAGCAAAGATGAATTTATAAATAGGTAAAGACAATCCTTTTATAACAGCCCCCTAGAATTACTAGCGTTTTCCACCCCCGTTTCCCCTATAATGAGGTTAGGTCCATTCAGCTACGATTTAGCAAATTTCTTTTTCAAACCTTTTGCAGGGACGCTATAACTATGAAACGTTCAGTAAAATCGTCAAGGAATTGAAGCAAAGTACAAATGTTTCGTGAAAATTCAATTGTTAACAGATGAAGATAACACATGGTGTATTAAGGGGAGCTGAGTAGAAATAGTAATTATTGTTCACTTGGTTAAGATGTATGGATATGATGTAACAATGTATGTCGTAGAATTGGGTTACGCATGAAAATGTTAACATTTTAATATATAGTCTTGTTATATACAATACATGTATATAGCCAAATGCGTGTATGTATATGTTGATGGCAAGAAATATTTCAATAAAAAATTAACATTAGCCGTATAATTAAAACCATCAGTGGCTTTCAAATATGAAGAGAATACAGTTTTTCAGTACGAACCAATTAAAAGACTGGAGATTCCATTAATTGAAAAATTAAACAACACAGCGGTTGACATCCTTTCAATTGTGCTGAAGGGACCCGCTCTAGTCCCAACTGAGTCAATGGATCCAATCCTCCTTTCACACCAAGTTACCTTCTTGCTGTTAATTTAACTCAACTTTGAATGTCGTCCCAATTCCGTTTTCATCATTACGATGTATTCGGGTATCGCAAAGGCGTTCCCAAAACCCGCAGCAAAAATCCCATTAGAAAACATGGACACTGTGACGAGCAATACACCTGAAGCAGGATTTTTAAAGAATGTGCGAATCCCAGCATAGCCCCCCATGATGGATATGAACAACATAGCAAATTTGAAGACATATGTATATCTCTGAAAAGTGCCCTTGATTAAATAACTGAGTAATGAGCCGAGTGATCACACAAAGTGAGATGTATTTCACGCTGTTGACTGGGCCTGCTGTGGGATCCCTATACGGAAATTGTGTGGATTATAGCAGACACATTGAGTCTCTAGTACCAGGAAATCGTATCTTAAAATAGTGCAAAATTAATATTCGGCAAATATAATGTACCTTATTAAATGAACAAGTCGACGAAGAGAATTTTGGGTATTTTCAAAGAATAAAAGTCAGTTCATAAAAAATATGAAGACTGTGATAATGTACAAGAACTCAATGTACACTTCCTGTATACTGGTTGTTTTTTTTAAATCGGCTAATATCCTTAAACTACATTCCTACCATTATTATATTATTACCGTCCCACTTGGAGGACCAGTTTTCCCCGGAGAAAATAAAATTAAATATTGTAACTGTGGCATCCGTCCTTAGAAAGAATGATTGAATTTGAACCAGTGCCGCGCATGAAAACGAAATTGTAACCACAGAATGAAGAATCACATCCAGAATATACGATTTTTCATTGCTAAATATTTTTAAAACCAAATAGTACAAGCTAAGAACCACTCGAAAAATTCCGTACGAGAAAATAAAAGTGTAAATCGTTCGACGTAATTTACATCCTTGACGTAATTCAAAGCATTTTCCTCCTTTGACACGAATTTCAAATGGTATCAAGTACAATTTTAAGGCTATTTTGACAAAGTGAAGATATAAGTATAGATCGTTAGGAGTCAACATAGTAACTGGGTAACATCATAGTGTAATATATTCAGTGGGAATGTAATTCGACGCGGAATTGAATTCGAACGGAGGCAACGTTGTCTTAATTCTATACGGTTTTACGTGATTGTTTTTATTAATTGACCTAAATAAGCCGTCCCTGTCAACTGTTCCAGGAAAACAGGCTTGATTGATGAAAAACGATGTCAGCTTTTAAAGTTTCGAAGTAAATGTTCTAGAAGATTTTGTAATTATACGTATGATTAATTATATATGTATGTATGTGTACATTTATTATAACGAGGAGTGATCCTCACGTGTACACAAAATATTAACAAGCAGTTCACTTGAACTGTCCCTTGAGGGATTTACGAAAGTTTTGTGTTCCAACTCTGTTACTCTAGTTCAGCTCCAAACTTGGGCTGACCCATTAATTGTTGGGGCGAAATTTTGGAATTTCAATCCGAAACCATAGTCATTGAAATTTTAAATAGGATTTAAAATTAAAGAATTTGACCCCCTCAGGGAGTACCCGTTATGGTCAGAATTGCTTCCTTGGTTTAAGTTGGACCATTATTGAGCAGAGGTGTTACCGTTACCAAATATTTACCTTTATTGATCTAAATTCCCATATTATTCCGATATTCAGTACTACACGAAATTGGCCAGTTATACGCACTCCATACAACGTTTGTCAGAATGTTCAAGAAATTTGGTAAACCTCTACCTAAACCTATAAATTACCCACACACGGGTCGTAACGGTTACTTGGATGAACCAGTGCATCGCATGGGTACGGGTAGTACCTGAGTATTTGGGTACAGGTACAGGTACAGGTCCAGATCCGAAATGGGTACTCTGTTTAAGTACCCAAACTGAATGGGAACTTTATGGGTACTATCTATAAATACCCAAATTTTGGGTACAAAGCCAGGTGTTGGGTACAGGTACAAACTTGGGATTTTGTGGCTTGTACCTGACAGGAACAGGTACAAGCTTCCAATATACCTGGACCTGACAAATTAATACCTGATAATGTGGGTACTTTTACGAACAGAAATTCATCTTACGACGCATCTAGTGTAGTATGTGGCTCTCTCTTCGACCTACAGGTTTATTTTGATATTCAGTGCGTTTTCAGGAGTGCATCGTAATTTTTGAAGAAACATACATGCAATAGAGATGGTTGACCAACTTATCACAACGCGCCAGCAATAAGTACGTGTAATTACAAATTCCACTTGTGATTCAGTAAAAATGACGTTAAATGATATTGTGGTTATGGAGGATGACCTAGAAGTGGAAGATTTAATTGAAGATGCAATACCTCAAATGGTATAGAAGTTATAGTTCCATTAAGATGTCTAGTATTGCAAAAACTATGACGAGGCAGAATTTTTTCCAGCTTGTAATTGCTGTGATGTAAATCATTGAATGTCATCATGTTAAATCATCACGTGGAATCGTTTACAGTAATTCTTTATAAAGTACCTGATTGGGTACAGGTAAGTAGGAAAAATTTTCAGGTACAGGTCCATACATTGGGTAAATTTTGGGTACGGGTAAAATTCAGGTACAGGTACGCACTATTTGCAAAATAATCATGTCCAGGTACCAACATTTGTTTAATGGGTACTTTTAATCAGGTACGGGTTTGGGTACGAGTTTTGCCGGTACCCACTATTTGGGTCCAGGTCCAGGTACAGCATTTTTGTACCCATGCGATGCACTGGGATGAACACTTATCATAATGTACTCCATCTGACATTCAACCGTTGCAAAAGTTTTTCCATGAAATTAAATCCAGTAATCCAGGTTCCTGTAATCGAAGGGGTTGGATAATACGGATTATGAGCAAACCCCAAGAACATTCTCAAAATCACCTGTTAATTATTAAAACCTTTAATATATCTCCCGCTCACTCTGTTATGCTGACATGTCCAGACAGTTGATACCTGGCATGCGAAACTACTGGCAGGTCAGACCCCTATTGACTTCTCGACATGAAGCGGAGGGGAACCGCTGGGGTATTTCGAAAATTCTTTTCGATCCCGGGTAGCAGGATCGGACTAGTAAAGAACGAAACACATAAAAGACCTAGCAAACTGCAATGGTAGTAATATCAATGATGAAAACTTCGTAAGCAAAGTAATAAAGAAAATGTTGCACCCACCCATGAAGTTGGTACACGATAAAATGTAAGCTGAAAGGAAGTGAGCAACTAGCAGCCCATCAATAGCCTCCGACATACAGTACCACCTTCACGGAAGTGTACCATGCAAATAGTTGGGACTGTAGTAAGGTTGGGGTTGTTGACCGACTGCAGCGTGTAAAATACATAATCACTCACGACTTCGACGATAAATCGACCAATAAAATTATCTATCCATCTACTCGGGTTAGTATAAAAGCTTATTTCCGGTCTATTTTTCAGCCCATTTGGACCAAATAAAATTATGCTTGTATGAAACTGTCCTCTAATATTATTTCCGATATAACAGTTTTTAGCCCAATAATATGCTACCCAAATTCTTAATTTTCAATCAAACTTGGCAAAACATTTCATATTTGTATTAAAAAGTTCATTGTCCTTCCGAATGCACTAATTCAAATATGTAGGCACAAGGCCAGATAATATAATATGTACTCGAAAAAAAAAACAAAATTTCCAAAACATCATGTAAAATAAAATGATAACAGCTTTTTTTACTGTTACTTAAAATTCGGAATCCGTGGTTCCTATTATCCGGTCACGGCTCGCGAATTAAAACTCTACATCAGAATCAAAATACAAATTCGGGGGTGAGTTCTGCGAAACTATGATTTTATTTGGTCCAATTCGGCCAATAAATATGTTGGGATTCAATTTGTGCACTAATTCGGGTACCCTTCTACCCCTGTTGGTTCAAAAACATCTTTAAGCTGATCGTACCCTATCTGACATGTTGGAGTTGTATCTTACAATTAGGTTTTACAAGTCAAATTCACGACATGCCCTGGGTCGCACTCCGTCCCTTTATTCCGGGACGTCATTTGGGGTCGAACCAGGGACGGGATATCGGAAACATACGGATTTAAATTCGGATTCGAATACTTTCTAATTTCGATTTCGATTTTAATTACTTATTTTAATACTTAAAAATTTGAATCCCGATACGGATTCCAATATATTTGAATACTTCCGGAATTTGGATTCCGATTCAAATACTTTTCGGATATTTTTATAAAAAATGGGAATTTATTCAACGGAACAATTTAATCGCAAAAACATAAGCGATACATAACGCATTAAGCGTTTCTAAGTTAAATATATACTTTTCCTTTGCCAAACGTTCGTTACTTTGTCTTTGGATTTTATAATATTGTGTGTGCGGCTTTTAAAAAATGCTTCCTATGAACATTTTCTCGCACGTGGCAGTATAAAACCCAATGAAATCGACACTTTAGGGATGTGCCACAAATGACGTCATCCAAAAATCTGTCAAATTACGACTGACTGACTGGATGATCATTCGTTGTCACAACGAAAGCTGACTGACTGTGTATGACGTCATATTTGTATGTATACATGGGTATAGTGTAATGCCACAGGGTGCTATATTATGCAAAACTGCACTCGTTTGCGAAAAAATGATTAATTAGCAACAATTAACCTATTTTGTTTACCTCGTTTTTATCGTAGAGATTTCGTTATTAGTCATGGGTAATAATCATAATAAAAGTGGAAGATTAACAATGACTTCTACTGTGAACAAGCGGAAAACAAAAATCATCAGGTACTTGTACTAATTCATGGGTAAAATCCTATAGATCAAAGTTAATTTGAAGTGGGTCGCTCGTTCGGTCAATAATTTTATAATAATGTAACAGATACAATTTACATTCGAAAAAAATATAACTCTTTGTGGCTTTGTGATTTAGGGATAGTACTAATGATTTTGGAAGCTGAAGTTGTTATTTAAACTTACGAATTCGCACGGGATTTTGTGTAACAGTAACAAAGGGTCTGGGTTAAATAGGTGTAGAAAAATGACGTCACATTATGAAGAAGGGACTGACTGTGTACGTCATGTTAAATCATGCACGGACAATATGACTGACTGACTAAATGTGTGACGTCATTTGTGGCATATCCCTTATTGGAATCGGAATTCATAAAAAAATATTCGAATACCGATTGGAATACTCTTGTTTTTATTCGAATCCGATTTTGGATACAAATACCTTAAGGAATTTTTTTCCGATTCCAATATCGATTCGGATACCCGAATTTTTTGAATATAATTCCGATTCTAATTCCGATTTGAATTCGAATTCCCGTCCCTGGGTCGAACCTACCAGTTGTTGCTCATTCCTGGTTGTTTAGAGTGTAATAATTATGATCTTAATTATAAATACTAAATAACTTAAAACTTACCTGTATGTGAATTCCTACTCTCCACAACACACACACTCACTCTTACACACATTCTTAGCCAGGCTATACTTTGATTCCCGCGGAGGCGGAGCTACCCCAGCCCACTCTACTCACACTATTCTCTTCCTCCCAGTCTCTCCACATAACCCTACTATTATATGTTCCCATACGAGCCACCTATGACTCTTTCGCAAGTTGTGTCAACTTACGTGCCCCAACCCTTCTACATTACAACTACCAGGCCTACTATATTTAATCCTTGGGTAATATTTTCTCTGTAACTTTATTGAAATTAATCCTACTCTAGGCGCCGTTTGCAAAGCCTATGGAAAAGGTATAGACCCGTTGCGTTTTTTCCCCTTAAAGACACGGTACTTCCAGCAGCCTAGTCCTATATAGCTTACTCTCATTGAGGTAAATTATATGGGTACATACTTGGGCATATATGACTACCTACCTTATTTCTTCTTTCATATTGTTGCATTAAATATTAGCCTATGCTATATTTATGCTATATATGCATTTCCTTGTGTTTTGCTCTATCTTAAATTAAATAAATAAATTCTATACTTTACGTATATGCCACTATTTTCACGGTTGTGTGGCGTATAAGTCCTAGCCCGCTTCCAAGGCATATATTAGCTTATAGCTCCATCGTTCCCGTGCTATAAGGGTAGGGTATTATAGCTCTGGAGAGGCTCTACGCTCTCGTTTAGAGGCGCAGAGCAGAGCTGTACTGTAGGGATAATTAGGCAATAAGCCAGGACACTTTCTTCCAGGGAAATTACTTCCAGGGGTAAAACAGACCATCACCCCAAATACCCCCACCATTGTATATACGTATGTTATATGAAATTATATGAGTCCGTAACGCATTGTAGCGCCATATACTTATGGATTATTGTTAATATTGTAAGGCTACCACCTAGAGTGATCTCAAGTTGTTATTGATCTCTATAGTTAATTTAATTGAGCATTAGTTACGTAATTGGAACGATATAGTAGTCTAGGGGAGACGTCCGTCGTCTAATCTATTAAGATTTGTGTTCTACCTCACGGTAAAATTGTATCTGGAACTATAATTAATTCTATTCTGGGTTATATTGAATAAATATAAAGAGTTTATTCCCAGTATTTTTGTATTTGATCCTGCCTTTATTACTTAGCACAGGTAATAACCAGGGCGGTTCATTACAAGAGTTTATTGCTTGCCTACTTAACGCGTCTGATTGTGAGTATGAGTCCTGGACTATTTAAATACAAAAATTCTAATTAAAAATACTCCGAGAAGTTGACGTGAAAGTACATAAATGATATATCCACGTTTGGCGCCCAGTCCTTTAATAGAACATTTTAGCTTGTTCTCGAATTAATTGTGGAGGAGCTTTTATGGCCAATACCTTCCGAATATGTAATTAGTCTTCTTTTATTTCGTTTTATCCTAACCACTCTTGTCATTGTGCTAATCCGTGCTCTGCTATTCTGTCAGAGTGTGGAGTGACGCAAGTTAGCTTCGAAAAGTGCAGGTGTCCGTACTCTGCAGTATGTATGCAATTCATATATTTGAGATGCAAGACTGATAAATATGAACCCCATTGGAATGCACTTCAAAAACAACCATTTGCTTAATTACGTTAGTTCAAATATAATCCCTACTCAAGTCAAGCTAAAGCTGTCAGATCAAGGGTCCAGATAACAGGCTATAAATGCCACAAAAATAATAAATTAGTTCTGATGATATCAGCTATAAGATTGGGAATTAGAGTCGGAGCATTGCCTCCCGTTCTAGATCACCTTTCATTTAACCAAATAACCTACACCTGTCAATATCAAACCTACGATGTCGTGGCGAGCATCAATTTTAACGATTTGTCTCCAACTTGTGGTTACCGGTCAAGGTCAGTTTGTTCTTACTTTAAATATTATTTTAACAAAAAATAACGCAAGCGTCATGGGGAAATATTTGCAGCATTAAAAATTGTAGCAGCTTTTACAACACCTGTTATTATAACTGTAAGGTCCGAATTTTATGCCGAAATAAAAATTTTGACACATGTAGGTTTCCCAACCACCACCGAATTGTCTAAGGACGCTTTTGAGAACTGTTTGTACGCAAATGGGAGCTTCTACACTGGTCTTCGACCAGTCCATTCGTCAACGCCCGTCACTCCTCGCAAGCCTTGTGAGCTCTTTTGGGATTGCAGGGTGAAGCCAGTGGGTTCGGGTGGTGAGCGAGTTGAGGCACTTCAATTCGACTGTTCCGATGCAGACTCTTCGAAGCCCTATTATGATGCAAGGCAATGTCGATGCGTGGCCACGCAGGACCACTGCGCTTGGAATGATGATTTTGCTAACCAATGTAAGTTCACATATCACATATTTATTTAAATTAGGTAATTATTGAAATTGATCCTGAGGATGTGAAATATAAATCTCCTGGTAAGAATTTGAATCCGAAAATTTGGCACAGTAAATTGTCTATAAATTTCTTTCATCCTTGTTTTGCTTCTTACCAATTTTGCAAATGAAGCAAATGCCCATTTTTTACAGCCTTTGAAATTGTATACTCAAATCCTTGAAGACTTTAAAGAACATACTGGGGTGCATTTCAACATAAGTGTAATTATTTAAGGATTTATATAAAAACATTTTTATTGTGTTTTCTTGTGATAATAGACAAATGCGTCCGACGTTTTGATGAGAATGAACCAGCGGAATCCTGCCGTGGTTACGGGTCAGGCGGGGCGAATGAGTACTTCCTGGAATTATTCCCCAACCTTGATGAACTTCGCAAGTACTGGAGCTGCAGGCCCAGAATTTCCCAACCCCCAGAGCCAGTTCTAATGCCTTGCAATGATGATTTAATTTTTGATTCGAGATCCTGCTACTGTAATTACTACGATCCGACCAATGTCGAGGTGATTCGCAAGTTTAACAACCATCCCATGAGTAAGGATCTTTACTATTTCCTATTTTTGAGCAGAAAAAAATATTCTTGTTGAGCACAAATGTTTTTGGAGCACGGATTGAGAATCCTCATATCAAAAATCCCTGATAAGGGTAGTGCAATCTAAAACTAATGTATGTATTGATGTTTCTTTTCCAGACAGATTCAGATGTTCCAAAAGGATGGACAGACAGCCTATTATAACGCCAATAAAACAACAAGATAACATTGCAAAGGGATAAGAACCTGGTTCTTACACATACATACATATACTGTGTAAATATAGGAATGGAGAAATGTAAATACACATGAAGATAAAATATTTTTTGAGCCCATGAGAATTAACACGCGAATGTTTGCAAACAATTTGCCAGATGTGTTCATTGATGAGGCATTTTATGTACATACATAATGAATGTCATGGATAAGTTACCTTTTGCAGAAGATGGTGTAATAAAATTGTGATTCATATTTTGGATAAATTAATCTCTTCCCTGGAACCTCTTTTATACTTTATCGGGATTTCAGCTGAAATTTATTGCGACAGACAAAATTTGCGGCAGCCCGATTTTATTGTAGGAGCTTAATACTCGGCTTGCAAAAGATTATCCACTTTGAAATTTCCTGACTAATCTGTGTACGGTAACCTCCACAGATTTTGCATGGGAGATGCTTATCAATCCATGGAAACTTTCTTTTCTCTCAAGTTCAAGGACGAATATACATAATAATTATATTTACGCATAACATATTTCTACGGAGAGTAGACAACGTATCGTTAAAAGAAGACGTTTGCAGCATCATAGGATATTGTGACCGGAGTAATTTTTCAATTTTGGCTCAAGCATTTAAAATACAGTTCTCAATTTCAAACTCGCAACAATAAATTTACTTTAAAATCCAATGTCTACGAGATCCCTGATTGGTGTCTTCCTGTTTAGATAAAAAGCAGAAGGTCATGTTTTAGGTTTCAAATGAAACGCTTGTAAAAATGACTTGCTGTTAAAATGAGAGAGGAACGCCTAAAATTTAAATTACAATCGTCTACAATGTTAAAAATTATATTAAAAATTAGTACAATCTGCTTGAACAATAACTTTTGACAGTGAAGGTGTTTGTCAATTTAGAATTGTTTTGCATATAAATCTGACTGAGCGTGGGATTCCCTTCTCTTTTCAATAAAGGATTTATTTCCCATGCAATTTTTCCCACTGTAGAATGCTATTGTCAATAAATACTTGAAATTTTAATTCAGTAAGGATTATATTATACTAAAGACATGCCTTCGTACAGTGATATACCCAGGCAATAATGTTAATAATACTTTGAGAGAGCAAATAATTCAATACAAATTATGGAACACTTGTATCGAAAATAGACCTCATCTTATTGACAAAGGCAACAGATAAGGGCATCTGAAAAACAAACCAGAAGTGGGATCCGAATATGCAGCACATACTAAATGACAACAAATTATAGCCTGAACTTAATTTATTAATGCATTGAGGGCAGTTGAAGCATTTACAAAATCCGAATGCAAAATCTTCAGCAACACTTTAAAATGAAACTCTGGACTCTTGGCGCTATATTTTTGTGGGGATTGGGAAATCTCTCAGAAGGTAATTTTTTTCTGTTTTAATTTGAACGTGTTTTTATTTTTAAAAAATATGAGAAATAAACTGGCAATCTTTAAAAAATGCTTACTAAAAAACTTTGGAGCAGGATTTATTTCAACATGTGTGTTCGGAACATTTTTCAAAATTGTTGGGTGACAAAACTTGTATATTAAATTTGATACAAATATTTCAGTTTCCTCTTGCCAAGTCGGGATTCAGTATTTTCGGGGACTCATGCCCTTGCGGAAACAAGAATACACTGGGAATGATACAAATAGCAGGGCTTGCAATTATTTTTGGAGTTGCCCATATGTACCTGGTGATTCCGTTAAAAAAATGTACGATTGCAGGGACTCCGACCCCGCCAAGCCTTACTTCAGCGTCAATACTTGCAGTTGTGTTGAGACTGACCATGAGGCAGACTGTGAGGATAATGAGATAAAACCATGTAGGTATTTTAACCTGATTCAAATATTTCGATTGGAAGATTTTACCGTCATAAAATATTTTGATCATTAGAAATTTTTAATTAAGGGTCAGCCAGTATTCCCAATTTAGGGAAATGGATTTGTATACAAAACATTTGTATGTTTTTGTCCCCACGACATGCGCAGTAGGTAAATGTGCGTTTTGGTTAATAGTCTGTGACACGTGGTCCTTCGTATTTAGACAACTGCGGCAGAACTTTTAAGGTAGGAGATGAACCTGAAGAGACCTGTCAAAAATTTGGGCCCGAACCTGTATCCTACATTGAGCGTTTCCCAAATCTCAATGACCCCCAGAGGTTTTGGTACTGTCGGCCTCAGAACGCTACTCATACAATTGCGGATAACTGCCCTTGGACGAACAGCTACAACCCTGATGTGATTTGGAACCAGCGGGACTGCAGCCACATTGAATTAGAGAATAATAATGATACGGAAATAATAAGAGGGGAAATATTGGCCTTTAACAATCATCCTCTGAGTAAGGAATCTTGCTCTTGAAATTTGTACCAAATCCTTATTATATGGTAACCACATCCAAAATTTGTCCCATAGATAGGTTCAAATGTTCCGAGCCCTACAATCCAAATATTTCTGTGGATAATTGCGAAGACCGTGATGGAATGTTTTACGTCGGGAATTTTGCTAATCCTGGCTACGATAAAAGCATATACTATCAATGCGTCAAAAATGAAGGTTTCTGGCCGGCTGCAATCCCTGTGAAGCAAAAGTGTCCAGAAAACCAATTATTTGACATTGACAGCTGTTTCTGCGTTGACCCTGAAAATTTCAAACCTTGTGCTAACTATAATCCGTCAAGTAAATGCAATACGTATAAGATACATACATAAGGATTTTCACGTATTTACTAAAATTGCCCTTAAACATTGAATTATTTTTTTTACTGAAGACGAGAAAATTTGTGCGACAGTTGTTGGATCAAATCCCTGCATAGATGAAAATGGGTTGTTTCGGAAGGGGCAAATACCCCATGAGCTGTATTGTAACAAATTTTGGAATTGTGGGTCAAATCTGATCCCATATCTGACCAACTGTCCAGGAATTACAGTATTCGATGTGCTTCACGCAACCGAAAGTGGTTGCGCCTGCAGTCAGCCCAAACCAAATATTTGTGAGGAAAATTGGAAGCCCGAAAGTAAGCTTTGAACTATTAGTAAATGTAAACTTAAATGTGAAATGCAAACCTTGAGGAAATTTTCAAACTTTGTTTATGTGGCAAATTTTAACAAATCCAGACCCTTTTCCCACACAGTAATGGATGCTTATAATTACAAGTGTTATTTTTTGTTCCAAGGAATCTTGCATAAGAAATTGGTTCCCATTTTCAAAGCTTCTGTAATAACTCTTGATTTCTAGATAAATACAGATGTGCCTCCGAAATTATCGACACGAAGTAGATCCAGGGTTCAAAAACCAGACATTTTGCAAAATTTTCTACAGACCTTTGGAATAAATTAAGCCAAATTTATTCTGACAGCTGTGTAGTCAAGTCAATTGTGTATCATATTTATGTTTTTGAAAATAAAACCACACTTGTCCCGTGTAATGAACAAATAAAGTCATTGATGAGGGATAAGTACTTCCCAGGAACTATGTATCTCATGTTCCGTGTCATTGTTTACATTTGTTTGTCTTCACATAGGAACGAAAGTTTTTGACGTGCTAATTTTTGACAACAAATCCAATCATCTGTGGATATTATTCTCTTTTGGTCTAATCTGGAGTGCTTCACTGAAATTGACAGGTGTGATTTTTGTTCTCACAAACAGAATTGCAATAAGTGTATCTTCATGCGCAAGGACGCTTCACAAACCAAAACTCAACCGCTATTACTCTAAAAAGCAAGTCTACTGGGAAATATGATATTTTCCTATATAGTTGCGATTACAATAATTATTACGTATTGTAGTTCATGGAAATATATACACTTCCCAAGAAATTGAAGTTTGCATGGAATACCAAACCCTTTGATGACTAGTGTTACCCGAGAAGCCTTCCAAGCGCTTACGAATAATACCGTGCTTAGTAATTATTCTAAAATCAAACACATACACAATGCATTCTCCAACATATGTATGTATAATTACGTAAAGATGACTTATTTTTAATAATTTTAAATATACATCATATGCATGAGTTTAAACGGACTTGACAGAGTGCATCCATGCATTTATCACGTTCCGTTCTGGGAAAAGGAATAGGTCAAGTGCAGCAATGGAAGTCTGTCAAGTGTGTAAATATTGTTATCATAATTGATATAGGCACTGGCTTCCGCACTTTTTGCCAACCTGTACAAGCATATAGTATCAGCACTGGCTATGAAGTACATTTGAGATTTATTTCCGAAAATCAAGGCTTGTTTTTCCTCTAGTTTTAAGTATCTAGTTTAGTTTAAAATTACGGACTTTGACAGGCTGAATATGTTGATCGACGCTAAAAATGTCAGAGGAAAATTATCAATTTAGTTAATGAATACGCACATACATATGTACATAATTTTATATAAACTTTTGAACACCACTCAAGAGGACTGTACTAATCAAGGAAATAAAGTTTTATAATGTATACACGTGCATACAGTCAATCCTATGTAGGCTGAACTCTTGTCATTCTTAGACTCATCTCTAACTATTAAAGTTGCTCAACAAATGTTTATTTTTTCCCCAAAAAATTCTGGAAATAATTCAATCATATATTCATGTATAGTCTTTGACCTGGAGAAAATATTTTTCTCAAAAGTTTGTGCCTTACAACGGAGTTTCATTTTAAGACACAAATTGTATTCCTTTAGAAAGGTGACATTGTAAATCAAGTGTACTGCACCCATTTGCATTATCTACTACTATAGCTTAAAGTGCAACCGTCACACACACAAGAGCAGTTGAAAGTTTTTGCAAACACAGGAGAATTGGAATGATGCAAAGTAAATACTGTTCTTGGAAACCACCTCCGATTCGAATGAATTGTACTCGCAATAATCGCTTATCACTCCAAACTGATTCAATTAAACGATAAGTTGTGTCAGATCCGTCCCCATGCTCTTAGCATGCATACTGAGGCGTGACTATATATAAGTCAATTCCCCTCTCAATGAGGTATTTAATTGCTTCTTCATGTCAGAGATTAAAAGGGGTAATTAAAATGAGAGCCTAGCCAGGTGGATATTTTATCGGAGAGTTTCTGGCATTCCCACTGATTGTGAGTTTAAAGAACCCCTTCTGCGCTCCTTGTACGGTTCATTTCATATATTTTGGTCTTTGTCGAAGTTGATGAAGTATATAGTCAAGGCCTGGGTAGCAGGTTCAGGGCAATTTAGAATATCCTAATTGAAAACGCTTGTTGTGGAGAAAGTTCGGATTTTTAACTGCATGTGACTTGAATGACATTAAATTTCCAGTCAATAACGCAGAATCTAAAACTAAAAAATGCAGAGGATTCTCCTTCTGCCCACTATTCTGTACCTTGCTGAGGTTATTTATGGGGTGCCGGTCATAGGTATGATTGCAAATTACTGGAACATTTATTTTTCGTGTGTTTTGTCAAGGAGGAGGTATTTTTAATCAAGGGAGTATCTCAAAAAAATTTGAGTCTGATAAATCACTGGGGATCATTCTTCAAAATAGGCTGTATAGTTGTAACAAGCGATGATAACAAGGTTTTGGATTTGCAGTGACCCCAATTATAGTTGCTGTGGATTGTACTATTGGAATTGACTGGTACAAGGGTCTGCTTCCCTTGCCACGCCAGGAACACAATGAGAGTATGGAAGGAGTAGCTTGCAATTATTTAGTCCATTGTAAAATAGACCCAGAAAAAAATAAAACCACAGGGGTCTTGCACTACTGTCCCGATGCAAACTCCACCAAACCATTTTTTAATATACACACTTGCGAGTGCTTTGAGGAGGATGATTTTTGCGCGGACAATGATATCCCTGCAAACAATAGTAAGTGTTAAAAAATTGAACCCTCACATATTTATATAATATTCTTCTACTATAATATCCGTAATATATTTCCATATTTTTAATGTTGTTTGGACTATTGTAGAAAATTGCATCACAAAATATAACCAGACAGACAATGAAGAGTCCTGCCAGAATTTCGAACCCAATTCTAAAACTTACTATATCGACCATTTCCCAAACCTCCGTGACCCGAAGAAGTTTTGGCAGTGCAAGCCACTGAACATGACTCACACCACTGCAGAATCTTTCAACTGCTCGGATAACAACAACGATCGGATCATTTGGGATCAAAATTCCTGTCAATGTGAAAACATTAAAGATGAAGCATTGCGAAACGCCACGATAAAACTCAACTCCCATCCTGCAAGTTAGTTTCATTCGTTAGCTTTAAATCATGGAATAACTATGTATTTATACAAATTTAAAAGGAATATACTGACGCAATTTTTCTTTAATATGAAAAATGGTTTTTTGTAATTCCCAGATAGGTTTAAGTGTGCCCATCAGCACGGCGGGGTTTCCACCGATGTTTGCAAAGATGATACTGGTCGGTTCTATCTGGGCAAAGTAGCTAACCGGGGCTTGGACCAAAGTCTTTTCCTTGAATGTATTGAAGATGATAATATTTATGGGACGTCAACCCCAATCGAGAATTATTGCGACCCCGATCAGCTTTTCGATATACTCACTTGCAACTGCACCGATGCAGACGGCTTTGACCCATCTGAAAACTTTAATCCTGAACGTGAGCATGGTTCCCAAAAATAGTTTAAATACTGCTGGAACACAGGTTTAAAAATCTAAATAATATGTTTGTCTCACACAGATCACAAGAGATGCGCCACCCCAATTGCGATCGAAGATGAGGAAAGTTGTCGGGACGAAAACGGAATTTACCATATTGGCGTAATTCCACATCAAAAGACTTGCTCAAAATTTTGGAACTGTGGAGTAAATAGGATCCCAACAGTTCAATCATGTCCGGATGATTTAGTTTTCAATGTAAAATCGACGTTTTGTGGATGTGACCACCCCCAACTTAATTCTTGTGAGGAAAACCTGAAAGTAGAGAGTGAGTTAAAGAATACGAAACAATTTTTTTTTCTGGGTATTTCATAAAAAAATGTTTTAAATTATATTACAAATTATTAATACAATTATATTTTCCGCAGATAAATTCTTGTGTGCCACAAACACAACGTCGTTCTGAGTTCACGTCCATTGCGTAATCTTCTCAAATATATCTATAGTTAATATCTTACCAAGATCAGATAATTTAATCATGTATACTAATTAGCTAATAAATATCATTAATTTCCATCATTTGTAATATAATTAAAATGTTTTTTTTAAATAAAGACTGAAGAACTGTTTCGCATTTCATCTTTAACTAAACTTTTACAAATTAATCCGAATATTATTTACTCACCTTTAGTATTATAGACGACGTCTGGATATTTTGACCGACATTTGGATGAATGTCGCTAAAATACAATCCCAAGCTTATTTCGGTTTTCCCTATATAATAATATTATATATTATTATTATAAAAATATGTTATTGGGCACGTAAGAAAGATTGGTTCTTTGGTTTCGAGTTGGGTTTTGGGGGAAAGAAAGAAGAAGCAGATTGTTTGGGCAACACTTTACCCGGATTTACCCGGATTTACCCGAAATGATATGACAGCAATGTCGTATGGCCAAGAAACAGCCACTAGGAAAATAAGAATGCAAATTGAAGCTGTAGAACAGGTTCATTACTTTTTGTTTTATACAAAATTTATTTATTCAATGTCACGAATACTTTTCTCCGCAACTATACGTACAATCACACGCATCACAACTCTACTTCACCCGATATGTAACACACCAGTTCGTCGCTTGGCCCATAATTGATTTATTGATAGCGACAATAATTTCTAATCCCAAATGCTTTTAAATCCCGATAAGTAAAGATTATTGCATGTTTTAAAGGGTTTTTGTTCTATTCTTGGGTTTCCCGTTTTTCAAAATGTACCGAGTCCTGGCATATATAAAAATAGGTTTAGAGAACGCGAAATAATCACAAGGTCGGATTGACACGGCACGACTCAATCCCAATTTTAAAATTGCATGTGAATTTTCACTCCCGGGATAAACAGATATTGATGTTCCATAGCAAGTTCTATCTTGATATATACGGACGCACTTTCCAAATGTTTCCAAAGATTGCACACCATTTTCAAAATTCAGCAGGCGGCAATATTCACCATCATCGTATAAACGCTTTGCAGAAACTCCTAAAATATGTTTATGTATAGTAAAAATTTAACTTAATTGTTAGCACAGGGTATGAAAAACGTTACGTGTAATTCATATTTTTACCAGTATAATTTTCCCCACTGAATAAAAGTGCAAAAGGATGAGTACCCACGAGATCTGTAAACAAAAGGGTTATGTTGCTTGGATTAAATCTGTCTGAAGAAATTTATTTCTATATGACATGCAGCGTGCCCAGGACAATTTTATATCCCATGTAGCCCTTAAGTGGACTGTTGTGTTCAAAATTCTGTTTCCCCAAATTTTAGGTATTTTTTTTCAGATATTTCGAAATTTGTCCCGCACGGAGCACTTTAAGCACATTAAGGGGGCAATTATCATATTATCAATAATAATAATAATCAATTATTATATTATATTTAAGTCAAATTAGGACTTCTTCAGAGTCCAAATGCAACGACTCATCTATCCGGCCAAAAAAAACACGCAGCTCGTTTATTCTATTCAAGGTGGACGTTATAGAAATAATTTGGACACCCATGGAAAAATCAGAAGCTGTCTGTTTTGAAACTACAAGCAAATGGCCATAAAAACACATGCATCAATATTGTCATTCAAATAAATTGTAATCAGGGACACACCTTTCATGTAACCTGCCGGCACGTAGTCATTTTCAAGATCAACGGGAGTTTCTTGAATGTCCTCAAGTGACAAAAAATTAAGGCAAGTCAAATTACAGGAATATCTTTCTTGAAGTTTATGATCTTCGAAATTGTGTATGCTTGAGTTCGAGTAGGCGTCAGTGCTGTCATTACTCCAGATTTTGTAACGTTTGAAAAGATACTCAACGGAGAGTCTCATTCTTTCTGTTTGATTTAAAAGTTTTTAGATTATTGGTAATTACAAAAAAGACCTAAAAACAAGTTAGATTGCTGGTGAGCTTAATTGCAGAACTTCCTCAAATACTTGCTGACTTACTTGTATTTTTCGGTATTTTTCCAGGTCTCCGTTGTTTTTTCCCAAGGTCCACGCGGACCCGATCTCCATTCAAAACACGTCCATACCAGGCAGGGAACGTACCATCATGTCTTGCATAAGTAATGTAGTAATAGAAGTAGTCTGGTCTCGTAGCATTTCTCTTCCCGTAAACAAAATTAATTTCTATCATAATATCTTTAAAGAGGTCTGGCCGAGTAGTGATATTTGAAATAATCGAATTCCATTCATCCACACAAGTTGGGCTTGCTAAAAAAATGTTGTACTTTTTGTCCGGAGGTCCTCCCAAAAACAACGGGATACCATAGGCCCAAATATCCCCGTCCTGGTTATCCAGAAATTTCTTGACATCCGCTTCATTAAACTTGGTCCCTTCAATCGTCACATTTATTTTCGATTGGTCAACCCTTATTCGGAGAGACTCCGTCCGATTGGGTCCCAAAATGTAATAGACACGTGTAGGAATGTCCAATTTTGATTTGACAGAGTTTTCTGTACTGAAAAAATAAACCAAGTCGGGGTTGTAGTTTGAGAATTCGGGATTCTTCGTAATTGTTCCTTTTATTGGGTCATCGAAGGAGGCATGTAAAAACTCTCCAGGGATGCAAGGTCCAACGGACTCCACTTTCTTTAAAAGTTTATTGAGGACGCTGTGAGAGTGACCACTTCCGGGATACACGGCCAATGACCAGCCCCTGCAGTTATAGTCATAAAATAATCGGAGGCAGGTTCCAAATGTTTCCACTGAATTTACTCTTTTCAAAAGTTTCCCCAAAATTTGACACGTCCCATTCTGTTTATCCCTTGAAAAATCCTCAGAGGATCCTATACATCATTTCAGGAAATACAGATATCAGGTTCCCAAAACATGGTAACTCCGACGAGAACATGGTAACATCAGCTGCGGTTACTCACCCGTGTAATTCTCGCTCCAGTAAAGTCGGGCCTTGGGGTATTTAATCATTTCTGGAAATATTATCATGATATTATTTCCGCTGTAGATGCCTGAAAAGGTTAATTATTATTGGATTTGAAATTACCTTGTGTTGTATAATTGAAGACATATCCGGGGCCAAACTTCCCCTCCATCCTGCACAATTGTGTCAATGTCCATGTCGTCCCTTTCGGACACCGTCTTGTGACATCCTTATCTTCTCTATTGAGGTTGAGCAACCTTGTTGAATTCCTGCCATGCTGAGGATAGACAGTAGTGTAAGTTCCCAATAGCTCCCTCAAACCAATTATGGGCGGATTTATACATCCTTTTAAAACTGAAATAAAATCACAGGTAAATTAAATTATAGGAATTTTGTGAAACCAAAAACAAAAATAGTATTTCTCTGCTCCCTTATATATGCGTAATATTAATGCTCTATGATTTTTTACCGTAAGTACTGTTAATTCGAAGATCCTTTCCTTTCTTTGGCCCCACATCAGAGGCGATAATATCAACAGCCAGGACTTTCCAACAGACTTCAAAAATTGTAGTGGCATGGAAATAAAACAGGATCAAATAATTGCTGCAATGCATGATCGAGTCAATTTTATTGACAAGTATTGTGCACAACGGAAATGCTATCGCAACTGTGGCAAGGTGAGTCAAGTCATATATTTTTAATTTCCATCTGTTGTTTACTCTTGCGGTTTTCCTCATTTCAAATTTTCCTGGTGACAATTGTAAAACATGATCGATAGTTTTCCCTCCTATTAATTATAGAGCGTGCTTTTCGAGACCAGCCTACTGTCCAGTGCTGCGGACAAGTTCAAGTAATACTTGAGTTTTCAAGTCAAGTTCAAGTTCGGGTCAAGTTCAAGTATAGGCCAATTTTTTTACTTGAATCTTTTGGGTCAAGTTCAAGTACGTACTCGGCTTGACCATGACATCCTAAGACAAGTCAGGTTCAAGTACAAGTAAGGAAGTTTTACTTGCAACTCAAGTCAAGTTCAGGGTCAAGTAATGGAAAGAAAAAACTTGACCATGAACTTGAGATTTCATGGTCAAGTTCAAGTAATTTTAGATTGCGCATGCCATAAAGGACGGAAGCAATTTCAAAATTACAATCCAATTTCATGTCATGTATGTTTAGGGTATTTTGTTTGCACATGTCATAAATCAAAGGACAAAATTCAAAATCAGAGTCAGTTTTATGAAGGTCTTGTTTATCAAATGTTGTTCGTTGTTAGTTGTTGCAGCGGCCTCTCCATGAAATGAAAGAATTATCTTGATAATTCATATTGTTGCTTAGAATTATTAGTTTCAACTTGTGTAAATAAATTCCAGTATAAAATGAGCTTGGATGACTTTACAAAAAGCGTTTAATAAATAATTAAATATTAGTTTATTAAATTTTAAATAAAGAGTATTCGTAATGCTCAAATAGGTATATGAATATATGCGTATATGAACATTAAATAAAACTTGACACTATGTAAAACTCGTCAGACGTAATTACAGTGAAAGTCCGTTATAAGGGCTCAGCTTATAAGAAAATATTGATATCATTTGTTTGACCCCAACTTTCTTTTACGCAATGCTTTAGACGTTTTGTATAAGGGAAATTCCTTTATAAAATGTATAGTCCCTTATATCGAACGTTTACTGTATTCAGTAGACGCTCAAAGTTGTCCTCGAATGGTTTTAAATAAAAAGTAGTAGTAAAATTCTTTTCTGAATGCGTTTTGGTTTTCAGTCGGAAGGAAATAATTTGCTGATGTAAGTTCGACTTATTGTGGCCATGTTTAATTTTTTGCGATACTTAACTTGAATTATCAAGTTCAAGTCGCGTTCAAGTCATGGTCAAGTCAAGTTCAAGTCAAGTTTGGAACTTTAACTACTTGTTCACGCTGCTTTAGGAGTACTTGTTTTTAAGCAAAATAATGTATTACTTATGAAAATGTACAAGTTGTAACTCATATTCAGTTTTCAGGAATTTTATGTTTTTTCATCCCAGCTTATGGTAATTTCTAGACACAACTTTGAACCAATATGTTATCGTAGAGGTTTCTCATTACCAGCGTGTAGCCGGTAATGAGTAGATGCTGTTGGCATGTAAAAATGATGAATTTGCCCGAATAATTCAAAAGCTAGGCTAATCCGAAGTTATGGAAGGAAGGTGAAATAGTCATTTTGTATCAATTGTTTATAACTTTTGAACCAATATAATATCGTTGAGATTTCTCATTACCAGCGTGTAGCCGGTAATGAGTAGATGCTGTTAGGATGTAAAATTGACCAATTCGCCCAAATAGCTTAAAAGTTATGCTAAATTGAAATGATGCCATTTGTGTATGTATTGAACCGACCACGCACCATTGTAACTTGTGAATGGCCCCAGCCAACTGCCACAGTACCTCACCTATGATTTTACATTCACAACATCACCCTACTTGTATTATTGTTTAATGTAATAGATTATTTTGTCTCTTGGTGCTTAGGCCAAATTGGTGCATTCATGTTAACATGACCTGAGGTCATGACCGACAAATGTATGTATCTATGTATGTATATGTATTTGGATGGAGTTATATGAATGTATGAGAAACCTCAAAAGAAGGACAGGTTTAATGGCCTCATGGAGGTACCTTTTTCCTGTCCCAATAATGCAAAGGAGCCTATATTTAGTTGTAATTTATTCTAATTTTAGCAGGACGCTACAAAACTAATCCTATAAAAGGAAAATGATTACTGTACTAGGAGAGCTTTTTCTCCTCCACTTTTCAGGCAGTTACTCTGCCCAACTCACCTCTTAAATAAAGTCTACGTCCTTGTTTTGTTTTCAAAGTAGAAACTAGTCAAATACAGACATTTTTATTTCCTCTACATTTCATCATTTTTATTCACTCAGACCAGGAGTCATTGATTTTGATATTAACTTCCCTTCATCTCATTCACGACACATCCTTCCACATTCACTACTTGATCAAGTTCGGGTCTTACATGAGTTACTTGATTACTTGAACTTGACAAGTCAAGTAATTGCACGAACGCGAGTTATCAAGTTCAAGTTGTGTCTTGAAAATTACTTGAAGTTTCGTGGTCAAGTCAAGTTCATGGTCAAGTTTTAAAATTACTTGACCGGATCGCAGCACTGCAGCCTACTAGTAGTGTGGATTCAGGAATGTTTTAGGAATTACTTTTATTCCGTTTGGTTTTCTTATTTACTTGAAGGATTTTGTAAAAAATACAACACAGTTCGACGGAATGGGAGAATCAGGTTTAAAGATTACACTCGATTATTTTCTGTATCATTCCTCAATTTTTATTTTAGGAATACTGACTACTGAGAATTTGTTTGAATTACAAAACCCGGGATTATTTCCAAATAACTACTATTGAATGATTTTACTGGGAAAAAGATCCACATTGTGCTAATCTTTGGTTATTATATTTATTGTTAGTATTTATTTAAAAATAACAAGTGTAATTGCACATAAACACTTGATGCTGGGGATCTTCTGGTAGAATAAATTTTTTATCTGTGATAATCTAATTTGCAAGGAATTCATTCGAGATTCGTAACTATAACTAAACTATATAATGAGAGCACGGACGTACAAAACTAAAAAAGTTTTAGATTCTCCAAGTACAACTTCTGGTAATCCTCATTTTGCGAGAGTCTGGCATGGTTCCTGGACAAACAAGAAAATGAATTATAATATTATAAATCATACTTGCTATTATTTATAAGGACATTCTGGAAAATCATATGGTTTGGAAAAAATTACTGGCGGCAATAGTTTTTGAAAATCGCCAGTGCTTTTGGATTGGTGCAGCATTTTTGAACGGCGATATTTATTTCCGCAATGTTCTCATCCGTGGTTATGGTAACTAATTTCTGAATACACAGCGTTTCCAGTTCTGGGATTTTGTACTTGGCCGAGCACTCTAGCAGCTCCAGTATTTGGTTTTCCTCGTTTGGGACGGGGGACCCAACTTTGTAAATGCATTTCAGAAGGCGATTCAGACTATTGGGCGTCATGTCTTCTATTAGGATTTCCGTTTCGGGGTCAACGGTCTGGGCTTCCAGCAATTGGGCAAATACCGGATATCTGGCTGAAAGTGAAATATTTGTTCAAGATGTCCCAATAATTTCCAATTGAATGTTAATTTACCCGCTATTTTTATACTCTTTCTTTAGAATAGCATTATCCAGGAAATGATTTTCACAGTGCCCCAAGATTTGTAGAATGTGGATATTAAAAATTGAAAACCTCAAAATTTTTGCGCATAAAGAATTTTTAAAGAATATTTTGTCCATAATCAAAAATCCTGGATAAAATTACTGTCGTGCATAATTTGCTTTCAATTGTTTGAAATACTTACCTAAAACTATTTTATGAGCACGAAATATTTTCCCCCCGCATTTAATAATAACATCTGAATAAATTGGGTTGTCGTACAAATTTGAAAGCCAGCGGTCAGTCTCGGATTTTTCCTCCCTCCCCAGTAATTTACTTCCTTGGAATGCCCAAGAGGATCCTTTCTCCAATCGAGACTCCCTCAAAATTGTCAGTTCAATAGTGATTCGATGAGCACCCTCGGAAATATCATTTTTATATTTGCGCCAGTCCGCCTCCGAAATAGTCCCAAATTTATACACATTTTTACGCTTGATCTCCGTGGATTCTGTTGTAAAAATACGGGGAAATAATTTTTATTTATTCAGAAAGTATGTAACGTATGGGCGTATTTTGCTAAAACAAAAACTGGTAATTTACTACAAAGCATTTTAGCCAGAACAACTCCTCCAGGCTTGGATACTTCAATAGAAGCTCTACAGTTCTCAATTTCCAATGGTCCATCCACAAACTCAAATAAAAAGCTCAATTTGTCCCCATGTGACGGCTTTATTCTGACATTCCTGGAAAATAAAACCCGCTCATTAGCAAATAATTTTTAGAGTTGTCAAAAATCCATTCAAAATTTTGTATACGTTACGTGAATTTTTTTGTACAAAATATCCAATTAAAATCCTATTAATCTATCTTATTTTAATTTCTTAAAAACTTACCAGGTTAAATATTCCTCATTAGCGCCCACGTTAACAATTAGAGGAATCGGAGGAAGCTCCCTATTCTCGTAGAAAAAGTCATCAGAATTTTCAATGTCCACGACCACAACCCCGGTCCAGGAAATAAGCTAGTCAAAATATGAGATTTAAAAAAAATTTACACCCGGAATGATAACATACAACAAGGAAAGAAAATAACATTGTGGTAAAAAAACAACATGAGAAAAACCTGTTGCCTTGACAGAACAGGTAATGGTCTTTTAATGAGAGGAAGCATTATGAATGCGTCGAGAGTACAAGTATAATTATAATGTAAATGTTACAACTGAAATTAAAGTACCGACAGATTGAAGTGAGCAGGAGGTCCAACGTGGGAACAAGACATCTTCACTTTAAATTAACACTTACACTTGAAATAGTTCAGTTTATAAAAATTTGAGCAAAAATAGGAAAATATATCAAATTCATTTATTTGCAAAAAAAACTGACTGTGAGCTCAGGCCACGAGGAATACTGTCTGACAATGAGAGTGAGAGTCAAGTCAGAAAAAGGATTTGAAAGGACACTAACAAGGTTGAATGAAGGTTGCATGAAAGTTTGTGTGAAGGGTTGATGTGCTTCACAACGTTTAAAATACGCACATCAACAATAAACAGGGCATGACTCACGTATAACTGCTAATCCTTTGATACTACATCCATGAGGAAGGCTAGACATGCCTTGTAAAGCTACAATGAATTTTAAGGAGAGAAGACGCAGCGAGGCATATACGTAAGATGTAAATATAAATTTTTGCAGGATATTTTTCTTCGCGATAATTTTTTACAGAGATGCTTATGACTCAGTGCTTGCTTAAAGTAATGGGATGGGGGTGAGCATGAGTGGACTCAATTGCTTTCATAAAGTAAAAGGAATAGGCTGAAACATACCGGTTCTCTGTATATCATGGAAATGAATGAACCGTAGATGAGCTAAAAAAATCTATCCCTAATTCATTAAAATCTTATCCATCATTGGTTTAAATATAAATTAGCAATATACTGTTCAAATTTAGTTAGATTATAGCGTAAGTTCAATTTTAACGGGAACACACATCATGTGAGGACTGACTTTTGATTAAAACTATTTCTTTAACGCCAAGCTATAGGGGGGCATGGTTAAAGTTAGGAAAACATTTTCTCAATTTTGAATCCTATTCATACATTAGTTTTCTACCAATTTGAATTTATTAGGAATCTACTGGAGGTTTCTTGGCAACAAAATAGTGTCAATATGCCCCAATATAGTGTTAATATGCCCCAAAATAGTGTGGATGTGCCCCAAAATAGTGTCAATGTGCCCCAAAATAGTGTCAACTTGCCCCAAAATAGTGTCAACTTGCCCCAAAAAAGTGTCAACTTGTCCCCAAATAGTGTCAATATGCCCCACAAAATAGGCAATTTGCCTCAAAATAGTGTCAATTTGCCCCAAAATAAGTTATTCTTACATCACCAGTTTACTGGTAAGAAGTAATGTAACAGCTGTGCCAATCTTAAGTTTAGTTTTCATATAGGTATGTACATCATATTTAGATTCATTTTGATAGATGATCATGTCAAGTGAGGATCAATTTCACGGAGTCAAATTTCATAAAGTTTATGAATATTCCGGAGATTTTTCCCAGTTAGACCATGTTTATTTCAGAAATCAGATCAATTATAGCTCGAATGGTATCCATATGCGATCCCTTAAACCCAAATTCCTCCTCCCTGAAATTGGACGTATAAAGCAGGGGTCGGAGTTTTGTAAATCTCCCTGGAAGATCATTTCCCAATTTCCCTGCTGACTATTAACTCCCTGCTGGTAGGTCCTCAACGATTTCAAAAATCCCTGCCAAAAAAAAGGTCAACGATTTTAAAAATCCCTGTTCGGAGATTTTCCCTGCCAGAAATATTATTTTTTCCCTGGGAAGAATCTTCCCGTCTTCCTACAAAAATCCGACCCCTGGTATAAATGTATAAATGTAATTTTCTGATGTAAATTCCTGCGCTCCTTAATAGGCAGTGTGTCCAGGGATTTTTAAAATTTAAACAAATCCATCATTTATGCAACTACAAACAACCATTTAAATCTACACTGAGACGAAATGTTTGGAAAAGGAAACACTTTAGCCCAGTTAACAAAAAAATGCAAAAATAGTTTGTAAAATTGTTGCTCGACAACACACAACCTTAAAACTAAGCATCGATTCCCTTGTTACATGTTTACATGCTCACAAAAAAATTGAATTCAAATTACTGTAAAAGTATAAATGCCCATAACTTCCTTCAAAATACCTTTGAAAATCCAGTCTTAACGAATGGTGGGAAAAGAGTAAGACAATTGTTATCTGTATTGACAAAAATCTGTAAAGAATCTACTTCCTGGTTTTGCGTCATTACCTTTATTCACATAAGGATTGTAGCCGAAATTGCACAATCAAAGATAATGGTTTACTGTAGTTAAAAAAGAAAAATAGTGATTTATGACTAATCTTGACAAGTGGACGAAGTTCAAAAACGATTTATTTCCTTCAGGTCAACAAGGAAAATGTGATAAAAACAGTCATTCCATTTTACTGTTAAAATTGAAGGTCGCACTTATTAATCTAAAGGAGCTAATATCCAATTACAGCTTATTGTTAGATCTAGCTGTAAAAAATATTTGTCTCCCAATAATGACAAAAAAAATACTGACATGTTATTTCAACGATAGCGTTTCACTTTATTTATTGTTTTCTATACGTACGGATATAATTGGGTTAATTTCCAATGTACGGATGTCAATTCGGCAAACCACTTCCTTTTGATACCGTTTGTTCCAATTTATGCCATTGTAGAATTAATGATGGGATATTACAAACAATTAGTTATTTCCAAATTATAGTTATTATCCCAGCATTCCGCCCATTATCCAATAAGATTTAAAAATAAGATTTTACGGTGATTCTTGCAAGCTTGAAGGTTCTGTTACTCACCTCAAATCTAAACTAGCTTTCAATCAGTGCAGTCGGATTAAATGATCTAACAAAATTTCTAACCGACCTTTACAAGGCTACTCTGCTCAATGGTATCTCCCGCTGAGTTGACGTTCTACGGCCAATATATAGCATTTTTTGCAAGATGGAATTTACTCCCGTTCAAAATGATTTTGAAAAAGGGGGGCCAAGGTTATCTGGAACGTACCAGTGGAAATCGAAGATTTATCTGGTTTATGTTTTACCTTTACAGAGTCCTGAGAATACCTTTGAGCGCCTACTGCGTTACCCTTTTCATCTCACCACCCTACACCAACATCCCACTTTACGAAATGGCCCTGCACCTCTTGTACACATTCGTGTTGGCACTGGGAGTCACAATTGATGCTCTAGTGATTATCAAAGGCGAGGATGTCACAATAGCCATTTTCAATTTTACTTTACAGTCTGAAGACAATCACTGTTCGACTGCAAGTGTAAGTAAGGAAAATTTGGGTGCGATCTGATAGCCAGTATTGTATAAATTTTGAGTTAAAATTTGTAATTCTTAATTAAGATTTTAAAACAAAATTTGATAACATTTAGGGAATCGAAAGAACGAAGCGAAAAAAAATAAACTTGTTGAAGAAATATTCCCTGACGGAACTCTTTGCTGTTTTCTTACCTCATGCCAGCGTGATTTTAATGTTTGTATTTATGACACTGGTTTCAATTTTCTGCACCAAGTTGCACTTGTATGATTTGCTTCCACGCACCCTCAAGAATCCTGTCGTCTTTGGGATATTTTTCATACACGAGAATATCATTGCACAATCCACTGGAGCTGGATATGTCCTAGCGTTCGAGAATATCCTTTTGTTTTTGGAGAATGTTAATAGGATGCTGAATTCCAAAATCGAAGCGTTAAGGTATGTCTTACGTCCTGCAGACATATATTGAATTTCGTGTATCAGTTCTAAATGTAGACGATTAGCTGCCGAGAACTGTTTTTTTGAGGGAAGTTAGAAGTTGAGGGAGTTTTTGAATTTAAAATTTCATTTTTTGCAGAAAACAGGCTCAACCGGCAGATTTTATTGTAAGGACGGCCATCCGATGCAGACATGTGGAACTTTTTGTTGGGCTGTTTAACATCGGATATGCCTCGACAATCTTCCTAATCAAGGAAGCTTATCTGGGGCTATCAATAGCTAGCTGGTTTATTGCAATTACTTCCAGCTCGGATGAGCCAAGCTTGTCGATCTTCTTCATCGTCTTAGCCAACTATGTTTCATTCATGTTTGCCGCGTTTTTCGGTAATGCATTTAGTATTCCTGAAAGTATCAAGTCCTTGAAGAATGAGTTAATCCGGTGTTTTAAGGTGAGACAAATGAGCGGGAAGGATTCAAAATTCCTAGAGAAGCAAGTCCGATCCATTTCGAATATTGGGATCAAAGTTGGGGAATTCTGTACGATGGAGCGAACGTCCACACCAATTTTTATCGATTTTGTTCTCCGAGCAGTCGTATCGCTTCTCATTAGCTCTCCTTAGTTAAGAGGGATGATTGACCTGACTCTGAGACTGATTACTGATCCCCACTTTGTATATGGATTGGTACTCCTGTTAGGAGTAATTACTGGGTGTCACAACAATTACCTTAGCAATCTAGCACCACTAATTGTAAGATTCCTCGTTCCGGTACCTGAACATTGAATTCAGTTATCTCACTTAAGATCATTATTAATATTATTGGAAATTTCATTTACAAGCTTCAAGGTATGAAGGTAAATTTTTCAAAGATCATATTTCGAATTCGTTTGAGGTTCACGTTTTGCCCCATCACTATTTTCCCCATTAATGCACACACCACAACAAAACAATGCAGAATATAGATTTTAGAAAATTGGAAACATTAATGACTTTATTGTATCTATTAAAATTATAAATACTAATAAAGGCTGAATGGCTATAGTATCCTAACAAATATTATTTAACTTATATTTGATGCAATGAGGAAATAGTATTTCAAGTCACTTTGGATAACTGCCTTATAGTTAACAATTGGAGGGAAAATATCAATGCTCTTGAATAATTAGATACAATTTCGTACTCACCACAACAGTTTATCCGTGATAGTGCATCGCATGGGTTCAAAACAGTCGAACCTGGACCTGAACCTGGACCCAAACTTTGGGTACCTCAAAAGCGTGAACCTGTACCTGAAAATGTACCCATTTAACAGGTTCAAATTTTTCGATCCTGAACCTGACCCAATTGCGTTTTTGTAGTACCCGCACCTGATTAGTACCTGAACCCGAAAAAGTACCCAAAAGACGACCTGAACCCGGGTATTTTTGGAACGGACCTGAATATGCTTGGGTACTTCCGGATCTCAGGGGAATCCGATCTTTTTTTAATTTTATCTTGTATTAAAAATACAATTGGGTATTTGTAGTACAAAATATATTTAAAATGGATAAGAATGCAAGGTCACTGGTTCCTGGGACACCCTGCCATTGCTTTTGCGGTGGAAATCATTTTGGAAGCTTGAATTCTCCGGCCTTTAACTTTAACTCAATGAACCCAAACATTTCAGGTCTTTCGTGATCAGGTTCAGGTCTTTCATGTGTTACACCTGGTCCTGACAGGTAAAATCAGAACAGGTTTTTCTCTGTACCTGGTCCTGAACCTGAACCTGTACCCAATTTAACGGGTATAAAATATTGTACCCAGAAAGGACCCAAAATTATTGGGTCCAAAAAACATGTACCCATACTGAACCTGAACCTGGACCTGAACCCAAATACCCGGGTGCGACCTGAACCCATGCGATGCACTAATCCGTGAAACGATGGATTTGATTTTAATTAGATAAATTAACTCTTCCTGTTAGTTAGGATAGGCTTGTTACAGTCAATAAACAAATAATATTGTGAGGGAGAATTAACTTCATAATATTTTGAAATAAAGACTGGGTTTGATTTGCTCCACTGACGACAACAGTTTAATTTTAACAAGCTGCAGGTCTGTATTAAAACTTAAATCAATTTAGTTCCACCTCAAATTGAAAGTTACCTCTGGTTCAGGAACTTTAGAATAAATAATTTTCCAGATTTTTGTACAGACTGGACCTCAAAGGCATCTCCAGTTTAGGTCAAGTTCTACTCCCATTACATAGCATTTTTTTAGCATTTGCAAGATGGAATTTATACTTCTGCTCAAAATGATGTTGAACAACGGGAGCCAGGGATAGATGGAACGTACCAGAATACATATCGAAAACGTGTATTTATCTGGAAACTGTTTTACATTTTCAGTTTCTAGAATTGATTGAGCGTGTACACTATGTATACCTCCTACAGTGAATTTCCCATATAGTGGTTTCCTCTTAGATGGCATTCCCTCTTTAATGGCATTAAAAAACCCTCCCTAGAGGTTTGCAATGTTAAAGGTATACAATATAGTGGCACCCACTATAATGGTATTCCCTCTATAATGTCACTATTATCTGTTATGGTGGCTCAGACAATGCGAAATTATAATGGCAGTTGGCATAAAATTAGTTAGATAATGGCTACAAAAGTATAACATGATGTTATAAACGTGCGGGCGGTTAATAATGATTATGTGGGTTGGTTTAATTTTAATTTCAAATGTTAGTACAGTTTGATTATTTTTGTGGTTTACTGTCGCTCTGGTATGATTAGCAGGATTTACGGCATATGATCCGTGACTTAAGTTAATAAGAAAAGTTATAACACAAATCATTGCCATTTTTGCTTTGGCTCACTTCTATTAAGTTTCAATTCGTGCTGGTTTTTTGAAATAAATTGAATTATTATATTGAAGATTCAAAATGACATTAAACAGACAGTCAAGCAAAACATCATTGTGAAAAAACCACAGAGTACTCAGTGGAAGTAATTCCCATTGCCATAATTCCAGGATTTTGGTTTCTGGAATGCAGTCGAAAAGTTTGTTACGACTAATATTATTAATAGTATGAGGAAACCTAAAGTTACTGAACATTATAAACTCAATGAAGCTTAGCATACCTCATAATTTTGAGTATTCTGTAAAAATAAATAAATTTGTAAATGTATTTAGTTACAGTTATTGTCTATAAACATTAATAGTATATAGTTAACCATTAGTAACATATAGTGGCATCCCTATACAGTGGCAGGAATTTGTCACTCCCTTGGAAACCACTATATAGGAAATTCACTGTATAGAATCATACACTACCAAAACATCCAACTTTACGAATTGGCCCTCCATCTGTTGCACATAATGGTGTTGACGTTAGGAGTCATAGCTATAGTGATCTGTAATCAGAAATCAGGAAATCACGAACGCTGTTTTCAAGGTGGCGTCAGTCCCCTAGTAAAATAGCCTTGTCCGTACGTCCTTCCGCACGATAGCTCAAAATCTACTGAACCGATTTTAATGAAATTTTTTATGAACATTACTTGTGTCAACCGTAAGCCTGATAATGAGTCTGGTTGGAATCAAATGGATAGTTTTTGAGAAAACAATTCTTGAAATTTCAAACTTCAAGTCAAATAACAGTTATCTCCAAAACTACTGAATCGATTTTAATTAAATATTTTCTGGATATATTGCTTACGTAAATCGTAATGATTATTGCTTGTGTGGTTGACATTGGCCCGATAATTTTCTCAAAAAAAAAGTCGTAAATTACGAAAAAATCTTAAAATTCATTCGAATTCAAAAAATCATACTTTGACTGCAGTAGCTGACGCCACCCTGCGCGAAGCCTCAAGTTTTCGCGTAACGATGATTTTTTATTTTATCTGACAATCAAACCCCAGTCATTGCCATGATACAGAGGTAAGTACAAAAATTCTCCGATTGTCGTTAATTTATATTTTTACGTTAAAGTTTAATATAATTATTCAATTTTGATGTTTTAGGCGAAAGTTTCCAGGAGGTGAGAAGGAACAAAACCATTGAAGATGTATTCCCTGACGGAACTCCTTGTTGTTTGCCTACCTCATGGCGGCGTGATTTTAATACTTATATTTATGACCCTGATTTCAATTTTCTTCACAAAATTTATAGTAATTTTTACTATGAAGAGATACTCTCAAGCGTTTGCAAGAATCCTGTAGTGTTGGTAATTTTGTTTGCACATGAGAACATGATAGCACAATAGAATGTACTTCTATTCCTGGTGAGTGTTAATACAGTATAGCATGCTAAATTTCAAAATCGAAATTCCAAGTCTCATTTGCTCCGTTATTATCATAACGGCAAAAGATTTGTTTTCACTACGGTTGATTATGACGGAATATTTTGCTATTCTATTTTAAAATTTCATTTAAAATTTCGTTTCTTGCAGAATGCAGATTAAGACAATCAGATTTATCGTTAGAATAATTGTCCAATGCAAATATGCGGAAATTATTGTTTTAAAACAGGGTATGCCTCAACAATCGTCCTAATCAATGAGACTTTTTTAACTGAAAGCGAGCTATAACTTAACGAGAATATCCGAAAAGGATTTGACATTTTTAGAAGCATCTTCAGCGACTAATTACCACTTAAACAGCGTGGCACGATGTGTCTATATTTTTAAACTCCACAAGCTCCACTTTTATTTCCAGCACCACGTGCAGTCATGTGAGCTTTCCTTTACACCCGTCGTGTACAATAATTGCTAGGGAAAACAGTGCTCTTTATGCAAATGGCAGAGACAGGGACCGTCTTGCTAATGGGAATCGCGACACGGTACAAAGTCATTCTAATGAAAAGTACACTGCCTCTACAAGAGCATCATTACAAACAAAAACAAATTTGAATCGTGTAAATAAGTGCTTTATAATAAAATTGAATAATTAAAATATTGCTCAAGCGTTTTTCCTTTAGAAACGACGCTCGTAAATACAGATCACTTGTTGCAAGTGTCTACAGCACATATTTAGCAATATACGAGGGCATAAACAGAAGCAATTCAGTGCTAATTCCAACTTCCTCCTCAAGTCCAAGTATGCGCAATTAAGACCAATAAATTGGTCAAGGTTTGACACATGCAGCATTTTCGAGATGCGAGCACATGTTCCGTCAACCTTGGAAAATTTCCTATACAGTCGACCCCATTTATGAAGAATCTCTCGAGCTCAATGTATGTACATATGCGTTACTGCATGCAAAACTTCTTAATGAATGATGTGATATATTTAATGAAATAAAATCAAAATGAACTTGAGAAAGGGTCAAGCTGAAAATGTATGCAGCAATGAACCCAATTTTTATAATCGAACGTATTTAAGGGTCAACTTGATAATAATGGATTTCTAAAAATTTTCCTACATACAAAAAATTAAGCTTATATTGTATGATGTATGGTAACCAAACGAAATTCTCTCTTTACCCATGCGAGCCCAAATAGTACTAAAAAGTCTCAAATATGACTTTTGTACGGGTATTATAAGCAAGTGAGTGGAGGGCGTTTGTTATAAAGAGGTTCTCGGGTGATCATACAACTTTCTTCAAAGAATTCGTTGAGGACTCTTTAATGGCGAATTATTACAACGTTGCTCCTTTAGAGGGCTTCAGTATTGGGGTTTTCACTGTTGCCTTTGTAAAAGAGACCATTTAAATATTGTTGGAACAAAATCCCTAGCTGTAGACTACAATGTCACCAAAGCATATTTTTGCAATAGAATTTGTTAGGGGATATTTTCACAATGAGATCTCACTGTATGGAATGTGAGGCTTGTTTCAAGGAGATTCCACTCTTAATCTCGTATAAGGAAGACCCAATGATAGGCTTAATAAACACCGAACTGCATTCTCTCCCATTCAGAGTGCATGAAGAGCAATAGAACTCACTGCCAAAAATGCTCCGTTGTATTTATACCGCCGTTTTCCTGTTTTACTTCTGTTGGGTTTCCCGCGCGGAGGATTTTGGGGAACCCTGCAGTGATATCGAGCCCTGCTCCTACTTGACCTGCATTGAGGGCATGTGCCAATGTAACCTCACCACAAGTATCTATTCCCAGATGGATAACCACTGCTTGTCATTGGATGGGCAGCTCTGTGACTTCTCGAAGAATTGCACGCAAAATGCGCAGTGTATCTGGGGCCGTTGTAGCTGCAGTCCAGGTTACAACGCTACGGAAGAGCGTACTTGCACCTCGTTAATTAACGCCCCATGCTCCCACGATGACCACTGCAACTTCAACAACCATCACCTGATTTGCATGGATGGGAATTGTGTCTGTGACCCGAAAGTGTCAAAACACGAAGTGCCGGAAACTTATCCGAATGAGTCGTTCTACGAGGAAGGGAAATGCGCCGGACGACCTGGTTTCCCATGTATTGATTCCTACTGCGTCTCAGGAGCGTCCTGCCGGCACAAGCGCCTTGACTACACTGGCTGGTTGGCTGGGGATGATGGTAAATTAGTATGTGAGTGCGGCGCTGATTCATACTTGGCATCGGACTTTGGAGCATGTCTTAAGCGGCCTGGTGTTTTCTGCAGTGGGCATCACGAATGCTACCCTGGACTTCTCTGCCGGGACCAAAAGTGCTCTTGTCTCCATTCCTTCCAAACTTTTTCTAACGAACAGCTCCGGTGTCTGAGTTTCGTTGGGGAACCCTGCGATGCGGTCGAGGACTGCATCGAAAACGCCACTTGCAGTTCAATCGGTCTCTGCTTATGCAAAAAACCTCAAATTGGGACACGCATTCAAGAAAACGTCACAAATTGTATCCCTGAACATGGGCGTAACTGTCGAAAAATTGCTTGCGCCTGCCCATACGAATTCCAGGTATACTCTGTGGAGAAGAACGTTTGTCAAAGCATTGCTGAAGGGGACTGCGACGGAGAGGCAGAATGTCCAGAGCATTCCAAATGTTCTCACAACAATGTGCACGCCAAGAATAAATACAATTTGATCAATGGTTTCGTTGGAAAATGCGCCTGCGAGGAGGGTTACGAAATAAACCATTTCGAAGAATGTCGCGTGCCTTATTTGGGTAACTGCAATGACACCCGGGAATGTGACCGTGGTTTGCACTGCATCGATGATAAATGCCAGTGCGAATTTTCAAGGGATTATGCAGGGATTTATAATCGAAAGTCCCGCAAATGCTTACTTCTGGTCGGGTCCAAGTGCGGCGAGCCAACGGACTACGCTTGTGTAAACAATGCCGACTGCGCATGGAAACATTGGTCGGATGAGTACAAAACTTGTATCTGCGACGCCGCAAGTGGTCGGTTTAGACTTACGGGTCAGAAAACATGCAAGCGTCTAATTAGGGCAGAAGAGGAATGCAATGAAAGTACGGTGTGCGTGGAGAATGCATTTTGCTCTTACAGGAACGCTAGTGGAGTTAGTAAGTGCAAATGTAAGCAAAGCTTTGAGCGGAAGAGTAATGGCGAGTGTCGGAAGCCATATTGGGGCCTGTGCGCGCGCAAGAAGCAATGCGACTTCAACTTGACCTGCACGGAGGGACGGTGTCGTTGCCAAGGGATCCCAGAAGAGACTACGTTCAATTTTACGTCCAGGAAATGTGAACTGTTGATTGGGACTCGATGTGGGCAGGACGTGGACTATGCCTGTGTAAAAAACGCGGAGTGCATGTGGGAGAGCGTTTCCAGCGGATTTCCGACTTGTAGCTGTGACGTCAACCGATATGACATTTCGGATCGGAAAACTTGCACCGATGTGAAGACTGTTAAGGGAATAATTTACAGGACCATGTCGTATCTTTATGACTTGGTCCACGCAAAGAGCCGGAAGTGATTCCCTCAATTACTTCGGTCTCTAAAAACTTCCAATGTCCTCTCACGTAAATACAAGCCTTATATACATATGTTCATTTTCTCTATACAGATGAACAAGTATTTGGAAATTATATACAAATGAATGATTTACATACCCAATTGTCACGTGTTTATCCCTGAGAGAAAGAGTATTGTCAGATTTCGATAAGTTCAGGGACTTATATGAAAGTTGCACACTGTAAACAGTAAATAAATTTTGAAACACCCAAATGATTCAAAAGTTGTTATTTTTACATCATGTCATTGAGCACAATACTATTAGAGTATCTACATACATATACATATGTCTACGCGCGTATCGAGGCTTTAATAAATTCCGATGTAATTATTTATAAAACACATACATACATCGAACAGGTCCCTGCTGTTCATCCCACTCCCTCCTGTTCGTGTTATCTTTCCCATTCTTGGCCATTTATGCTGCCCTCTAACCTATCACTACCAATAGTTTATATTGTGTTTTCGCGGGAAGCTTAAAATCCTTTCTTATTATTGGTCTCGACCTCGACCTGTCTGTTGATTTAAACTTTCGCGGCTTTAACTTTACAATTCAAATCTTTGCGGCTCATTTCACTATATAGCAAGCCGCTATTTACTATATTATTTCACTATATAGCCAAACAAGTCGGTGGTATATACAGCAAGCCGAGAAGCACAGCGGGCGGAAACGTTGTCGCAGAGGAGAGCTTTTTCAGCTCGCTCAGCTCGCTGTGCTTCTCGGCATATACTTACCAACTGCTTGCATCATATCGGAAGCTCGCAATAGCAATTTTAGAATATCACTTAAAAACGCTAATCATAATTATTATAAACATTAGACATAAATCATCAAATTTGGATTAAATTAAGTCTGGTAGTGAGAAAAAATACGTTCGGTTACAGCACGGACGAATTTGAGGAGAGGAGAATTTTAATGACTGAACTTTATACAGTTAAGCGTGGGATTCTTATTAGGAAAAAGCAAATTGAATTGAAAGTACTTATTGCAACACTTTTTATATATAACGTCAGATAAATTTTCAGAACCTGCAACCATTGAACCGAGTATTTGGATGCGTTGAGATTTGAGCCATTTTGATGATTTTTTTGCTATCATGCCCGTACGTTGGAAACATGTGTCGGTATTTTTTTGTATTTCTGAATACATATTACTTATTGTTAATAAAAACCCTTTTAACCTTACAACACACAGTAAATGCATTTAAGACTGTAGCTAAAATATATGCTTTTAGTGAAACATGTTTTAAGATGAATCAATGAATAAACACAGACAAGGAGTATAATAACAAAATAGAAGTGGAGACTAGGATTTAACGATATTTTTAACAAAAAGTCTTCATAATGTTGGAATTTGTCATTAATTATATAAAGAGTTTGTGATACATACATGATACTTCATTAAATACAATTTAAAAATTAGAGTTGTAATGATTCGGATTGCAAGTTATTTTGTGCTATTGCTAGTTTGTAGAAGGTGGATATTTGCAACAAGATATTAATGATTTACATGCAAACAGAGCTACTAAGATGAGAAAATTAGTGGAAAAAGTCGATTGAATCAAGAAGTGAAAAATGGAGTCGCCAAGTCCCAAGCCAACTGCACGTTAGTTATCTCTATGTACAAAAATGCATGTACATATGGACTGGGGCCATAAAATATTTCGCCCATCAGCCCAAAAAAAGGGGGGTAAATATTTGACTTCCATACTTTTAAGTAGTGTATTCCATATTTTCACTACTAGCGATCCCAACTGACAATATGCGAAACGGCTCAAGTCGCTTACGTAAAATTATTATCTCAACATTTTAACGAGGGAAGCCGTGCATGCTTTGTATTTTTTTCTCCGCTAGATGGTTGCGTAGTTCCCGGGAACGTGAAGCGTGTAACGGGTGTGGGAACGAAGATGTTCCCGGTTCCCGACGGGAACACAAATACCTTCATCAAGCTTGAACCCGTTCCCAAACCCGGTCCCGATCCCGAAATCCCGGGTCTGCTGAGCATGTTCCTGAACCTGGTCCCAAAGTATTTGGGAACAATAATTAGACACCCGAACTCGAACCCGTTCCCGATCCCGAACCCAATTCCCGGGTGTATCCCGATCCCAAAAGTAGCTCTATATGACACTGATTTGTTTTTATAGCCACGCGCATAATTTCTCAACAGAGCAAATAATATGCATTGGCTTAAAGGCATGAGTCGTGATCAGCATATGAGTACTGTAAAAAATAATATTACAGGGACTGCCACATTTAAATTTACTCATCACACTTTGCAATGTAAACGAGTCATGTAAAATGATACAGTGGATGCGTTTATGTCTTTCCATATCCCACGGCCTTGAGGAAGCATGTGGGAATATTCCTAGCACGGGCCAGAGCTTAGGCGCTGGAGAGGAAACTAGAGGAAAATCAATGATCCACATAAGAATGGGGATGTAGCTCAGTGGTAGAGCGCTCGCTTCGCATGTGAGAGGCCCCGGGTTCAATCCCCGGCATCTCCACAAAATTTTTGAACTTTTTTCCTTACTATTTTATTTCAATATAGTCAATGGATCTATTCAACATTTCACAATTATATATTTTTTTTTGTACAGTCAGACCGCCATATAAAGGCTAGTTTACATTATATATTATCTTATACTTGCTATACCTATTGTAATTAGCTTACTGTTAAAAATATGAGTCAGCATGGAAATTAGGATATGGAATATGATTATATTAAATGTCCATATTTTAACTAATTTTTAATTGAGCCCAAAATTGTATTGTAATATATAATGTATTACTTATTATATAGAGTAGAGATTTTGAAATATGTCGAATAGATACATTCACTTACGCATTTATTATTGACCGTCGGAATTTCCAGGGTGTACTTTTACAATCGACCAATGTTGTTTTAAATTAAATAGTCGCGATGAGTTTTTGTCTTTACGAGTGTTTTTCTAGAGATTCGCATTCAAAGTAAAACAAGGTCCGCCAAAGTGGGAGGGGCGCAAAGCTTAGCTTCAAAAAGCAAGAATTTTATCTAATTTAAAAAAAAAATATTTTCCTTTGGTAACAATTTATTTTACATTTTTAAGAACGATATAATCCACCTTGTTCAATTAAGGCATTTATTATTACCTTAGTTTAATTATATTAGCTAAGATGTATAGTAATAAATTTTAAAATGCAACAGTACCATTCAATAGTATGTACATCAAATTGCATGTGAGAACATAATTCCGCAAAAATATTTATGTATGTACGTGACAGAAAAAAAGTACTTGATTAAATTATTATAAATTGGATTTTTGATATAATACAACCCATAATATCAAATGGCTTCCACGAAAGCTCGTAAAATTCACTTTAAAAATAAAGAAATATTTTTTTTTAAATCCAATTTCGCTTCCCGTTCTTGAAATCAGGACCTCAAATCATTTGAAATGATTCCTAGTTACTTTCCCGTCCGGTCCCAACTTTTACTTTTGCATTTTCAGCTGAAATTAAATTCTTTATTAATCTTTTCGAAATGTCTAATTAATCGGCTATTGGTAAATTTCCTTACGCAGGAACTACTATATAATAATTACACATACGATCTTTAATACTCCCATGAAAGAGCAAAAGAGAACGTCATATTCATATTAGGGTGTACTCACATAAAACATGTTCCTTCCGTAACCGTAAATATTTTTGTCGGCATTGGGGAAGGAACTAAACGGAAACAACATTCCAACCGCTTACGAACAAACATCTCACATTCACACTTCGTAAGTAATTACATACGGTCTGAACTTATGTGAGAGGTCTCTCCGTAACGGAGAAAAATTTTACGTGTACGGATAAAACATGCTTTATGTGAGTACACCCTTAAAACTCTATTTTGTAAAAGTGGATAGTTTTCAGTGGAATGTTTGTCAGCCTTTGAGTGATTGTAAAACCAAGTTATTTCACTTTCAAACAAATACTACGCTGTAAATGGAATTTTTTAATACAAACATGATATAATTTATTCCAGGGGGATTGATAACATCTTAAAGGTACAACGGAACCGGAGGAATTATTTTTTTCAGTTTAAACATACAAGTACTTCGCCAGGGTCAAATGAAATGGAAATCCTTTTGACCACGCTACAACCGGAAATATCACGATCGAAGGATTTAATGAGCTGTAAATACTTGTCACGATTGAATTTTTCTAAAAAACAGGAGAATTTTGAACATTTCTTGTAATTTTATTCAAGTATTAAAAAAACATCTTTTTAACCTTATGTCCAAGAAATTTTCTTGGCTTTTCAGAGAGCTACTCCGCAGGTTCATACATTCACAACAGTGACCATGATCCGTAAATAATAGAGAGTTTGCGCAATTGGCGTTCCGTATACGTAGAACGCTAAATTTGACGTCACGACCAGAAATCAACCACGTGATGCGACTTTCTCCTTGCGTTTCCTTACGTTAGCGTACCGCTAAATCAAACGCTAAAGTGTGTGATTTAACGTTAGCGCTTACGTTCGGGTTCAAAGAAGCGCATACTCTCTAATGAGAGGAATGTTGAGGAAAATCATCTTTAGGATCAAAGTGAGGAAGTTTCGGAAATTGATTTCCGATCATGACATTTTTGTAGTAAATACTTTGATGAGTCCGTATCAATAAGTATGCTTGAGGATAGTAGTAGCTCCAGCCATTGGGCATATTTCCAACCAAACTGCTCGTCCCATTGATAAGGCAATTGAGATGAATTGGAGGGGGGAAGAGTAACGTAATTTCATTGTGAGCCAAATTCTGGACTCAAGCGTGATCACATTTAAATAGTAGTAAGGGTGATTTTTCCCGCGTATTTGCTGAGCCCAAAATACGATTACATTACCAAATTTAAGGACGGAGCAGATATGAACATACATAGTTTGGGATAGAGACCAGGCCTGCGGTCTGGTGGTGTAGTGAATCTGTAAGGTTGCAGAAGAGTCGGCTTTCGACTCTAGCTCACCCCAAAATAATTTCAGGTCATTTCTATCTTTCTCTATACACTATCGATATGCAAATGAGGTCTGGAGGCATGTTGCGCATTCTTGGAAGAGTATCAGCAGGAGTAGTGTGTGCCGTACACTGATAATGATTCGTAAGATGAATTGGTGTATTTGTATATACTTCGACTGCTGATATCTCGGATAAGATTGTGTCCGTGGCATGTCCCGTGTCTCCTCCCTTGTCTGCATATCCTCTGTCTCTACCTGTAGCTTCACATTTCACTCTCTCTCTCTATAGCTAAGTCTGCGTATGTGTGTGGTGATATACATGCTTGCAAGACTGCGGGGATGCTGTGTGTGACACCGGGTATGTGCTTTGAAACTGTATGTGCTAATGTATAGCGGACTGCACACGTAGCGGGGGCCTAGACCTCTACCTTCGGTTATTAGTCATATGATGACGAGTTTACATGCAGGCCTGTGGTTGAGTAAGTGTGGAATGGGCGGCCGCCCCACTTCACAGTACGCAGCTAATGGGCCAGAATGGCTCCAATTTGTAAATAAATTAAAAAGAGAATAAAGGAGGTAAAAAAAACTCTGTAAGGCCTTAAGGGCAAGAAATCGGAGTATAAACCCCAAATAAAAAAAAAAAAAATAGTTTGGGATAGGACGGTCCTATTGGTGGACAGCAGGATCCAATAGCCCGGCTCAAATCGTGACGCCATGGAATATCTTTACCGTTGCCCCGATGAGGGAACAATCTTTTCTTGGAACCCGGTACTATATTTATTATATTCATAATTATTATTTTTTGCATTCATATCTATTTCAAATTCACAGAAAAAAATAAGCTAATGATGCTCTAAAGAAGAAGTTTGAGTGATTTTGACTTAAACTCCAAAACAAAATGTTAGTCAAAGATTCCCTTGTGCATTGAAGGACCAATCACATTATCAATAAGTAGCAAGAGAAAACAAAAAGCAACGAGCATCTACAAAGGCACATGAGTATGTGTGCAAACCCGTGTAGAAAAGCAACCTTTGTTATCCCAATGTGTTAGCGTAAGTAAAAGCCATTGATTAGCTTTTCAAAAGTTCCCAGTCCGAATTGCGGGCATAAAATGTGAAATTCATTCAAAATATATTTGTACTTTGAAAACACAAAATATTTTTTTAACTGTTGGAAATACGGATAGAAAATACAAAACCACAAAATCGAAAATGTTTTTAGGGGGAAGCGAAGATGAAAGTCCCTTCTGCGAATGTCGGGGGTCTGCTTGTCCGTCGCCATACAACAGGCTATGCAATTTTTTTCTACGAGTCAAAAGTCTAAAGTTCTTAGATCAAAATTAAGAAGCCTATGATTTTTTAAGGAGATGGGTTGTTTCAGTCCCGGAACGTACATATAATATTTAATTTAAAATCGATGGCGCATAAATTGATTTCCGTAATTTCATAGAGATTTGTCAACCCTTCGTAAGTGGAAGCTAATGTTGTGTTGTTTATTCGCATCCAGAAATTGAAATGTTCACAATTCATCATCAAATGACTTCAACACAATCATCATAAAACTTTTTAACATCAAAATTTTCATAAATTATATTGGCATTACTTTATTTTATTGAACTTCTATAAGGAACATAATTATAGGCGCCGACGTTGGGTTACCCGTTTGACGACACAAAATTAAAAGACGCTTATGCCCACCGGTGTTCTTAAGAGTTTTACTAACTAATGATCAAGACTTGTATTGCTATATTTATAAACATATTAGGGTAATTATTTATAGGGGAACGTAAATTTACCAGCGTATGCTGTTACATTACGTAGTGCTGCATCATCCCTTCCAATTAGTGACTTATTGTTAGCACGTAGTGCTGATCACATTATTTTTTGAATATGCATTTTAAATTTATGTGTTTTTGATAACTCTGGAGGTTGATAAAAGCTTTGAGTGTTGAGGATTGATAGAAAGATGTTGATTTAGTCGATATTTCAGGATACGATAAAACATTTTTCTCCCTCTGCCCCATAGAAGAATCAATGCTTTCAATAAGAATACATATGATTCCCCAATGCTCTATCCCCCAATTCAGACGATTGCTAGAAAACTGTATTCTGTTCTATTATTATTACCATTTATGTAACATACAAAAATGGTTCACCGTAATGATTTGTTCCCTCAACTAGCTCATCATGACTCATGAAATATTTGATTCCCACAGCATGTAGCATATTCTCTTCCTAATTTTTTTAAAACTTGTTTTTCTGAAAGCTAAAACTTTTTCTAAAACTTGACCTGGGTCCATATTTGAAATCACAGGGTTAGAGATAACTTGTAAATCACAAGAAACGTGAAGCCCGTGAAGGGTTTATTTTTCAGAAGGCAAATTTCTTCATTTTTGAATTCTCGCAAAAAAATCTTTTCATATAATATTGCGATGCTGGCTTATAGAAAATTTTATGGGCATTCTAGGGAGCAATAACACAGCTCTCAATTCTAAGAAATATGGACATGACAAGTGGCACAAGGTTGACGAAATTCAACTTCATGAGCAAAAGTGAGAGCTGCAGAACAAACACAGTTTCGAATATGTAAAACGAATAAACAAACATTTTGGTCGTATACTGTACAATCATTTAAAATAACTTGGCTTTGCTGTATCTGTATTTTCGAGGCAGGTACTCAAATTGATTATTTCTTGGTAATCAGCTACGTTTGAATGTTTCTTCTCAACAATAATTGTATTATTATCACACTTGAGGTGTTCGCATCCCTATGTTTTACTAGAATTGATAATATTTAATTATTTTTTATAGTAAACTTTCTACGAAATAATAGTTTGGGGAGAAATTTCTTCGATTAATATTTCAAAATTACGCAGTTAACACTTGCAATCAGTTGCTAATGAAATCAGTTGACATTTTTATCATTTGAAAAGAAATCCCAATTCAATATTTCGTGAGAAAATATGCATTTATATAAATGCTGAATTTGAATATAAAAACGACATGCAGTGAATCCAGGTTCAGTCTGTTTGTTACATTCGTACAGAACACACTTTCGGATTATTTTGTGTACAGTAAGTACATATTTTTACTTGTAAATATATATCTAATTACTTTTGTAATTGACTGTTTATTATTCCACTAAAAATTGAATATCATTTAGAACTACAGAAGGCCAAAGAATTAATTATACGCTTAAATATACTGAGGTGTAATTAACACTCATTGCCAAACCAAGCGAAATGTGTATAATTTTGACAGCGTTGCGAAATAAATTTAATCAAAAATATAATTATAGATATTCAATTTGTGTCAATAATAATTATTGACATAAATTAATAATGTCACATGGACGTGTTTACTCTTGAAATATAGAACATAAAATTTTGGTTAAATTAGTATTCCATAAAAAAGCTAACGAACTTACTTCAACTTAGAAACGAATTACCATAATCACCACAGAACCCAACGGGATGGCCAGAATGGAAGAATTTAAAAGCGTTCTAGTTGAGGTAATGAATTACATTTCAGGAATATATCTTTTCAACAAAATATAATTACTACAAAAAATATTAAATGAAAAGGATACTCAGGAGTGTTTCATGATTGTATCTTAGAAAGAAAACACTATGCCAGTATCCAATCTGAACACGAAATAGGAGCCGCTCAATCAGGCCATTTTCGAAGAGGAAACGTTCCTAAGCCCTTGATAACAGGTGACAACAAGAGAGCTACCTTTTCTCACAATTAAATCCGGCATTGCATTTCAAAACCATCAACCTAACATTCCGGAAACTTTCTTTGGATTTATCAATTGGGAGAACCTTCATTTAAGGTTCCGGAAGTTATTCACGATATGAACGCAAATAAGGCACGTTTGGAGGGTGAGCACTAATGCATATATTAAATTATAAATAATAATAATTATAAATTAAATCTTTCGAGTAAATGCATGCATAAATATTTACTTTAATTTATTTTTAGTCACTGTGGGATATCCCAGTCAAAAAGATTTTTCCGAAAGGTCAAATGGAATTATCACGCCTCCAAATGATGAAATAACATCGCAGAGAGACAGCTTCACTGAAAAAATGAAAATGGAATTTATCAATTTGACACCAAATCGTAAGCAACACTTGGAAATCATTTTCACTTATTTGTTTGACTATCTTTAATTATTAGAGTACATTTAATTTGGTTAACGAAATTCTTTAAAAAATCATCTTTATCTCCGCAGTCCCAGAAGACAAAAATCTCGAGTATTTTTGCAAGCAGCTATTTTCATAATTACCGTGGGAATTATAAGTGTTACTGTGGGCTCACTCGTTTTAAACGGAAGCCATGACACTGCAACAGAAGAAATATTAGAAGACGGGCATGTTCCTGAAAATGCAAAAATGGAATTGAGAATAACGTCGGCCTTAGATTTCAAACTTTTGAAATCATTTCATACTTCCATGGATATTTTGGAGATCGATGAAAAATACTCAGAAGACTTTACTTTTCTCCAACAAGACGATGCTAATGTTGAGCACATTAAAATATCCACATTAATATCACCCCAATGGTTTAACTTCCTTGCGCAAAAATTCCCTGGTCTACGAAGTCTGACAATCGATTTTTCTAAATTTTGCTCAGCTAAAGCTCCCTTGCAGGATTTTCACGGCAAAATTATAGCATTTAAGGCTGTTGAAAAATTTACAGTTATCAATTTTAAGCGTTGCACTTCAAACAGTTCAAATGTTTTTCTTTCCTTGAACTTCCCTGGGATAAGGCATTTTCTAATTGAGGATTCCAGTTTGACTCTGGAAAGATATTCAGTTTTGGCTAGGTTTTTGCAAAATTATTCAAAATTATTTCACTCAGTTACTTTCCAGGGCTGCTACATCTGTAAACAGTGCAAAATTCTTGACATTGAATACTCGAATTCTGAGGTTCAGATTTTCAATAGAAAAACTGAGCCACTGATTTGAAGGATTTACAAATAGATAGTAAATAATTCAAAATTAAGAAAAACGAAGAATTAAATCTCTTCCAGGAAGTTTGTAATGAACTTCAATTATTACTGGAATTTCGTAAATCGGCAACTCCCCTCACCAAATGCAAACAAGTATTTCCTTGAGGTCCTTGAGGTGTCCTTCTAAGAAATAATAGGAGTCTTCCTATAATATCTCTGTTGGCGACAAAACTCTAACGGATTTAATGTTGATGAAAAACTATTTGGTGAAGACTGATGGAAGAAGTAGACCAGTCGAACCTAAATTGCAAAATGCATTTATAATCGACCCAACAATCAGAATGGAAGAATCATATTAATTATCAATATGTATTTCAATGGGATAACAAAACTTCGAAACCTCTTTTGGGAGCTAAAACCGTAATCCAAAGTTGAAAAAGTAGACAAATAGTTGAAACTAGCACATGCAAATAAAATTCTATACTATTACTGTTGTACCTATATAGAATACATTTATACCTGCGCAAATTTCTTAAATCTTATAATTACTATACCCCAGTATTTACTGGGAAAGCGAACGGAACACAGTGGCTAAATATGTTCCATGGTTCAAATGATTGAGTGTTTTATTCAGAGTTCGGTTTCCAGTAGGCGCATTATTTTTTTCGCAGAAATTAACTTTAATTACAAAACTATGCTCACGAATTGCAGTACACTTTACTTACATATGAGATGGTGTCCATTCAATAACGTCTTTCTTCAAACTAAAATGTTCACATTGCTCTTTTTCCAAAAGAAACCATTTCAGAGGTTTCATTTTACTTTCTTGACCGGTGCAAGCCAAGTTTTTGTTCACTGGAATAAAGCATGTTTACACAATATGCGTAAAGACGTGTGCTCTGTATTGCAGGGAAATAAATTGTTATACATCCCAGCGGGATGGTTTTCATGGTAAAACTTACAGGTTTCTTGGCATCTCTCCTTTAAACAACAAGGACTGCTTATGAACACACAAAGTTGCGTGGATTAGACGTAAGCCAACAAGGGATGCCCGTAAAGGAGATTACGTATGTTTCGGGATCGGCAAAACCAAATACCGCTGACCTAGTTCTTTGGATTATAGTTTGTTTAATTACAGTAAAAGAAATATCAGAATTCCTTATAGCGAGAGTACATTGAACTAACAATAAGAACCGATGGTAATAAAGAGCTTCTTGTGACAAATTAGTTTAATAAGCTGGAAAGAAAAATTCCTGCATTTATTTGACAAGATTTGAAAGATTGAACCTTAAATCATACAATGGTACAAATTAACATATCAAGAGTTTATTTCACTATTCAACTTTAGATTAATTTTTGCTTGCGAACATTTTCCAAAATTACGTTTTGTACGAAGTGTGTCCGGATGGTCCGGACCGAGCGTAATAGTTTGCTTTTGCAGAATCTCGATATAAAGTCCTTGTGAATCATTATATCTGGTCTGATTACGGAACAAATTTGCTAAGCTATATTTCGTACGGAGAGTCTCGGGGTGGTCTGGTCCTAGCTTTTTAATTTGCATTTGCAAAACCTCGTGGAAAAGGTCTTGCGAATCGCTAAATTTCCCCTGTTTTGAAAAAACTGTTGCTAAATTATATTTTGTACGGAGAGTGTCGGGGTGGTTTGGGCCCAGAAGTGTCATATAACTTTGCAGAACTTCGTTAAAACATTCTTCCGCATCATTGTATTTCCCCTGTTTTCTAAAGACAGTTCCTAGATTATGTTTTGTAAGAATTGTATCCCGATGGTCCGGACCAAGTACTTGAATTTTCATTTGTAAAACCTCGTTATACAGTTCTTGAGCGTCATTATATTTTCCTTGATTTCGAAATACATTTGCTAGGTTATGTCTTGTGAGAAGTGTAAACGGATGTTCAGGGCCTAATACTTTAATTTGCATTGGCAGAATCTCGTTAAATAGTATTTCCGCATCGTTATATTTACCCTGATTTTGGAAAGCATCTCCGATGCAAAGTTTAGTGAGAAGAATGTCGGGGTGGTCCGGCTCCTGTAATTTAATTTGCATTTGAAGGACGTCGTTGTAAAGTTTTTGGGCATCGTTGTATTTCCCCTGATGCGACAACACTCTTGCTAAATTACATTTAGTACGCAGTGAGTCAGAATGGCCCGGACCTAGTAATTTAATTTGAATTTGTAGGACCTCGTTGTAAAGTTTGTGCGCTTCGTTATATCTAACCTGATCTAGAAAAACATCTGCTAAGTTGCTTCGAGTAAGAAGTGTGTTCGAATGCTCTGGACCCAGTAATTTTACTTGGAGTTGGTGAACCTCACTATAGAGTATCTCCGCATCGTCATACTTTCTCTGCCTTTTAAAGAGTGTTGCCAGGTTATGTTTAGTAAGTAGTGTGCTCTGATGGTCCGGACCGTGTAGTTTAATAAAGATTCGTAGAACGTCGTTATATTGTTCCTCTGCGTCTTTATATTTTCCCAGATATTGCAAAGCACTAGCTAAGTTATGTTTGGTCGCTAATGTTTCGGGATGGTCCGGACCAAGTAACTTAATTTGCATCGGTAGGACCTCTTGATAAAGCTCCTGCGCATCGTTATACTTCTCTTGTTTTTGTAATACATCTGCCAAGTTACGTTTTTTAACAAGTGTGTCCTGATGGTCCGGAGGTTGTGATGCAATTTGATTTCGCAAAGCTTCGCTTTCCGCGTTAAAATCAGTGCATGTTAATGTTGTACTTCCGTCCTACATTAAATTGAGACAAGTTTGTACTAAAATTTACCGGTTTTTTAATACAATTCAAATCGCGCTTTCGAAAAGAAATTTAATCGAATTTTATAAACCTTACCAAAAGATATTCTTCATTTGGAACACTGCTAAGGTTGTACGGACTCTGAATAATATTTCTGAAAAAATAAACAATAATAATTTTAGAACAGAATGTGTTGTTACAGTTTGTGCTTGGGGTTTGCCCGGAAGAGGGAGTGGAGTGACTTTCTTATTCAAATCTCCCTTTTCATGGAATTGTTTTTTACAAAACTTTCAGTTTAATTATTTAGATAAATATGGCTCAATATTTGATCAAAAAGATTCTAAAAAAATTTTCCTTGATGGGTGTTCTAATTTTTTTTAATTGTCATTTTTGCAATACATGATCTTTTCGCTAATAATTTGATGAAATACTTTTTTCGTTTTCTATAGACTGTATGATTTCCAACAACGGGAGTTACAAAGTCTAGAAACATTTCCCAGTAATAATAATTAGTAATACATTTTCTCATTCCCTTAAAAGTAAATACTTAATTATTCATTACCGTGACGTGGTGCTTGTGTTTCCCATCTTTCTGGATGTCTTTAAACAGCGGTGACGATTGGAATAATAAAATAAAAAATTATCCTTCCGGGTTGAAAGAGACAAGTTAAAAGTTCTAGTTAGAGCTAATACTGCTACACGAAAAAATGTTAGTGTAAAGTGGGTCGGTTAAAGCTAGATTTCGGAAATGTATTGAATTGGAAAGATACATATGTCAGAATAAAATTTGGTGGCACCGGAATTACATTTATGATGTCTGATATTGATTGATTGCAATTAGTTTGAAGCTATCACAGTTTGGAATGCAACCTACAAAATGATTGGTTTTCTAATTTACACAACAATTTATGACTTTGTATAATTATAGCTTTATCAACCCGATTTCTAAAATATATTCCATCAAACTAATATACAGCGACGGATCATACGACCCTCAATTGAGAAAATTCGTCATTGCAATTAAATTCAGATAAACTTATAATCTACATATGTAGCTGAGTGTTAAATTATGCTGATTAGCATGTCCAAAACTTCAGGTCCTGATAGTTACGTAAGCTCACAATCAGCCTCCTCATAAAAACATTTTCACTGTCGATGTATTCAAGTCCCTATGTAGCGACTATCTAGAAAGAATTTTCCCCTATAACCACAAATTTTAAATATCCCCAAATTATGTAATTCATACCTCTATGCGACACCGCTGTTATAATTTTAAAAAAATGTGCGTCATTGGGGTGTCATTTTTCTGATTGTGATAATTGACTGTAGCAAGCGAAAACTCAACTTTGTGCTAAAATGGTAGGAATGTTTCCAAATACTGTTCCCAATGGAGTCCCTAACATCTCTGATAGTGAGCGTAATTTGTAGGAAGATAAAAATTAAAAACACATACAATAAAGAGTAATTAATAAACTAACGGAGCATATAAAGCAGTTACGTTGTAAATTATCTTCTAATCTATCTGGACGTTCAGGCCTAAATTAGGTCAGTTAGTATCTTCAAACCCTGTGTAGGATATACTAGTGCGTGTACGTTAAGTACAAATATCTGTACATGACTATTTGAGAGCTATCACTCATATGGAAAAATGCTAGGGTGTAGATAAAGAGTGAATTTTATTTAGACTCATATAGCAAATCCATGAATTTCATATGTATATACGCAAGTTCATTTCCTGAATATTGGTTTATTTCAAATATTCCGCAATCCAATATCTATGTTCAAAAAGCCTGATTATTTGGGCTGTGTATCTATATTAAAGTATTTTTAATAAATTTCGACAGATTGGGCTTGTAGGGTGAGGAATCGATTATTTCTCAATGAATTACTGCTCATAAAAAAGATTGATAAGAGATTTGAAAATGATTGATTTGTATTTTTCTTGAAGTTTGCTCATGCAATTTACAAAAAATGTTAGTGTGAATTTTTGAGTATGTATTTATTGTCTCGGTACTGGATATGAGAAATCAACAATATGATGACCCAACGGCTACCAATATATGTAATATTATCCAGTGGTTTGAACTTTTAATCTGAATTTATCTTACAGCAGACACTAGACACTTTATTTTGTTAGTGGAAAATTGCTTACTTTTGCTCGTTGCACATTTTTTTCAGCAATGTTGATACATTCTGCATAGCAGAAAGAGCATTTGGTTTGTCTCACAGTGAGCATAGTAGTAGCTACAATTGTTAACATAACACACGTTATCACACGTATATGAACCAAAGATATAATTATGTATAATTATCCACTCGTCACTTTTTGGTTAGTATTAAATCATTAAACAATATTTAATTGCATTGCATAAATTTCTCATCTCATAGCAATCAAAATCTTGAAATTAGAGTTAAAATGCTGACGTGATTAACAAAAATATTTAATTGGTGTTGCAATTTTTGGAACCTGCACCCGGACCTGTACCTGAATACTCTGGTTCAATATTTCTGAACCTGTACCTGTACCAATACTACCTCGGACCATTTAACTGTAGCTGAAAAGTACCTGTACCCAAGATGTACCCAAAAAAGTACCTGTAACCAAACTAAATCGGAGTACTTGTACCTGAAAAGTACCTGTACCCAAAATGTAATCAAAAACTTACCTGTAACCCGGTAGTTTCAAACGGTTGGGCTACATTACAGAATTAGGAGGACGTACATACATTTATTTTTACGCGAACCATCTTTCAACAAATTGTAGTCGATTCGATTTTCATTCTGCAAGTCAACCATGCTATTTTGAAGTTGCAAAGTGCCCTCACTCCCTATTATAATACATATATGGTTACTGGATGTATTCGATAATTTACATTTACATAACTTTTTATACAGTCGGACCGGCATATAAACAATAAAGGTTGGTTTATGTACATTGTTTATCCTATAATTCCTGTACTCATTACTTAGAAATTTGAATGCCAATGGGAATTACGATATGGAACACTAAAAAAATTAATTAAATTTTCGTATTTTAAATAATTTTGAATTGTTCCGAAATAATATTTAATGTAATACGTGCTATAGTGGAGACTTAGACATATATCAAATAGATACATTTACCAACGCTTTTACTATTATTGCCTGAAACCTGTACACTTTTCAGGCTTTTACAATCAGCTAATGTTGTTTTAATTAATTAGTCCCGACGATTTTTTTCTTTACGAGTGCTTTCCTAAACATTCTGGCGAAGTCTAAAAATGTGTACAATTTCTAAAACAAATCCTTTTTCCATTTTTTAGCATTTGCTTTTAAACGGTTTCTTTTGAGGAAATTGTATTTTTTTAATGTAGCCAACGGTCCCACATTTATAGAAAATATTTATGCTGCAGTTCTTCCAACAATTCTTCCTCAATTCATACTTCCTTCACTTCATTTCCTGAATCACTAATATTATCCTTTCTACCAAGGGAAGCCTCTTATTATAGCCAGTAATTTGTGCTAAAGTTGAAAATAAATAATTGCATATTCCACCTTGTTCGATTAAAGAATTTATTGTTAGCTTACAATTGAATTATAGATATTAGGTGTGTAGTTATACTAAACTGTAAATTGCAGCAGTACCATTCGATAATACATCAAAACGCTTGTGACAGCATAATTTCACAAAAATATTTATGTATGTACATGTTAGACAAAAAGCACTTGATTAAATTAATATAAATGTGATTCTGATTTAATGGAACCCACAGTGCTAAATAACTCCCACGAAGGCGGAAATTTCCTACAAAAACGATGAAATAATTTATTTAAAAACCCAATTTCGTTTCATGTTATTGCAATACGACTGGAATTATATCAAGTTGTTACAAGAGGGAATGTCACTTTATGAGGTACGGGTAAAAGCATAGAGGTTGCTTTTTAGGGATGCGGGACAGATCCGGGCTCATGATCTTTTAAATAACTTCTCAAATAGTTACGCTTAATAAATCTTTTCTAAATATTTTGAACTGTAAAATTATCTATTATTTTTCATGCATCATTCAGGATTACTAGTAATTTGCACTACTGCCAATCAGTAGGAAGGTAAAGCACACATAGTTTTGCGTATACACACATAATGTACATACATAGGTCCAAAGAGTTATATGTATTGAAGATAACCCAATTCAATACAATCAAACCAAAGGCTATGATTAGTTGTGTTATAATTTAATTTGTCATATGTATATTATTCCCCCACTGATGTGAGTCTACTGTTATTCTGCATGAACACATTTAGCCACAAAAGCAAAACGTTTTCAAATTATAGTCGCTAACACAAATACTTTGGTCTCCGTACACATTCGTCCTGCTGATTGGACCAGATACAACCCACGAACCATTTGTCCGTCTCTTTACTGTTGCCTCGAATGTAGCCAAACTAGGAACCACATCAAATGCTATTGTGAAAGTAATCTCTTGACGTGCTAGCCTTTTATCAGTGACGTTGAAGATCGTATCCGAAACGTCTTTCACCTTGCTACTGTTTATTTGAAATACCTGAGCATTTAGAACCTTGTTTAGATGCAGAAGTATACACTGGAAATTTTGTAAACATTTTGTTAATGTTAGATACGACGCTTTCAGTAGCCTCTCTTACCAAACTGTTATTCTCAACTTCCACCGTCTTTTTCAATCGACAAACGCAATAATGCTCTGCTATTTCAGCATCCTCGCAAGTTCTATTAACTGGAATTGGAAGAAACAAGCTAATTCCACGGGGTAGCGTATCATTCATAATATGGTATCGCCCATGTGGATTTTCAATGTTTTCTAAATGTAGCAAATCGTGCAAAGTCTCGTACAAATCAAACGGAGTGGTCAATCGGTATTCGTTCCGGAGTAGGTTGCTCACTGCAGGACGGTACTTTTCCCTGAACCACTCTGGCAATATGAAATACAGAAAGGGCATTCGTTCTTCCAGTCTGCCTTGAAGAGTTGAACGAATGCCGCCGTAATTGATACCGTGATCACTCATTAAAATAAAAATTGTGTCGTCGAGGTAACCTTCATGTTTGAACCATTGCAACGTTTCCAGAAGAATTTGTTCTACAAGTTTCCCTTCTACAAGATAGTCGTGAGTCATGGGTCATAGAGGTAGCCCAAATGAACTGGAAGTAGCTCCTGGTATTGTTCATGGTGAATGCCATCTTCTTTAAATAATCAAGTGATACTTCAAACCCAATTCTGGGGCCGTAGCATAAGGCTGCATTCATTAAACGCTGATGGTCAAGTAGTTTTTCTAATTTATATGTCATAGCGTTGTAGTAGTAGTCCGTTGGTTCTTTAAAGAAGCCTTTTTTAACATAATAAAATATCCCCATCCAAACAGCATCTTCCCCATAGGCAGTTCTGTATCCTTGAGAGACCAAATTTTTCCAGATGAAAGGGCATTCATCAAAATAATTGGATTTATTTTTCCAGCAACCTTGTTTAATTTCTTCGACGAACATCCCGGTTAAAGCTGGAACTGTCACACAAAAACTGGGATTTCATGTACATATATCGCGGGAGTCACTGGATATATTAATCCAGTACTTATTTTAACCACATGAATGACTGGGTCTAATTAATTAAGTTATCATTTGAAAAAAAGCTTATTGGTACCTATGTTGGGAAATGTGTTGTCCCCGACTTTGGTGTACCCTGAGAGTCCATAGGCAGAAAGGTTCTTCTTGATGTAGTCATGTGTGCGTGGCATGACCCTTATAAAATTCATGTGCGAAACCGCATCTAGGCCTAGAATCACCACATTCACCTTTCGTTTCCCCTCACTCATATGTTTTTCTTGATTCAAAATCCTTTGCTCCACAGATGGCTTCAAATGCACGAATCCGAAAATATCGACGGGTTGCAACTTTTCTCGATATATGTGAGATTGGGTCGAAGTTTTTAGACTTACGTTAGGCTCAATTACAGTGCTCAGGTTGACCAGGGTATGTTCGGATGGGTCTTTGCGACAGGACACAATTATGTAATCAATTGTGGCGGGAATCGGCGTTTTGACATTGCGAATTGCAATGCAATTTTTATCTAACCTTAAGAAATTAATAAAATATAACTCTTATTACTATTACCAACTGGTATATAGGTAAAATATACAGGTTAATATTTCGAATGGTAGACTGAGTTTTATAAATCTTACTCAATTTTCTTATCGCTTCCGGCAGTACGGGTAAATTTTTGGTAACAACAAAATGCATACCCGAAAAGTGTGTAATTTTTAACTTGTATTAGATTAGATTCTAAATCAGTTGTGAATATTAAGGTATGATTGTTTTCACAGTTAGCAGGTTTGGGATTCTTGAAAAAGGGAAGGACACTTTTATCAAAGGGATTTAAAACAGGAAGGTTACAAGCCATTCCTTCAAGTTTGTTTGCCATTGTGCTGGGATCTGCTGCTTCGAATTGGATTATTTCCGTCGATCTGGAAGTTTGGTCATGTTTGTACGACACGTACAAGCCCACAAAAACCGTAATGGTCAACAGTACGATGAACAGCCTTTGAGGTATTTTCAGGTGGTGTTTTGCGTATTTGTTTATCTTGCTGGGTTTTAATAGTTTAGTTGTATCTTTGGTATTAGAGTTATTCATATTTGAAGGTATTTGACGGTATGCAATTGGTATGTTCTGATTGAATTAATTTTGCCCTTTTCGGATCCGCACGTATTAATCACGTTTTAAGCTGATTCAGGCTATATTAATAGTATGGCGGACGAAACGGGTCATGCCGAACCAATAAAATTTAAGATATTGACTGTTAAACGTTTTTCGATTTCTTCAAGACTTGAGCCCGCAATGAATCCCGAATCCCACCTCAATTCCAAAACGAAGTCAAATTATCTGGGAACAGAAATCCTGTTTTCTTATTTTGTAAATATATCTACGTGCCTACACGAAAATTAATGAGGATAAAGCAGGGTTGTGATTTAGTTGAAATTATTTGGATCTCCTTTTACTATATTTAGCGGATGTAAGTATAATTCCTTGTTCAAACTACAATGTTTTGTTTTGGAAACAATAATTGTTTAAATGAATTTGAAATGGTTTTAATAGGAAAATTTCAGTAGCTCAGTTTTTGCGCTTTCTACACTTAGCTTGGATTAGAGCCATTAAAAGGTTGAACTATTTCTCTTCTCTTCAAGCTTCCAAAAAAGATTGGACAAGAATTGGATGAAGATATGCTACAATCGTTTGACCTACATTCAATGAAGTCGGTATTTTGGAACCGCAACTATTTGCTTCACTAAATGAGGATCATCGTTGATCCTTTCCAAGAATTGGTAATAAACCTTTAATCTGGGATAGTAGTGATGCCGGATATCGAAAGCGAAATCGTAATCTTGGAATTTTTTATTACTAGATTTATTTCGGTATGTAAAAAATCTTATCTAACATTACCTTTGATGTTTTTGAAGCTATTAGCGATGTTAACGAAAATAAATTTAAGACCGACGCAGTTGTATAATACTACAATAGCACTTCACCGTGCGAGTATTCCTTGTAAGTATAAGGTGACAAAAAACTATTTACCCCCACTCTACCCTGAGAAGGGGTAATAGGGAAATTCTTCAAATACATTTGGATTTAACAAATCTTTTTCCAGATTTATCAAAATTTGTTTCAACCCCTGAGCTTAAAAACCGGGTATATAGGGGTCAAGGAATTGGAGAAAAACCAGCATATTTTAGAAAAGATCAAATTTTGAGTTTTACATTGTTTTCTCACGTTTAAAAGGTTGTTCCCAAATAGGTTTAAGACACCCGGTTGTAGGAAACTTTATGGGCTTTTATTGAGATGTTAAATATATCTCTGCATTAAGCATTGCGAGAATAGCATGGCTCGTAGAAACAGACTAAAAGGGTACGAAAAACTCAATATTATAAAAATGTGTTAAGAATGAAACATGAATTTTTGTATTCTTTAAAACAATTCATAAACTTTGCTTCATATAATTATTCAATTTCTAAGATTGCAATTTTTGATGTTGGAGGACCCACATGAATTCCGAATGAGATTTTGAACGAGCGTCACCCAGTAAACCAAGAACTTATGGGCTCGTATTGGCCCAGCATAGTTGTGCCAATCTTGGGTAAATGTCACCTTTGGCCGCCGGGCCTTTGCTGGCCATGTCATGGCTTCGGGAACATTGCGCCAACAAGTTTACTTTACGTTTCCTCATAGTAAAGTGATAGTGGTTTACACCCGGCCCACTAGCGAAATTATATTGGTAACCGTTAAAAAGCCAGGATATATATTGTATGCAGCCATTTGCACATGCCAACATGCAACCCAGAAATTGTACTGCTAATGTATAAGTAAGTAAGCGCAAAATATCTTTTAAGACGCGAAATTTATTAGCACACTGATCAATAAAATTTATAAATTAGTTGTGTACAATTTCAGATGTAAGTGGAATACAAACATAAGTATTAGCCAAAGTAAACGAAGGAAGCAATGCACATTTTTTCTTAAGTTCTTAACATGGATATTTACATCTTGTGAAATGCCAGTACATAAATACACACATAATTTTCTACTATCTATGGGGTAATCGGGTAGTCCGCTTACATTCTCAAATTTTTTGCAACAAATTATTCCCTCCTCGATTTTATCTAGAGATATTATTTGAATAACCTGGAATAAAGTTGTTAGAACGTATGAATCAGAATCACTGGTTGAAATGAGTGTACCATTTATAAAATACTTGGTTTTATTCGAGTTTCTAACAAACCCAGATTTTGGTATTTGATGCACTTTACCATAGGTATTTTGTTCCGATATCCGGTTTACAACTTGCTGTAAATAATGTTTCTTTGACTTAATCATTTTTTAAATTTTTGCATGTAGTTTTCGTATCCGAAACAACTGAATCCATCTAAATTCGAAAAGTTCTTAGCATCATCTGCTAGGTGAATTAATGCATGAACATTGTAGGTTATGTATTCTTGACCGTAATATGACATCATCTGTTCTACAAACTTTCTTAGCATGTTCTTCGTTACAGAATTAACTGCATCCGTATGAGCGGCAGGAGAAACCAACATAAAAATTGCAGAGTTAAGTAACAGAAAGTGCTGGTACAAATTGTCAGGCCAAAATTCATGCAAGACTACTAACCCATAATAGAGCAAAAAAGGCCTGAATTCTGTAGCTTTGAATCTGTCTACCTCCCGTAGCTGTCGGGGTTTCCTAGCAAATTCACAAGGTACATGTTTTTTCAATGCCAACAATCGGTCAGAAATTTTTATGATGTCCCTTGCACGTAATCTTACGCAAGCTTCCTTTCATCCAAGCATTAATTAATTTTCTCATTACCCCTAAGCACACTAAGTGCATATAATCCAGAACAAATTGACTAACCATGCCGATAGGTAATGCTGTTAACGGTCTAGTACATACATGGTGCTCTTCCTGAGATTGCATTATAAAGCTTTGATCCGTTAGCAACCTACAATTAGTTTCTGGTAGCGTTACTCTATGGTCATAATAATCACCTTCTTGTACACATTTCTCACAAGAAAAATACGCATTGTGAGGTTTAACGCATTTTAGAAAGCTGCGAGCTGGAGCATCTGCTGTAAAAAAGCTAATCCTAAATCTATAAACGACTGAATTTACTTGTAGCCCTGAACAATATAATTGAGTAGCTTCCGAAAAAAACTTCTGCAAGTAAAGATAGATATTAGTTGGTTTAGACTTGCCACTAAAAAGTGCTATAACAAAAGGGTCTTGACATTTCGACTCATGCAGAACTCCCATTAATGGCCAAAGCTGATCATTACCACTTTTGGTGATAGGAAGTCCATCACAACCGACACTCATTGTCAGATACATACTATCGGCATCATTAGGAAGAAACGGAAAATATTTTGAGGATATACCAGAACTGATCCTTGACCTAACACTCGATTCTATTCCAAAGGAAAACAAATCGGCTTCGCCCATTTTTTCTGTCCGTATTGTGCGAGAGGTAGAAAGCAGAGCTCTCGTACACAGAGGCAAAGATACACTAACATGTTTGTTCAATATTTTTAACAAAGAATTGACCGCTGAATGAGTCACATGATGATCACAGCACCATTTAAATAGCTCAGCAGCTAATGACACGTCCTCAGGTTCAGATTCAGTTTGAGAACTGGACGAGCTAGTTAAATAAATACGCAAAGGCTCATTCTCAACTTCCAAAATTCTAAATTCATTTTCGTGATGGTATGCTGGTGCAACGAGATTAACCATACTATCATTAAGACGGGAAGTTGACTGATTTAAAACGTCTGTACTATTATTAATTACACCTTGACTAATACTACTTAGCATATCCGAAACAAATTTAGCTGACTTTCTCCGCTTACACCTTTTACTCAAAGAATCAGCCATTTATATGGCAGACTTTGTACAAACTTTAAACCCTGTCTTGAAATTGCTTCCTTTTTTGACGTTCAGCTCGACCACCGTTACGATCTCCTGAACCCAAAAGCCATTTCTTCACACCGTTCTCTACATCAGCATCTGTAGGTGCAGTATCTTGTGGAGATTTTCTGATAGCAACTAAAAATATGAAAGCATATCGAAATGCAAATTGCAGCATACTTAATATACAGTGTGACTGGGAATAAAATAAATTATATTATTTATTAATAAATCATGCATATCAAATTTGCAATATTTGTAACTTACGAATAATACATTGAAGAAGACGATGTCCCTTGAATTTGACCTTGTCTCGAGCTCCCGAATAATTAGCTGCATTGGCTAATTCAGCGCCAATTACACGACCGAGTATCCTCTTGACAAAGTTTTCAGTATGTATGTATGTATGTATGTATATTTTTATTGATTTGAGCTACCGCTCCTTCAATATGTATAAGTACAAGTGTGATTGTTTACATTCTTTTTGAAATTTCCTCAAGAAAACGATAGATTAGTGTGGCAAAATCCTTATTAGTATTTTTAATTAAGCTTTCCCAGAAAGTTTCAATGAAGGGATGATGCGAAGGATTGATATTGGATAGGCTTGCTGGTCTATAGTTGGAGAGCAAGTGGCATTCAAGGAAGAGATGACTCCAAGTGCTGCTAAACTGTGAACAGAAAATACATTTGTCCCGGCGTAGAGTGATCTCGTTGAAATGAATAAATATTGACCCCATTCTGATTCGGGCTAAGATTCCTGCGATTCTTAACGGGGTAGGGGTTTTTGTATACTCTTCTGCATAGTCGTGGGTTTTGATTCGTTTGTATAAGGGGAAATGAGTCGATGCCATCATTTTGGCTACATCTTGAACTACTAATGATTGTTGATACTTGCTAACTATCTTAGGTATAGCAGCGCGTATTTCGTCCGGCGATTTGCAGTTCCATAAACCTTTAGGCAGAAAATCCTTGATTCTGAAATAGAGCAGTGAGCTCCAGTTGAAATTTTGAAGGTCCGTTTGTTCTTCCCACATGTCCTTGTAACAGCAGAGAAGCAAATTGCTGGTATTTTTCTGAAGACATTTAGTCCATAATCTTAATGATCGCCGTATGATATCCACACTTATTCTTTTAAGTTTGAAATCTAGGCTAAGAAAGAACCCAGGGGTGTTTACTGGGAGCTTTAGAAGCTTTTTCACAAAGAAGTTTTGGAGGTTGTCAATTTCTTCCAGGTGACGCAGTCCCCAGATTTCGGCGCCATAGGTCACCACGGAACGAACCATTGAGTTGAAAAGTGAGAAATGAGCTGTGCTTAGTGGAAGTTTGGCTTTTACTAATAGCGGCCATAGGGCTCCGATTGCTGCTTTACCTCTGCTTAGAAAGTCAATCAGTGTTCGATTAGGGGAGCCTGATTGAGAAAATAGGACACCCAAATATTTATATTCATTAACGCACTCGAGTTTGCTCTTTCCCCAGAAAAATGTGTGTTTCTTGGGTTTACCACCTGGCCTTTGAAAAACTACGATTTGGGATTTAACCGAATTGAGAGTTAATTTATTTTGAGCAAAGAATTTTTTAACAACGTCAATTTTTCTCTGAAGGCTTTCGGCGGAGAGGGCGAGGATTACAACGTCGTCGGCATACAGAAGGGCATGCACATGCCTTTCCCCGATCTTAATTGGACTTGTAAAGGAACTGTCAAGTGATGCGATGATTCCATTAATGAAGATATTAAATAGAGTTGGGGAGAGACTCTCCCCCTGTAGAACACCAATATTAATTTTGAGCGGTTCAGTAAGGCCATCCTCTGTCTTAATGCGTGCTTTAGCTTGACCATATATTGCCCTGACACATTTTATAAACTTTGAACTTATTCCGGCGGAGGCCATTTTGGTCCAAAGTAGATTATGGGTTACACAATCAAATGCACCCGATAGGTCAACGAAAAAGCAGAATAATTTGGAATTGAGTCTCAACTGTTTATGAATTAAAGATTGTAGTAGAAATATGTGATTAAGACATCCCATGGTTGGCTGATATGCAGCCTGCAAGTCCGTTATGAAATTTGTTTTCTCATTCCACTTGAGCAGCCTATAGTTAAGTATAGTGGTAAACAATTTCAGTTTAGTCATGACCAGTGAAATGGGCCTATAATTTTTGGGGTTATCACAATCTCCTTTTTTGAAAAGTGGTGCTATGGTAACTTGAGCCCATTCAGGGGGAATCTCTCCAGAGAAATACATTTTGTCAAACAAAGTCCGCAGTTGTTCAAGGCTGGCCACAGTGAAGGATTTCCAAATTTCATTAACAAAAGCATCGACTCCAGGGGCTTTATTTTTCTTCAGATGGTTCACAGCCTTCGTGATTTCAGATAGACTGAAGGGTTGGTCGAGTTCGCCGTCAATATTATCGTTGCCCATTATGCAAGCGGTGACCGGACAATTGATTTTGGATTGAAACATTTTCTCATAATAGACAGTCCATGTTTGCTTATCAATAGGGCAGGTAACTTTAGGTATGTAAGGACGGAGTTCACGAATCGCTTTCCAGAAGTCACAGCTCGTTCTGGTGTTAATAATTTTAGACACCATGTTGTCTAGATAATTTTTACGGCTATTTTTTAACTTATGCTTATACTGTTTTTTGGCAATAAAGTAATCATTAACATCTTGAGTTAGTTTGGTTGCCCTAAGTCTTCTTAATTTCCTCTTTAGCTCTCTTTTCAGAGAGAGGCATGTAGAGTCAAACCATTTCGCAGGTTTAATATATTTGCAAGGTTGTTTAATCATATCACATTTCACAAGTGCGTTGTTGATAGTTTTAGAGAGTAAATCATCCATCTCATAAATAGAGGATTTATCCGAAAATAAAAGGTTTAGTTTGATTTCTGAACTGAAAGTATCTGCTTTTTCATCTGACCATTTTATTCTTTTACCAATCTCACTGCTACTAGCATGGCTACGAATTGACAAAGTTATAGGCATATGATCGGAGTGAAAAGAGTCACTGATATTGAATTTTTCGAAATATTGAACAAGGGAGGTTGACGCAAAACATAAATCAATGGTACTTTTACCAGTTTTACTGACGAATGTATATTTTGAGGAAGATTCAAGACCACTAATACCATTAATGAGAACAAGATTGTAGGATGTAGCAAGATTAAGTAATTTTTGGCCAAAAGGGTTTACTGTTTGGTCTTCCGAGTGCCTATGTGTTTGAGAACCCAAGGTTTGGAGACTGCCTACTCTTGAGTTGAAATCTCCCATCAGTATGATGTTGTAAGATAGCAGTTCAAGTTTTTCAATATGTGTAAACATCTCACTGAATTGACCTTTCTCAGATATTGGGTTGATGTAGCAGAACAAAACTGCAAGATTTTTAATTTCATCAAGTTTTTTAAATGTGAGTATAATTAGCCAATTATTTTTAAAGTATAGTTCGAATTTAATGGCGTTGTGTATTGCTGCAAAAAGTCCACCTTTATGTCTGCCGTGCGACGCATCTTTTGTGGCGTTAACTACAAAAGTTGTGTGTGTATTATCAAAATAGTTAATTGGAACCGTAGACCAGGTTTCACAGAAGCACATAATTTTAGGTGATATATCTTTAATATCACTGAAGAAATCTATTGTTTTATTGGCTATCCCATGAACATTCCAGAATAAAATTTTGAGTGGTTTAGTTGGGGTTGAGGTAGGTTGTATTGAAGGAGCGCGGGTTCTTCAGGAGGCCGAGATAACAGGGGCTCTGATTAGGTTTCCCTCGGAGTTTATAATATGAAGCACATCATTCACTATCAAACCTTCACGAACGAGTTTAGCGTTATTTCCGGCTTCTCTTTCCAGTTTTCGGAATTTGAGGTACTTTGATCTCTTTAGTTTACTGGCTGGGCAGAGATCATCTGATATGGAGTATGGCGTGTCTTTAAGGTTCCTTATATTCTTAAAGAATTGACCTCGGAAATATTCATGTCTGAGAACCATGAGAATTGGGCGTTTCGGATTGAGAGGTTTGCCAATACGGAAGAGATCAGTAATTATGTCAGTGCTAACTGTTAGTGTATCAAAAACGGGTTTAACTGCACTCAGTAGCTTCTCGTGGGTTTCGTCTTGGCATATGGGAATTCCGTGCAGGATAATGTTCCTCATTCTTAAGCTGTCTTGCATGTCATCAGTTTTGGATGTCAGGATTTCAATTTTTTCTCGGTTAGCTTCAGAAGTGTTGTGAACAAAATTCAGGTCAGCTCGCAGTTCACTTAAGGTTTTGTCCATCTTCTCCATCTTTTGTTCTATTTTTTGTGCTTGATCACTTGTGGCCATCTTTGATAAGATCAAGTTTACCTTTTCCTCCATGCTCAACTGAGTGACATTGGCTTCTAACATTGCAATTTTAGCGGGGGGAGAGTCCGATTCTGAGGAGAGACTTGATTGATTGTGATGGAAACGGGCTTTGTTCAGATGTGATCTCTTGGGCATTTATAGTGCTTTCCAGTGTGTTGCCAACCGATGGATATCTGTAAATCAGAATATAAATTTGGTGCTAGTATCTTTGGGCAAAAAGAAAAACAAATATTGTCTGTGGTTGCCGGCCAAAGTCGTATACTAAAAAGCTTTCTCTTATCTGTACTGGGTGCACAATCGGCTGATTGTGAGTTGAGGTCTAGAAAGAGGAATCCTTGGCTATGGAGATTGCCGGCTCTTGACGGGAGTTTGGTAGTAGGGACGTAAACTTGTGATTTTCAGCACCAAAAATAGTAGTATCGGTAAAATTTCGATTGGATACAGATGTAGCTTATTCCCAGGTCACCCGGGAGTTAACTCTCGTGATCACAGAAATACGTTGGAGGTGTAAATTTTACAAAAAGATCGGAGTGGATATTTACTAAGGTCACACTTGTTTAGATTTGAAATTGCCTCTCGACAAAGTTTTCAGTATTTATCCCCCCAATTCCTTTGAGGTAATTAATCTGTTCACATAATAACTTTCTTTAATCAAGACAACTCTAGCCATTTGACTAGATAAAACCTGCTACGCTTAACTTAAAATAACTAACAAATTTAGCCTTGTTTTCGTTTTGCACTAGCCAGTCATCTAAGACCCGAAAATCCTCTGGCGTGTTGACTGGAATGCTAACCCCGGGTATTTCTAATTCTTCCGGTAAACGCTGATCTGTGTTTAGGGAAAGTTTTCGGGTCAGTTGAGCAACATCTGAGCCTATATTCACAAGCTGCCTTCTGAAACTCTTTAAAAATTTGCGAAATGTAATTAACAATTGCAGTTACTGGTGAGAAAGGAATGGTGTGTGCTATAGTACAGAATGTAATTTGCTTATTACGGACACATCAATTTCAAATCAGACTACAATACGCCGTATACATACCTCTGGTTTCCACTAGCAACGATTGGAAAGACTCGGTCAAATCGTGAATTGTTTGAACAGTGTTTGTGTTGGAAAATGTTTCCGATGCAGGAATAGAAAAATTGTGCCTGCTTATTGAGTCACACGCGTCGTCCTCTTCGTTCGGTTTCTCTGGAGAAAGAAGAATTTTCACGGTACCTGTGATCGCCGTTGGAAGTGAAAATGTGGAGACTGCTAATATTACATTGGCTTTAGTTATGATTCATTTTCAAAACAGACGGAATGGAAAACAATTACCTTGAGGATTTTCCAAAAATATGTTTTGAAGTTCGTTGGAATCAAAAACACATTCAGTTGTTGTCATAGGGCACCGGGATGTTGTTGAACATTCTCCTGAATATTCCGAAAGTTCTAATGGAAATGTTTTTCCTGCGCGATTAGTACGCTTGCGAAGCTTACGTACAGGAGTACTTTCTTCCCCTTCTGTTTCCGTGAGTTCAACCTCGCTGTTATCAATAGCCTTTTGTAGCCCTGATTGAGCCTTTTCATATGAATCTGTAATATTTAATAAACATTATTAATAAAAACAAACATATCAAACGGAATATGTTGTGTACAATAAGTATGCAGCCTTATAATCATAATCAAAACTTATTTATTTTGAAGTTCACTTATGATGAGGGATACATAAATTAAAGTACAAGTAATGTTGGTTCAAAATGGTGTTGTAATTACCTGATCCACATTTTAACTTGCAATCATAAAGTTGCCACTCCACTTCGGGACAATCCAAAGGTTCTGCAGCTCGCTGAGCAAGTTTTATGGATTTATAATCGGTTGTATTTACGAGCCAGTGTGATTTGGTGTTATTATTTAATAACCAGTTTGATGGAACGACTGCCACACTGTTGTCCTTCAGAAACGCAACGATATAATATATCGGTTTCATTTTCAGTCTTGGGTTAACTCACGGTAATATTCTCGAGACACGTTGAACAATGTGATTGAAATGGAGTTTGGCCGTTTTGCAACTCATGCGTTTTACACGAGAAAATACAAAGCATGCTGATTACTAGCAGCCAAAAACGAACATTCGGCGCGCCATTCAGAATTATACTTAATCTGCATTTACCAAACGGGTCCTTTAATGGCTTGCCAATAATTTCCCTTAAACTTGCTTCCTACAAGTATCTTGTAACGGTCCTTTATCGGCAAGCCGAGATGCAATTTACAAATGAATTATGCCGTTAGGCCAACTTTTTCCCATTATTAAACCAGACCTTAAAGTATGGTTAGTCAACAACATGCCAGCAGACTGCCGTTGCCATGCTCATACCAGCGTTGCCAGCAACATACCATGATTTTACCAGAAGTCTTGGTTTACTGGGCATGTTTATGATATATTTGTTTTGTGTCCACACAAAACAGTTAGCGGGCCAGATTCTCGTTTTCCGCATCTTTAAATCTAAAGATGAATTTCCTCTAGTACATTGCATGGGTTCAAAACAGTCGAACTTGTACGTGGACCTTGACCCAAACTTTGGGTATCTCAAAATCGTGAACCTGTACCTGAAAATATGCCCATTTAACAGGTTCAAATATTTCGATCCTGAACCTCACACAATTGCATTTTTTTAGTACCCGCACCTGATTAGTACCTGAACCCGAAAAAGTACCCAAAAGACAACCTGAACCCAGGTATTTTTGAACCGGACCTGAACATGTTTGGGTACTTGCAAATCAGAAAGTACAAAATATAATTATTTCAAATGCATAAGAATGCATGTTAACTGGTTCCTGGGACACCCTGTCATTCCATTTTCGATGGAAATCATCTTGTGAACTTTAAATTCTCCGGCCTTTAAATTGCAATCCATGAACCCAAACATTTCAGGTCATTTGTGATCAGGTTCAGGTCTTTTATGTGTTACACCTGGTCCTGGCAGGTAAAATCAAACCGGGGTTTTCTCTGTACCTGATCCTGAAGCTGAACCTTTACCCAATTTTACGGGTATAAAATATTGTTCCCAGAAAGAACCCAAAATTATTGAGTCCAAAATACATGCACCCATACTGAACCTGAACCTGGACCTGAACCCAAATACCCGGGTGCGACCTGAACCCATGCAATGCACTAATTTCCTCAAGTTGTGTGACAACCGTATGAAAAGCTCATAAAATATAACAAAATACCAAAAGCTTCAAAATGCGACAACTAAATAATTTAAATTTAAAATTTTACCTTTTGCAAACAAATCAGTTTCTCTATTCAACTTTCGACTACCTTAACTACTGTATCTAGATTGTTTGACAAGCAGAACAAAACAAACTGAACGCACTAAAGAAATAATTGCTAAATCATGAGGGAATTACAATCGAACCTCTTCATAGACACTACTGCTATAAGAAACTTCTCCCTGTAGTCATAAGATAATTTAGTCCAGGGATTCCTCCGTATACACCAATGTTAAATGATTTCCGAATAATCAACTTCTCAATAGTAACAATCACTCGACAATTGTCCGATGAATATGGAATCATCCGTATACATATATAATAAGTCACATGTCGTGCACATTTTTAAATTGGTGAATTATATTCAATGCAAACCGATGGTGAAAATTCGACGATTTTTCCGTCAAGGTGCAGAAATAACATATCCTTATAAGCATTTATAAGTTATAAGCGACGTATTAGCTTATTGCCTAACATGGTTTTACGCCTTCAACTTCTGGTTATATAACACAATTTTTTTAAGATTCGATAGTATCTGTATTTAAAAGTTTTGCGATTTTAAGTATGAAAATATGAATTTTCAGATTTAATTTATCCTTCTGCCCCCTTCGATGTTACTATAAATAGATTTGTCTGAATACATCATTTTAGTGCTGTCTATAATGTGGGGGAGCAATCGTTTCTTCACACACTGTATGTCGGACGGAACATGTTTAATTTGCGTTTAAACAAATATTTACCCACCTTTCATGAAAAAGTAACATCCTTATTGCACATTCATTGCACTGATGTTAACAGGACGACTCAAATGAATGTACAGTAGATATCTGTTTCCATATAAGTTAATCTGCATAAGTCATATGCTAAAGCTTATTTAAATATGATTTTTTTATTTTTGAATGGGCTATTAAGCTATTTATTATCCAGCAATAGTGACTACTGTATATAGTGAAATATATTTTGTCATTATAACATAAGACTGTACTTTTATTGGAATACAATTTATCCCACCCTCCAAAGTTGTCCATTTTAATCAATCATTTTATAGTAAGTATTCAAATTCCAGTTGAGGTTTTATCATCAAATGATGACTAATGTAGGTGATGCAGAGCGGAAAGCTGTGAAATTGCATTGAATGTATTTAAAGTCAGGAGCAACCATTGTTCAATAAAAAACATGTCATGTCTTGTTCGTCCCTTTGTTTTTTAACTCATCTGACTGCAATTTATTATACAGATTATTTAAGCCTACCAGGCTGACTGTAGTAGATAGACCTTTACTAACCCGTTTTATTTTATAATTTCTCCTATCTGTCTATATCAACTATATACACATGCATTTCGACGTTTATTCAGTGCAAAAAGGATGTGAGATACGGTTTTAATTGGAGCTATCCGTAGGTGGATGAGTTCAACGGCGGAGTGTAGTTTTTATTAAACTATTTATATCCATGTGTAATAGAATTCTCCGTAAGGGTCTGTCATTATTTCAAAATTATTACTTTACATCTATGATTAGGCTATATACAAGAACTTTACCATCTCAGTCATGTTCAGGAATAGTTTGAGGATCGTATATAAACATTCACGCTTTTTCAACATTTCCTACATTTCCAATATGCACATGATATGATTCAGCCATTACGCAAGGCCAGTAAGTCGACAGAGAATACAAAATATTAGAGCTGCTACATACATTGGAATTTGTTCACTTGGTTTCCCCATTCGTATATTGGGCATACTTCTAAGGGAGCTCAAAAATATGGATGATTTACGGATAATCCGGTGGATATCCGCTGATAAAGCATTATTATCTATAAGCATGCCGACCGCTCAAATAATTGCTATCTGCTCCAATCACCGTTAAGAGATTATGTTGTTGATTTCTCAAAACGTTTGTTTATGCATTTATCAATTCGTGCAGCTTTTGTAGCTAGAATCAAAACTAAAGTATATAATTATGCATGTCATTCAGTAATAAAATTATGTTTTATCAAGAAATTTTCAATTGTTACGGCCTTCTAGTGAGTTAATTTTTTAGAGTACTTGAAATGCGAAACGAAAGAACTAGTGAGTGCCAATGCGTATATAGTTGGCTGAGGAAGAGTAACTCTTGTCTGTTGTCGTACATAAATGTGAAAATTGTTTATGGACATTACACATTTAAACTGCGTAGCCGATACCTGCATACGGACGTGTAAAAAGTTCGAGATGCCCAACCTAAAATTGGTAGTTGCCCAACTCCCCCGCCAGAACAAATGACCCAAAACCCGCCGGTAAATTAGTCCAATTACCTGGGTAGCCCAAATCTTTTTCTCCCAACTACCTGGGTGTGCATAGTCAAAAATATTCTGCCAACTACCTGGTTAGGTAAATAAAATTCTGTTCAACAAACCCAGTTGGTCTAATTATTTAAACAATTTCCATTTATCTCAATAATTATTACATATGTATTTACATATGTGTTTGACATCCACATATTTGTGACAGTTTCTGCTGCTGGAATGTAAAGTTACCTGAAAATTCCAATGCAAAAAGATTCCGTGAAAAAAATAGATATGCACTCAAGACGTTCAACGTGCCATAGAGGAGGTGTTTATTTTTAAAATATAGAAAATAAAATTTTGAATCAATTTGTATTACTTGAAAACAAACTAACGAACTTATCTCAATTTAGAAACAATCTACCATAATCACATTGGAACCCAACTTGATCTCCAGAATGGAAGACTTTGAAAGCGTTCTAGTTGGGGTACACAATTACATTTCAGGAATTTATCTTATCAGCAAATTAAAGTAAAAAAACCGTACATTATAAAAATCCGTAGGACTGTTTCGGTATTTAATTTAGAAGGAAAAAACTGAACTCTGTAGGACCTGCTCATTCAGGTCATTCTCAAATAGGAAACGATCAGAAACCCTTGATAACAGGCGACAACAACACAGCCACCCTTTCCTCACAATTAAATCGGACAACGCATACCAAACCCACCAAACTAAACATTCGGGATTCTTCCTATATGTGTACCAACTGTAAGATTAATAATAAGTGACAATTAATAGAAGAAGAAATGGAAGGATTCTCTTCCGAACAATCGGGCTCAATTGTTATTTGCGGGATGGTCAGCTATAGAAAATCAAAAACGGTACAAGACTATATCCAGACGCTTAAGAATTCAGCATCTGTACGACGAATATGCTCTGTTCAAATAGCGGGATCACAAAATTTACTTATTTTTGACAAAAGTGAATGCTTCATGACGGCAGATTTTACAAAACAACTCAATCAGATGATATTACAAGCTTACACTACCGGATGGGTAACTAAGGCATTGATTTTGCACCGCATTTGACAAAAATTCGAACTCTGGAAAGATGTCGTACCTGACGAATTTCAATCACTACACTTTAATTTGTTTGAGTTCGACGATGACAGTTACACAGTTTTAGAAGAGGGCAAGCTCCATATGGAAGAATCCAAAACAGGAGAAGCGACAAATTATATTTCGGAATTGTCATCGTGGGTGCTACAAACCTGTTCCACCGCTGGTAAATAGTATGAATTTGTATATATTTAAAACGTACAAAACGGAAAGTAACAACCATACAGCATTTGTATCAATGATGTCCCCAAAGGATGATTTTTCTCCTGGGTTTTGGAATATAAATATAATTTTAAGCTTCTGATTTTAAGATTGATTGGAGTTAAAATACATAAGTCTTACACACAAATGAGGCGTTGGGTGTGAATATTTTGTATCCACCTGAAGTGTCGAAGGGTGAATGGTAAAAAATGTACGATTCCAACTGGTTGTAGTAAATTAACTTACAGATGTTTCCAATATTATTTCGTCACCTTGCTGGCTCAAAATATTTGAATACATCGGTTTATTAAATGGAGCAAAGCCTGGATAACTATTGTTGGATTATGGAGCAAGCTTTCCTGTCCAATTCCTGTGCATATTAATTGGCAAGTGGTTATACGTGACCACGATACTTTATCACCTCTGATTAGCATTAAGCAGGAAAATCCCCAACGGCAGAAACGACACAGGATTCGAACAATGTGGTCGGTTGAGATTGCAAATAATGTCCAAAATCCTAATCCAATATCCTAAAAATTGTCCATAAAGCTTTTGTGCCAAGACCTTTTCACCATGGTTAGCACTTCTTTTGGAGGAGTATGAATTAGCATGTATTTAAATATGCCCGATTTTAATTTCCTCAGGTCCTGAGCTGCTCCAAAGTCAATAGTGCTCTGACTAATTAGGTAACATATGTATCACTGCAAAAAGTTTAAATTACAGACACACAGCCATAGACATCAAAAGGTTAGGGAACTGCGTCTCGCTGCACCTCTAATTACCTATAATAACACTTATTTTGTGGACAATCTAAACAGCAATATACATTATTATTATTTAAAAATTTATTACTATTAGTATAATTTTGTAACCAACTGACAATTTTTATAAATAATAACTCGTGTTATGTTATTAGTTTATCTTTTGTCATGCTGAAAGATTATTAAAAGTGTCAAACTACTTGGCGTACAGGATCTCAGAAAAGAATGGAGGAAATTGAGGTTTTAGAAATGTGATTTTTTAAAAATCTTCTGCCCCGAAAACACCAACAGATCATCCAATAGGCCGGCTCAAATTATGACGACATTGAATAAATTTGGGGTTGCCACTGATGAGGGAGGCATTCTTTTCTTCTGGATTCAGTACTTTAGTATTTACTATATTAGTAATTATTTTTATATCATTATTTTGAATTATTAGAGGTGGGATTCGGGCTTGTCTTAAAACCCGAAGCCGAAAGACACCCGAAAAAACTCTATTAGCCCGACCAGGCCCGTTTTGTGCACTTAGCCCTTTGAACTTTATTCTTTAACTTTTTATACTGTCAGACCGTCATATAAAGACACTGGTTTGCATTATTTCTCTTATATTTCGATACCTACTATAATTAGCTTAGAAAGAGTGACGACGGAAATTATGATATGGAATACTATTATATTAAATTTTTGTATTTGAAATAATTTTTAATTGCCCAAAAATTATACTTAATGTAATACATATTATAGTGGGGGTTTTGAAATATATCGAATGGATAGATACATTTACCTGTGGATTTATTAATGACTGTCGCCTAAGCACTTTTCAGGCTGTACTTTTACAGTCAGCCAATGCTATTTTTAATTAATTAGTCACGACGAATTTTTTTTATTTACGGGTGCTTTTCTAGGCATTTACATATATACAAAGTAAAACAAGGTCTTCTAAAGTGGGGGTGGGGTAAAATCTAAGATTTTGTACAATTTCCAAAAAATTCCCCACAATTATAGAAAATATTTGTGCTGCTGTTCTTCCAGAAATTCATAAATCCTTCATTTCATTTTCTGACCCACAAATATTTTCCTTGCTACCAATGAGAGTCTCATTGATTCCATTATTTGTGTTACAGTGGGAAATAATAATCCACTTTGTTCAATTAAAGCATTTATTGTTAACTTACCACTGAATTATGTATGTAGTATATTAGGTGTGTAGTTACAAACTGTAAATTGTAGCAGTACCATTCTATAATACGTCAAAACGCTTGTGGCTGCATAATTTCACAAAAATAATTATGCATATATGTACATGACAGACAAAGAGTACTTGAATAAATTAATATAAATAGGATTTTGATATAATGGAACCCATAATACCAAATAGCTCCTACGAAAGCTACTAAAATTCCCTACAAAAATGATGAAATAATCTTTATTAAAACCCAAATTTGCTTCACGTTCTTGAGACCTATGATCTCAAATCCTGAACCAGTGCAATCAAGTGCATTTATATAAATTCTGGAACTATATTAAAAACATTGAGAATCAAATATTTTATTTGATCGTTTACTCCCTTATGAGAGATGGGGCATAATAAATTATAGTGGCTCTGTCTGTATATAAGTATATGCTATACATAAAATTAAAACAAAAGGATTATCTGTTTTACTCAAACTCGCATTATCACTGATTGACGTTCCACAACCAATTTTGTAATAATGTAATCTGCGGATCAATCACCCAAAAAATGTCGAGCTACCCTGACGAACCGATCTCCTCACGTAAACATTTATTATGTACTAGAGCTTCCAATGTGTTCAACATTTTTGTTCCGTAGGAAATTCCGTTTCGTTCTGAAAGGTTATTGTTTAGGGTTATCTTTTATGAGTTGATTTATGTGCAAAACCTTAAACAAGTATTATCCTGAACCTTTGTTGGGATGTAAATTCAGAGATGCGGAGAGCCCTTTCACAAACTCTCCTAAAAAGCACTTAATGAGGGGTACAGTCTAAGTGACACGAGTGTATTGAGCGTATAATAATTTGGGGTAAACTGATGTAGAATTAAATAACTATTTTATATTTATTCTTGAAAATATATTTCATGGATACTTTTCCCTTAGGAATATTACAGGTAAGGATCTGTCTCTAAAAATAACACACTGAAATATTTCTAACCAGAGAGGCTAGTTCCTATCCCTTGCCCTATTCAATCCAGAATGTCCTCTTCGCACACACTCGTCCTCTCATTTCTTAGCTATTTACATTTTCCATAGTTAAAGATATTCAGATAAGGATGTGGAGAGTTCTTCCTAAGGAAAACGTCTCTTCTAAGTTCCACAACCAATTTTGTAATAATGTAATCTGCGGATCAATCACCCAAAAAATGTCGAGCTACCCTGACGAACCGATCTCCTCACGTAAACATTTATTATGTACTAGAGCTTCCAATGTGTTCAACATTTTTGTTCCGTAGGAAATTCCGTTCCGTTCCGAAACCTACAAATAATATTGGTCCCGGTTCCGTTCCGGCTGTCGGGACCAGGGATGGGAATGGATTATTAATCCGGGATTAAATTAATCCCGGATTACAAAATTTTTCAAAAATAATTAATCCCAATCCCAATCCAAGTGTTGGGGAAACTTGAATATAATCCTTAATCCTCAATCCCGGTTCAAGGCTTTCATTTTAATCTATTAGTTTAATCCAATTATTTACATGGCGACGAATTAATCCCCAATCCGAATCCAAAACTTGGTGAATTATTCGGTCAATCCTAATCCCAAAATCCACTGCTGTCAGAAGTTTGGATTGGATTATATCTCCTGCTATGTCATTGCTACATTTTGCTCACGTTTTTCAACATCTAGCGGTTCCATAATGAACATGTAGCTTGTGTTTGTTGACATGTTACAATTCCAAGGCTAGCGATTTTAAACAGGAATCATGCCGTTTTAGTTTGTAGAAATATAAATCTGAGAAAAGAACTTGGGAGCATAGTAGGAGCTTTAAGCTTTTTTGTACTAATTCCAGAGTAACAAATTTTCTTTAAGTTTGCCTCAAATATGTGCATATTTTGATTACTAGTATTTCAGCTGTTTTATATAATAAACTAAATGTGTATCATAAATATGTAAGTTGGAAATGCGATTTGACCTATATCTTTCTATTTTAAGCAGACTATTCCTGGTTCTTGTCCAACCACAATAATTTACTGCCTACTAATGTCTTTGAATAAATAGGACCAACCTTGTAATTTGAACCAACTATTAGGATATTTGCTTCAACACATTATCCCAATATGAATTACCGATGTGCTAATCCATTAGAGATTTTTTGATTTTGTTCATCAATCCTTAATATCTGCATCTTTATTGGAAATCCAATGTACATTTTATTCATCAAACCTTTAATCTAATGTAAAGTTTGGAGTTTTCCCGTCAATCCAAGTGATTGGAATTTTTTCCCTCAATCCCTTAATCCAATCTAGGCGACGAGAAATTTTTGCTTTAATCATTAATCCAATCCAGGTGATCGGAATTTTTTGCTTTAATCCGTCAATCCAATCCAGGTGATCGGAATTTTTACTTTTAATCCGTTAATCCAATCCAAGTGATCGGAATTTTTACCTTTAATCCGTTAATCCAATCCAAGTGATCGGAATGTTTCGCTTTATTCCGTTAATCCAATCCAAGTGATCGAAAGTTTTCACTTTAATCAGTTAATCCAATCCAAGTGATCAAAAGTTTTCCCTTTAATCCGTTAATCCAATCCTGCAGGTAGTCTGTGTAAATTTCCCATCCCTGGTCGGGACATCGGAACATTTGAACTGTCACCGTTCGGAACACAGGAGTAAAGTATTTTTTCCGTTACAGGTTGTAATCCGTTCCGTATTATGCTAGTTTTTCCGTTCCGAACCCGTTCCGTTCCGAAATATCCCGGAATTGTTCACAACATATACGTGAAATGCGTGTACAAATTACTGGCAACTTAATATACATGATATACTTTTAGTAGATTGGATGCTAGGGAATACTATTATTTAATTATATAAAATAATGTTTAATAATAATTAGGCCATATAAAAAGAACTACTGTGCAGTATTATATAATTATTATTAATTATTTTTTTAGTAATAAATATTTGTAGCGTGTATATTTCAATCGCCTAACAGTGATAATTTCCTGCAAGCTTGCTTCATTACTGCTAATAATTTCGATTTCAGAATTTTCATTTCGAGAAAAATCGCCCATGCCCATGTTTATTAAACAAAATTAGTTATTCTTGATTATCATGGAAAACGATACTCGCATTACATATAAGCATTTACGTAAATTAAATCTGTTCATCCAATTTCGTTATTTTGGCAAAAAACTGCTTACAAGCCAGTGCGATAAGAAATGTGTTTCTATTCTAGTTGAACGATGGCGCGACACTTCAGAAATTGTACCGGGATCGGTTCGGAACGGAACAGAACAATTCCGCTTTCCGATGACATAAATTATATGGGACATTTTTCGTACTGATGCTCTGAACCGTCCCGGTCCCAAAATTATCGGTACAAGTGCTCATGTTCTGGTTTTGTCCCGATTCAATGACGGAACCAAAGAGAATGTTCCGAAATTGTTCCGTTCCGTTTCCGAACACGGAACTTCGGGATTTCGGAAACCCGAAGGAAGCTCTATTATGTACTCTTCTTAAAAAATATTTTACAACAAGTTGTAAACACTTATGTTTGGAACAGGTCGAATGCTGCAATTTCTTCTTAAACCCAATGAATAGCAGTTTATAGAAAAATCAGAACATTTTAAGGCTTCATAGAAATTTTAGTTTCAAAAACTGTTGAATTGATTCCTGAAAAGTGGGGGAGGGCAATCGCGTATCCTGTCCGGTCAGTCCCTGACAATTTAAGGGAGAACAATGTCCCCCTATTCCGGAGTGCCTGCTTGGCCAAGTATAATGCAAACCCTATTGACCACACTAACCATAAGATGGTAGACATCACAATTAAAGGATTTAATGAGGGGATGGTTGAGAAATATCATCTTTAGGGTCAAAGTGAGGAAGATTCCCAGGACTGTCAAGCTCCAGCCAATGGGAACACTTCCTACCAACTGTTCGTTCCGTAGATGAGACAATTGTGATGCATTCATGCATTGTAGGGGAGAAGCCAAAGGTGTCCAAATGATTCAGCCTATTCTATTTCCTTCCTATTTATACAATTTGAAACGAGCCTACATATATGCCTACATTTTAACCGCCAAATAATTTAACCTATCCTACATCATTCCTATATGAGCACTAGGCCTACATATTAGCCTAAATTTCATTGACAAATTAGCTCAACGAATTCTACGCCGTTCTTGCATCTTATCTGCTTTTCGTAACTGAAAGACTATTTAAGAGCATTCTATTCTAATAAATAGAAAATCCTGTCTCAAGTCAATGGGGTCGAAATAAAGTAGTTGAAGTTTTGTGACCTTGGCCAAAGTCCTAAGAGCAAAATAATATGGCTCTCTTTTGTTTAAACCGGAAAAAAGGGGCAAATTTTACAAAGTTGGTCCAAAGGGATATCGCACTTAAGATTTCTCAGACTAAATACCACAAGAAATTTTTTCTAAAGTCAGTTGAACAGGACAATTTTGACAACGGAAAATCTATTACCTGACTGACAACGCATATCTCAGTAAATCCTTAAAATTTGAATTGTGTTCATTTCAGTGGTCAAGTTCCCACTTCACCGAATATTTAGAAGTTTTAATTTTGGTGAGATTTCAGCGCATATCAAGGCGAGATATCACGAACTTTTGACGCTTGAACCGTCCTATAAAACTCAATCTGCAAGTCCCAGGCGCGGTTTATTCTTTAATTTTCATCCTGTCCGTTCCGTATACCATTAAATGAAAATGACATCCTTTAAAACACATATATATACCTATGACTATGGCTGAATCTACCTATTTTTTAGGCTAGGCTTTAAGTTTACATTCTTGCACCCTATTTTGCCTACAAACCACTTTAATAAAATCATCACACCTATAAATAGTCCGATATGTAGGATAGGCGGACACCTTTGGGAGAAGCCACTTCAGTTCACTGTGAACTCAAGCCACCATATTCACATTTAAATGGTTATAAGGGTGATTTTTCCGGGCAAATTCCCTCATCTCAGAATATGTACACGTTCTTAAAGCTGAGGACGGAGTAGATGGTTTGAGATAGGAAAGTCCAATTGGTAATCAAAAGTGAGAAGCCTTATATTTTTGATACAGAATGTAGAAGACCAGCATGTATGTTCGTAGTAAGATGATTTCATCTACAAACGAATAAATTGTGCATAAGCGTTTTATTGACTAATAGTCTACACTCATTGATATATTTTCTAACATAATAGAAAATTTATAGGGGAATGTATAGTTACCAGGTTATGATGTTATAACATGTAGTGTTGCATTGCCCTTCATAGTTAGTGGTGCACGTAGTGCTGATCGGATTATTTTTTAAATATGCATTTTAAATGGAATTATTTTTAACAGTTCTGGAGGTTGATGGCCACTTTGATTGCAGGTGAATAATACAATAGAACAACGTTGATTGATTAGTACATTAAGTCATGCACAACTGAAAATCCCCGGAAAATGTACAAAACGCCGAAAATGCCTTACACTCAAAATGCCCGGCAGTTTGGGTATTTTCGGCAGGAATATTTGGCATATTAGGCATTTTGCAATATCATGTTTGCAATTATTGGTTCTTTAGAGTTTTGTCCGGAGTTTTTTAGCATAATCAAACCCATGAAGTTTTAGACAATTTTATTATCAATTTTCTAAAATAAATAATGAGCATACAGTGAATTTCCAGTATAGTGGTTTCCAAGGGAGTGGCAAATTCCTGCCACTATATAGAGATGCCATTGTATGTTATTAATGGCTAAATCTATATTATTATTGTTTATAAATACTAACTAAACACAATAAAAAAAACTATAATCACTAACTAAATATATTCATAAAATAATTTATTTGTACAGAATACGTAAAATTATGAAGCATGCCAAGCTTCATTGAGCTTAAAATATTGAGTAACTTTAGATTGCCTCACACTATTAATAACATCAGTAGTAGCAAACTTTCACATTTGTATGGCATGTACACTTATCAAAACATCGTCAGAATAATACAGTCCTTCGAGAAACAGAATTTCCAGATTATGGAAATAGAAACTGCTTCTACTGAGTACTCTGCGGGTTTTTTCACTTTGAGGTTTTGCTTATCTGACTGTTTTACTCATTTTAAATGTTCAATATAATAATTCAATTTATTAGAAGTTAGCCAAAGTAAAAATGCCATTGTTTTGTTGTATAAATGTTTGTTTTAACGTTTACTTCACTGATCCTATTACGTAAACTATGTATGTATTAACATTTGAAATTAAAATTGAATCGAACGACACATACATTATTTACCTCCCGCACATTTTATAACGTCATGTTGTACTTTCGTGGGTATAGCCATCTATATACATTTATACCAACTACCATTATAATTTTGCATTTTTCGAGCCACCGTATCACATAATAGTGACTAGGGATACCAATGGTCTGGTCCGAACCATTTATAATGGTCCGTTTTTGGTCTGGTCCGGTCTGGTACAACACTTGTACACACCAGACACAACCAAGGGACCACGGTCCTAACCTTTCGCAAAATGAAAAATTTAGGGATTCACAAAATCCCATGTAACGGTTAAAATTTTAAATTTTAGGGATAAAAACAAAATTTCACTTAATACAATTTTATTATTTCCTTACTCTTAAAGGTTTTATGGACCATGGTCTTTGGTCTGGTCTGGTCCGAAAACCTGGACCCGACCAATGGTCTAGTCTGACCTTTGGACTAGACCAGTTTCATAAATTGTGGACCATTGGCATCACAAATAGTGCCATTATAGAGGGAATACCATTATAGAGGGTGCCACTATACTGTATACCTTTAACGTTGCAAACCTCTAGGGGGGCTTTTTGATGCCAGTAAAGAGGGAATGCCATCTAAGAGGAAGCCACTATATGGGAAATTTACTGTAGTTCATTATTTATGGGGACCGGTTTAAAATATTAAGTTAATTAGGGCATTAAAAAACTTTAAAACATTTTTACAATCGCAACGAGGTTATAATATCATTCAACGCCATATATTATAAATCACTTTGGTTTTGAAAGAACAATTTGTGCAGTGCCTGTGTAAGTTCCAAATTTTCATAATGACTAGTTAATAATTTCATCAAAAATGAAGTTTCGCTAGATGAATTTCAGATTTTGCTATTTCATTACAAAATATGCAGCGGTTATTAAAAACGTCGAAACTTGGAGCTGGCACAGCAAATTTTGAATCGACTTTCAAAATTAAATTTTATCAGCCCAAGTAAACCAAGTTTAACCTTAAGAGTGCAAAATTTTGCAATGCTATAGCTACATTTATATAATGACCAGCTTTGAAGCTCATAAAGTAAAGTTTTCTTAATAGTTATTTAATGTTTTTGCACAGAACATGTTTGCACGCGAAGTCTAAATATCGTATACAAAGAAATTCTTGTAGCAAAAAGAGTATTCGATTTTTTTCATAAATTTATCTATTTCAACTTGTTGGAATTCCCTAGTACTTCTTCCCCGTGATGATTGCAAAGATGGTGTACCAACACATATATGTCTTCAATGTTGAGAGTCATGGCTATACTTCCCAAAAGGTTAAACATCAAGATATTTGGGGATAATCAACTTTATATGTTCAGATAGATGTGAAGAAACACTTTCGGATCTTAGCGTTTTTCACATAGTCTGTCTTGTGTTTACGAAAATATTTTAGTACATTGTTTGCTGTGTTTTTAGTTGCTAATACGCTTTTAAATTTCAAAATTCCGATGTTTCCATTCATTCTACCTGCCCTCATTGTGTTTTCCAAATAGGAATAAATATTAATCCTCTAGTATTGCAGTATAATGTTCTGAATTGTTCGACTCATTATTGTTGAATTGGCTTGCATTTGAAATGCTGGAGAGTTCCAGTATTTCACCATACTGATCTTCATAGGTTATCTTCTATGCTGTATTAGTGTGTTAAAGTTTTCTTTTGGAATTTACCGTAAATTATACTTCCACTAGGATGTGCTTGTCATCGGCTATGAGATCATAAAAAATGATAGAAATTGAGAATGTTTTCACAAAAACGCGGGATTTTTTAAAATTTACAAGCTCTTCCACCTCAAAAAATACCTTGATCCAAAAATAAATGTTTCCCACAGTATTATGAAGTTACAGCTTTTATTTTATTATATTTCCATTTATTTGTTTTGTCTTCCGCCTAGATTGACTTACACTGTACAAAGTACAAACGTTAATAAAGCAAGGATTGTGCGATCTAGACAGTGTAGACTCTCCAATAAGGACCCCCTTAAAAGTTCGACATGCTTCCTTTGGGATATAAATAATTTTTATTTCTATAAATACAATCGTAGATTCGTTCATTTTAAAATTTTATTTTTAAAGCTGCCCTTACAACAAGTCTTGTTTTTTTCTACAGGGCTTACGATTGCACTCATATCTTAGAATCTAGAAGGGCCTTCCGCTCATTATTGTCGCTGTCCAAGCCGGAGGAGGTCCCACATTTCGAGGACAAATGCTTCCGAACGACGACGAGGACCCAAAAGAGGAAATGGAAGATTATTATAGAGAGGGTTGAGGCTATGCAAGTTATAACAGCACCCAATTGACCCGTCCTCCAGTTCAGAATTGGATAAATGTAAGGTCGGTCAGGGGTTTCGTAAGGACCTCCAGCAACTTCATACAGTCCTCTGCAAAAAAATATTTTTTATATAAAGTTCCATATAAATATAGCAGTATCCTGTGAGAATTAGATTCTCCTTGAAAACAAAATCAAGGGCCTCACTCCCTCTCAAAGGTTTTTCAGGTGGAATCAAAATTGGAGACTTACGTCATAAGCAAATAAAGCCCGTTCATGAGGACGGGGTAAATGAAGTGGGTGACGTTCAAAGGCGCCGCCACAATAAAGGCATCAATGATGGCCAGCACTGCATTGATCCCGTGGACGGTCAAGCTCCAGCCAATAGGAACATTTCCGACCAAGCTGCTCGCGCCATAGATAAAACTCCAGTAGGCAATTGAGATGAATTGAGGGACGGAGTAACTCAAATTCATTGTGAACCAAATCATGGACTCAAACCAATTCACATTTAAATGGTAGTAAGGGTGATTTTTCCCACAAATTTCCTGCGCCCAAAATATGAACACATTCCCGAAATTGAGGACGGAGTAGATGGTTTGGGATAGGAAGGTCCAATTGGTGGCCAAAAGCATCCAGAATCCCGGCTCAGGGGTCCCCGCAATTGAGAAGACCAGGAAGAAGAGGAAATAGAGAGTGAAGACTAGTCTGTAGAATAAGTACGGGATTGTTACCACTGTGTCCCTGGGCGGGACTGGATCCCACTAGAAAATACGGTAGAACCTTATCATACAAAATACTCCAAAATATGACGCCTGAAAACCTTTTGCAATATTTGCAAAATCTCCCTTTAAAAGGGTTATTTTTAAAAATGGGTGATTAAAATTTTGCGCACAAAAATGCAATCAAAATGTTCTTACAAATTGTACACAAACTGGGAATAATTATGTTTTTTTAAATTTAAGCAAATGTTTCCTTAAATTTATCAAAATGTTTTCACAATTTATGTAAAACTGGCTTACTGCTATAAAAAAATTAGGGAAAAAAGTTTGCAAAAATTGCTGCTGCAATTTTTCTGTTTTTCATAATGTTACAGCTTGATTTCAAAAATTTTTTAAATTTGAATTTAATTTTTTTTAAATTTGTTTGCAAAAATTTATCTAAAAGTTTTGTAAAGTTTCGCAAATTTTTACCTCACTCCGCAAAAACGTAAGCCTTGGCACACCGGTTAATTTGATGTCTTTGGAGAAGTTTCGGAATCCTTGTGGAAATTCCACGATTTTTTCTAGCAAAGACATTTTTGCTTTTGGCTCAAAAATTAAATTAAGGGCGAATATGTAGGAGTTTATAAAACGGATTGAGTGTCCAAGCAACGGCGAGGATTAGTAAAGTATTAAAAAATATTGCGGGCTGGAAAGACAATGGTGCAAAAAATATTGCAATGTTTGTTGCCCCTATTTATAACGTGGAGACAATGGGCATTTTGTCTAATGTCAGGGAGGACACTGACACAAGAGCTTTGTTTATGATAAGTGTTGCAATAGTGAAGTTCCTGTAGTGAAGCCTCGTGTGGCTATTTTTGAGCCCAATCAAAGAGAGTCACAATGCTAGAATTGCACTTGTACAAGAGATTGAGTGATATTTTGAACGATTACGAGTTTTGTTTTCAACAATTTTTTAGCTTCCTAGTGTTGATTAGTTTGAAATAGAGTTATCATACGTTTTTATCTCAGACCCACACCGCTTCAGGCCAGATATCACAGGCCTTGTTTGCACCTTGACTGACAACTAACATCCTCCCACACACTTCGATTAGTTGTATTGTCATCGCATCCACGGAGATAAAGCTCGGTCACAAGTTCCCTCCAATCCAACCTGTAAACATACGAGATGTCCCGTATTTATTTTATGACAATTATTTCCTGCAGGGAATTGATGGAAAGCTTACCTTTTGTATGTACAGTATATTGGCAGTGTGTTTCACGTCGCCCCTTTATTTAATTGTGTCTCCTTTTGCCCCAATTTTTACCACTGATCTACATACTGTCCCATTTTTGTCCACTTTATCACGTTGCCCCAATTTTGATCACTGATTATCATATTGCCCCATTTGTACCCCTGATTAGAATTTTCCACCATTTTTCCCACTAATAAATTATCATTTTCTCCTATTTTTACCACTGATTAGAATTTCCCCCCATTTTTACCACTGATTCCAATTTTCCCCCATTTTTACCACTGATTAGAATTTTCCCCCATTTTTACCACTAATATCTAGTTATCATTTTACCCTTTTTTACCACTGTTGAGAATTTCCCCCTATTTTTACCAGTAATATCTAGTTATCATTTCCCCCTATTTTCTTACCACTGATTATCATTTCCCCCTATTTTTACCACTGATTATCTTTTTCCCCAATTTTTTACCACAGATTATAACATTGCCCCATTTTTTACCATTGATTATTGTACTGCCCCTTTATTTTGACACGCTTACTCATGTCGCTCCTTTCTTTTACCAATGTGTCTAAAGTTGTTCCTTTATTTTACCACTTTGTCTCATGGTGACCTGTAATTTTACCAATCTGTATCTGGGCCCCCTTCAAATACCACTCTGCATCACGTTCCCCTCCATGTTATTATTAACTGTGTGATTGAATTTTTTTTTATAAGACAGGAAATTTGCAAGGGACCCTGGAATTTTACTGTACACTACTCCTGACAGTAATCTATGAATGTGGACACATGAGGAGGTCCAGGTTATTATAAAATCCTAAGACAGGACATACATATATATATATATGTATATTTAATGTACAGCCCGTACTATATTAAATCACAGTCCAAGATTTGCCCACAATCCGACCCAATCCCGCTCACATTCCAGGACTCAGCCTCCACTCATATCCCTGCCACAGACTCATGCCACAAGGCATTTCCATTCCTTACGTAAACACACAACTTCGAACGTGATTGTAAATACAGCGTTTCCTCAAAGCACAGCAGTATTTTACCATTCACGTAAAAAGCAATATAATAAGCAAATAATTAGCAATAAGCAAAAACATATATAAGAATGAATGAAAACACTGTCAAGATAATAAATAATATCGAGTTTTACTGTCAAAATTATTTTTGCACATTTGTATTTGCACAAAAGGGGCTTCTCTTTAAAAACGGTAAATTGTAAAAAAAAAGTATTTTGCCCCAATGTTTTGTTTTGCTCATGCATATTTTTGAATGACGTTTTTATTTATTAATATTGCAACACATGTCGAATGCAGAAATGCTGCATGGAGTTATCAGGCGCTAGTAAATTTTTATTAGCATGTCAAGCACAACACTGCTTTTATCACAATGTCCTTTACAATACACGTCCCCACGGGTTTTCTAATGAGAAGCTAAATTTCCGCACGCAAATATCCCCCTTGCATTTTATCCCTCACCTCTGTATAAAATTTTATCAGGGAAAGAGAAAGAACGCCGCTTGTCAATCCTTGAAAATAATTCCTCTAAACCCGGAATGCAAATCTGACCTTGCAGCCCCATTACGCTGGCTTTAACCTCATCTGATATGCATATACGCAGATTTGGAATGACTTTGAATTCCTCCTTGTTGAAAGTGAAACGGGGTTGCAGTTTTATGTCATCAAGAATTTCTTTGACACAGAATGTCCCACCTTAAAGGAATTGTCTGGTGCGAAGTATTAGAGTCCCCATTGTGACAGCATTACCTCTTAAGTATTTATTTCCCTATTTTACGTATTGTTTAATACAAAACCCCGTTGCATAAGTATATTAAATGCAATTTGAAGGGGACAAATAAGCAAAGTAGCTTAAAACAATTTTTGTGTCTCAATTTTGGTCACGTAACGCTTTTCTTTTAAAATCTATTATTTCCTCGAAAATGCTATCCCTTGATTGCATGTGAAAACACAAGTTCTCAATTACAGTAATGGATCCAAAAGGATTAAATTTCTATTGAATTTCAGATGGTTGTCCTCAAAATCAATCAATTCTGTCATTTTCCTTCTTTCCTTTCTTTTTTTATTTTTGCATGTAAATATTTTAAGCAAAAAATACGGAAATCCTGGAACCTGTCAAATTTTTAAAACAGAATCTCGGAAAAATTCAGGAAAACATATTTCATCCATTTCCCCAAAAAAAGCTCCTAAAAGGTAAATTTGTATGTATTTGTTGTTGTAAATTTATTCCAGCAGTTTACACTTATTTTTAAAACTTCGAAATTTTAAAATTCACAGGCAACTATTTTTTTCTCAAAATGCCCCAAATTCCTGTCCTCACAACTTTCCAACAATTCAACCAAAATTCATGCTGAACGGAACAATTTTTAGGGCAAGAATTTCAACTAGAATAAAATTTTGCACAAATTTCCGAAAATTGAGCTTAATTTTTTACTTGAATTTGTACTTAACAAATGGTAAGTTCAAGTCTGGGGAAAAGCATTTTGATTAAAAAAAATTAAGTTTAAAGTGCAATTTTGGTTTTAAAAATATTTTTAAAATTCTGTATTTTTTCAACCTGTAAAATTTTGAGGGTGACAAAATTTTTGAGAATTATCAAATTCCCTTACATTTTGAGTCCGGGAAGAGTAAAACTGAACTATGCCGGAGGAGCGCCGGAGGTTCCATTAAATAAATCGCTCCTCATATGTCCACAAGTCAAATGAAATGAAATACGCTCCCCCGTAACCTTCACAATGGTCTATTGTCCTGTTAAAATACGGGCGGCAGGAGGTAAAATTCCCCTCTCTCCATTATGCAATTTCTATGGGAAAATGGCCTAAATTTTGTAACCCAATTCCCTCAAATATTTACTCGAGATTTATGTTACACAATAATTTTCCCAATTCGTCAATAAATATTTACACATGCATATGTATAAAGTTATAAATATAAATTCCCCCTAGGAAATATTACGAGGGCAAAGTATGCACTTAGATTCATATAAACCCTAGAATCATATGTAAACAATCCCAAGAATTTTTTACAAAAATTTCCAAATTGATTCCACCTTCTGCTCGGGATACCGTATCCTTTAAATTGCTGTGAAAATAACAGGTGCACAAGGGCGGGTGAAATTCCCAGGTATTCACCAAATGTTTCATCCTACATAATTATTACGGTTATCTTAAAACACACGTTCTTACATAAGAATTTTTTCCCGGCTATAAAACATCTTATGGAATTCTTTTTCCGAACCACCTGGACGCAAAATTCCTAGCATTGCGGGCAAAAAAAATTTCAATGCGTTTCCTTTAAAAAATTTGCTAATGTTTTTTACAAAAATACACAAACAGGGTTTTGGCGCATGCATGAACCGAAAAAAATTTTAACCATAAAAACGCCAGAGCTAAATGTGCTTTAAATTTGAAATTTTAATGAACTGCGTGGGAAAAATAATTGCAAATTTGCTCCTTGCCCGCAATATGTTTGAGGATCCATTTTCGCAAATGAAATGATTGCAAAAAGATGTGTGTGTGTGGGTGTGTGTGTGTGTGTGTTAAAATGTATAAGGCGAATGTAGGGAGTAAATTTACGGGTGAGACTTTGACATGCAAGGGAGTAAATATATGGTTGGCTATAAAATTCAAATCAGGGTAAGCACACAAGGCGGTACAGCCTTGTGCGGACTTTCTCCTCAATTTTCTCTTTCCTTCAAATATGGGCTCATGTGTAAATACATGCCCATAAAATTATCCATATAGGTGTATCATTATAATAGGGATTTTTTGTATAGCTTGTATAATTGCGGGCACTGGGGTTGTGAATTTTTTTGCGGGGCCTATTATATAGGAAAATTCATGAGTATAGGCTGGAGGAGCAAGGTAGGCTCGTAAACCCTGGTTGGTTTTAATGCAGGTTCATATCTTGGATGTGTATGTTGAAAAACACATGATAAAATCCGGACTCCTTGTGTACAAATTCCTATGTATTTTCAACACATGGTTATGGAAACGAGATTGGGAATCAGTCCGGGGTCCTCGCCGAATCTCTTTCTCACCTTTCCCTTTTCCTTTCTTCACTTGTTAACAGTCGAGCTGAATAGTTCGGGTTTGGATCCAAACAAATAAGCAAGACAAAAAAAGTGGGCTGGAAGTGTAAGACAAAATATCCGCAGAGAATTTTTGCCAAAACTTTCCTCCAAATATTTTCCCTACAGGTCGCCTCAATTAAATTTAAATAATTCCAGTAAAAGAAAATTTTAATAATTTTTGTGGAAAATAAATTTGACTCCAAAAATAATTGAGAGTGACGGAAATTTCATTCAAATTAAATTTTACCATTATTAATTACTTGCAAAATAAAGTTTGTAATTTTATACAAAACAGTCCGAAATTTCGGGCAAAGTTTTAGGGCAAAACTAAATCTAGAGACTAGAAAATTATTGAACATTTTCGGACCGAAAAGAATTTTTGCCCGCAATAAATCTTCCTGAATTTAAATTTTGTTCTGTAAAATTTCCGCTCAAGTACTAAACTACTAGGCGCAATTGTGAAGAATAAAGTTGTAGAGCTCTCACAAGTGGTTTCAAATTTTAATTTAATTTTTTTTAACTCTACATTTAAAACATTTCCCTTGAAAAATTTATCAAAGCAATATTAGCTAGATTGATGACAAATTCTGAGATTTTTTAAGACCTTTAGAAGTTTTTTGAGGTATTTAGGCAAAGAGTATTGAAAAGTTTCCGGGGTGGGATAAAGTAATTAGTGTAAACGCAAGTGAGTCCTTGTTTTCTTCCTCAGTGAAAAACGTCTAGCCAAATTACAGTACTGTAGTGTGGTTTAGGTAACACCAAAACAAACGGAATTATAGGGAGTGACATTTGGACCCTGAATTTTGTATAGCTCCATCCGGAATAAACAGGTAAGATTGCATGTTTAAAGCCCTAATTCTGACCACAACCCGGCCTTCAATTCGCGTTTTACAATACTTGAACTGCCCCATTCGGATCTCCGTATTGGCACAAATTGTTCTTGGTCAATTGCTGCCAAACTGAGAATTTTGTTCTATGCAAGTTATATTTAGGACCTCATAATATTTATTTAAATTTTACTGTGAAATTTTGAAAATTTTAAAGGAAACTTTAGGTGAAATTTTAGGGGCAATTTTAGGTGAAATTTTAGGGGCAATTTTAGGTGAAATTTTAGAGGCAATTTTAGGAAGCAATTTTAGGTGAAAATTTAGGGACAATTTTAGGTGAAATTTTAGGGGCAATTTTAGGTGAAATTTTAGGTGAAATTTTAGGGTCAATTTTAGGGTCAATTTTAGGGTCAATTTTAGGTGAAAATTTAGGGGCAATTTTAGGTTAATTTTTAGGGCAGTTTTAGGGGCAGTTTTAGGGGCAATTTTAGGTGAAATTTTAGGTGAAATTTTAGGGTCAATTTTAGGGTCAATTTTAGGGTCAATTTTAGGTGAAAATTTAGGGGCAATTTTAGGTTAATTTTTAGGGCAGTTTTAGGGGCAATTTTAGGGGCAATTTTAGGTGAAATTTTAGGGGCAATTTTAGCGGGAATTATAGGGTCAATTTTGTGAAAAATTTAGGAAATATTTATGGGAAAATTTAGGAAACATTTTATGGAAAATTGTAGGAGAAAGTTTAGCAGAAATTTTAGGAAATGTTTCAGGTTAATTGTACCGGAAATTTAAAAAATCTTTTCCCGTTAAATTTATGCCAAATCCATTCCGTCTTTCACAAAGATAAATCTCACGTTCAAAATAATCTTCAAAACACGTGCCCCAAAATTTACTAAAGGTTTTCGTTCATTTGATACGATACATAATTGTGTCTGAAATTCGGTTTCAAATTTTTGTACAGGCAGGTTTTTCACCTGAAATCAATTTATTTGGCTGAAAAGACTATGAGATAGTTCAAGGGAAAAATCTGAAAAGGATTTTTAGAAAACAATTTTTTCGGAAACAAAGGGTTAATTTCTTATGTAAAAATTTGCTCCGCTCAAAAATACAAAATCTAGGAAATGGATCGGACCATTGTACTCAAGAGAGTTCTTGTCATGTGTGGAGGGATTTTCCCATAATAAGGGAATGGACTGACAAAAGATAGAATGATATGGGCTTTTAAGGCTTGGAAAACGGGCACGTAAATACAGTGTATATGTAAAAGCTAGGAGCAGGTACGGAGGAATCACCCCACGACATGCACTTGTGTTACAAAAAGCCCACAGAGACATGATGAGTGGAAAAAAAATTCGATAGAATCCGAATCGATCTGGACTTTTAGCCAATGCACTATTCCCACACGCTCGAGACGTGCACCGTTCCCACCTTTCCCATCAAATTCCTCATTACATTTAGCAGAGGAGTCTCTCTTCATGAGTACACAACACATAGCTCCATATGAACATAATTATATCTATTTACCCATGTACCTGGTGCTGGATCACGACATGTAGGAAAGAAGGGCTGGGGAAATTTTGAACACACTCGCAAGTCCTAGATCAAAAAATCAATTCAAAAAATGCCCCTCACAATTTGTACATTTATATAGCATTTTTCATTACAAATTTTGAAAATTATATATAAAATATAGAACACATTTCGCCCATAAATTCAGAACAAATTTTGTCTATACATCTAGAGCAGATTTTGTCCATAAATTTTAAAGCAAATTTTGCCCATAAATTTAAAGCAAATCTTGTGCATATATTTTATAGTAAATTTTGCCCATCAATTTAGAGTAAATTTTGCCCATCAATTTAGAGTAAATTTTTCCCATCAATTTAGAGCAAAATTTTGCCCATCAATTTAGAGCAAAATTTTGCCCATCAATTTAGAGCAAAATTTTGCCCATTAATTTAGAGCAAAATTTTGTCCATATATTTTAGAGCAAATTTTGTCAATATATGTTGGAGCAAATTTTGTCCATATATTTTAGAGCAAATTTTGTCCACATATTTTAGATCAAATTTTGCCAATAAATTTAGAGTATTTTTTTCCCATAAATTTAGAGCATTTTCCCCCATAAATTAAAAACAAATTTTGCTCATAAATTTAGAGCAAATCTTGTGCATATATTTTATAGCAAATCTTGTGCATATATTTTATAGCAAATTTTGCGGATAAATTTAGAGCAAAATTTTGCAAAGGAATTTAGAAAAAAATTTGCAAATGAATTTAGAAAAAAATTTGCAAATGAATTTAGAAAATATTTGCAAATGAATTTAGAAAAAAAATTGCAAATGAATTTAGAAAAAAATTTGCAAATGAATTTAGAACAAAATTTTGCCCAAACATTTAGAGCAAATTTTGCCCGTTAATTTTTCTCAAATTTTGGTAGGGAGGAAAGAAATATTCTGCAATTTGTTTTAGCAAGACTTCAGGAAATTTTGTTAAATTTTCAAAACGTGTGTAAACAATAGCCAAGGTTTTTCCAGGGTAACAGATAACTACAAAATTTATTTCTATCGGCAAATGTTTCAGGAAAATAAGTTCAGTAGTCGAAATGCCTTGAAAAAACCAGGGATTTTTGAATAATTTGTAAAAATTGTGAGAATTAATAAAATATCAGGGAAATTTTCACGGGAAAATTGTCGATACTCAAACTTTTCCCAGCCCCGCTCTACCTGCTTACGGGATATCGTGTCTATAAATACGTACACAAATATGAGCATAGGTGAAACATATGCTTTTGATTGTACCAAGTGGTTAAACATCCCATGGTGATAACACTAGAGCCGACATAATCAATGCCCACTTGTTAGCCTTTTGCTCAAATTTTTACAGACGCCGAGAGGAGTAAATGACAAAAAATTTGTCCACTCCAGACTTAACTTAAGCTCCCACACCCGCAGTGAATGAGTCAGTGTGTGTTGCGACACGGGATGGTTCACTGTGTCACGAACATCTGTCCCAGAAAACTATCCTCGGGGATAAATTTCCCTTCAAAATTTCTTTTCAAAAACACTTTTAACGAAAAAAGTACTGTGAGAAAATAAAATTGAGAGGAACAATTTAAACAGAGAATTCCCCCCGCCCGTATATTTTAAGGGCAATTACTTCAACTTAAATTTGCACTGGAGAACCTGAAAAGACTTAAACTAGACTCTAGACATGCAGTAAATATAGCGTATAGGCCTTGAAGTATAGACAAAAGCAGGTCATTGGTGATCCCATAATTGCTCATGTGTTTTTAAACGAGGGCTTTAACCTTGTCCTCAGACTGCTCATCAATTTTTTGCGTCGGTGTGCTTTTTTGCATCGGACTGGGATAAAGTGCCTTATAAATACTAATTTGAGAAGTTCCTACGTTTCCATAAATTTTTGTACATTAGCCCCATTGTGGTAGTTCTCATAGACGGATGGGAAAAGCTTATGCGTATTTGATTCAGCCCCAATCATCCAGACGTTTGACAGAGTCCAAATCATTGGGATATTTGATTCAGCCCAAATAGTTCGAGACATCGACTCCACCCAATTCATTCAAAAATTTTACTCAGCCCAAATAGCTTAAAATTTTGACTCTACCCAATTAGTGCAAAAATGTTACTCTGCGCAATTGTTGTAAAATTTTGATACTGCGCCAATTCGGACTGTGCCCGATTCATGTTAAAATCTGACTCGGTCCGATTAGTCTAAAAAATTCGATTCAGGGGTGAGAAATTTGACTGAAAATCTGACTGTGCCTGATTTTTCCAGATAATCGATTGAGACCAGATATTTGATATAGCCCAGATCGGCCAGTAAAATTCGATCATGTACGCGAGTCAAGCCAGGACGAACACCAAATACACGGAGTTCCTTCGAAATTACTACCCACCGGATCGAAATAACGTAACGGACGAGAATAATTTTATAAATAATCTCCCGCTTGACGCCGATAGATTAAATGATGAGCGCCTGATACTCTCAAATAAGCCGCATGTTTTTGCCTCAGTCCCGAGTGTTCCTGCCGATGTGAGTGAAAGTACTAAATTTTCGCACTTATTTTCCAAAGAGCAAAGTCATGCTTTGCAGCTCAAACTACTTCAGCATGAGGCTGCGGAGAATGGGGGCCTTACTAAAGTTTTTTCCGATACGGACTTAGTGCTCTTACATAACAAAGTCAAGGCTAGCTTTGATAGTTTGAAGCCCAGGTTCAACAGTGCGGGGAGTAATCGTTCGCATCGGAGTCGCAAAGGTGAGGGGGAGGGTCGACGGGGCCAGGTTCCTTATTCGAAAAGCAAACCCAAGCCCCACGAAGGGGATACAGAGACTGACATCGATGAGGGTAAACCCGCTCCTGCTGAAACCGATTCAAAGTCTCCCATCGACGGGAATGTTTCCCCTGTTTTAGGTACGAAATATCGGAAAAACACTCATAGATCCAACGATAATATTCCTATAAGGAGTGAGAATCTCTTGGATGGACGCGCTCATCATGACGATGCGAATCCTCGAATCGAAGACTCTAGTCTCCACATCGGTGAAACGAGGGCAATAGTTGATGCCGGAAGGAGTCTAACCGGGCCTTACAGTTTTGCTCAAGCTGAGTCACGCCCAGATGAGGAGCGCGCCTCAACAGAAATAAGCGATTTAGAGCAGAATCTCCAGAAGCTGAACGAGGAGACGCTCCGAGTGCTCTCGCGCACTCGATCCACTTCCGTGGGACATCTCGAAGATCTCGTCCCGCACGGTGGGCCGGATCTACTCACGAACGTTAGCTACCAAGAGATCCTTAGAGCAGAGCATGTCGCTTTACGGCGCGAACTTTTAAATAATTTAAGGGAAATCTCCCGCGCTACCTTCTACGAGGACCTGTACACCGGGATACCCGCGCATCGCTCCGGTCACAATTTACGCCGGGACGCTAGCAGGACTGACACCGACTTTCAGCTCAACCTCCAAGGGACGGCTGATCCGGCCCAAAGAGTGGATGAGTGGATCCGAGACTCGCGGGAACATTTGAATCAGAGCGCGCCTGGAGTAGAGCCCGAAGTAGAGACTGAGAATAATAAGCCTTTGCATGCATCTTTGTTCCATGACTCAATCTGGCATGAAAATCAAGATGAAGTGGATGCGGGGGCTAATGTGTTAGTGCTTGAGAATAGCGCGCCCGGGCCGATTAGCGCGCCCGCGCCCCCTCGTAAGACCTTTAAGAAACGTAGCGTGAGCTTAGAAAAGCCGGTAATTCAAAATAACATTGTGATTCAAAACTATCACAAGAATTCACACCCTGATCTTAGACCCTTCCCAGCGCCATCTGTTCAAATACAGGGACATAGCATGCAAGCGCGCGCGTCACAGTCTGCAGACAAATTTAATAGGTCCGAGCACTTAAATGCCTTAAATATCGAAGCGAAGCCGACTCGCTTGGAAAACTCAGCGCCCAAAAGATTTTCAAAATCTCGCGCCTCAGCTTCTAGTCTTGAGGATGTTTTGCATGAGCCATTGTCTGCACATCAAATGCATGGGAATGTCTCACTTGATGTGTCACCCCACTCTCACGCTCAAATTAACACACCTGAAGGAGCTGACCTCAAAAATGACCTGAGCGGCGCTGAAGGTATTGAGCGCGCTGAGAACGCCGTGAGACCCAGTAATCATTTTAACAGCGAACTCGATCTCACGACTGGCGAGGATGAAAATCAAGTAATTGTTAGTCATCATAACATTTTACAGCACTCTGACACTGAGAACGATGCCGAGAGCTTGGTCTCGGATGAGACCGATGCCGAGCCCGAGATTCACAAACGATTCAAAAATTTCAATACAGCCAATAAATTGTCTGAGAGCGTAAAAGTGCTTCCATCCATTGCAATTATCCCACAACCCACTTCCGAAAAATTTCCTGAGCACATTTACCACCCGCGCATCCGCTATAATAAACCTCGCATCCGCAAAAATCCTGTACCCGATGCATCCACCAATTCTGATTATTCAGAAGGAGCTTTAAGTGGGCCATTTTCGGATTCATTTGGGATTTCAAAGCCATTAAAAAAATTTAGGAAGGTTCAACGAATCGTGTCCAAATCGGAAAATAATGTTTCCGTCCCTGAGAAAATCAAATTTTCTAGGATGCATCGAACCATTAACGAACTTCGCAGTAGTAATTTTCAGGTTGAAGCAAACGTTTTGGGTAATCAAAGACGCTTTTCTAAATCCAAGGAGAGGTTAAAAAGTTCGGGAGTATTCGGTAATAAGCAAATCACTGATGATTCGAATCGGGTGGCTTCAAAAGGCAAGTTTTCCGATGCAGGGAAAAAAATCGAAACCCCTCCAAAAAAATTTAAAAAGTTGAAGAGTAAACCTGTGATTACGATTCCTGATAATTTTACCGCTTCCTCTAAAAACGTAATCAAACCCGCAAAAAATATTCCTGATCCGCAAAAACAGAATCCTCGTCATCGAAATGCAATTTCTAGACGCTCAAAAATTTTGAACCCACCCTCGAAAATATTGACCAATTCCGAGAATAATTTGACCGAACCCAACAAAAACTTAAATAAAAAGTTGACCAAATCAACCACAAATTTGAACGATGCGGCCAAAGTTTTGCCGAATTCTAGAAACAATTTGAAGAAATCGAGCAAAAATGTTCCTGCAGATTTAAAAGCTTCTAATAGGAAATTTCCTAAAATCCCTCAAAATCCGACCCCAACTTCAAAAAATGTAACAAAATCTTCGGAAACTTCTCCGAAGACGGTCCCCAAACTCCCTGAAATTTTGCCTGCATCGCCAAAAAAAGCTACCATCTCCAGGAAAAAAATTGACCTGCATCCTAAAATTAATTTGAAGTCCGACAAAAATTTACCCATTTCCCCAAATAACACCCCCGAAAAAAATACCCTCACTTTGCATCGCCCCGAAAATTTAACCCTTCCTGGCACATCAACACCTCAAAAACCCCCAATTCCCATACCCCGAAAATTCGCTTCAAAATCCTGTCCTAGCTCAGTAAAAGACCTGAAAATTGAGCCTGCTTTATTTCAAATAACAAAAAGTATGATTGCCGAGTACGCTAGCACTTCTGAAACAAATTTCGAGAGCCTCATCGGGGCTTCTCATTTTTCAAAAATTAATGATCCCCCTAAAAAACCACAGGCTGAGGTCCAGACGACGGGCTACCTCAAAAACCCGAAGCGGCCGAACAAGGTCCCAGGATTCCTACGCCGGCACAATATGGACGAATGGGTTGCGAAAAAAGTCTGGTTTTACATCAATGGGGATGAACATTTCCCAAAATTTGAGTACCGATTCCGACCGAAGCGAGACGTAAAAGACCTGGACGCATTATGCGATATTTTATCAAATCGGCTCAAACTTGCCCGCGGCGTCCGCCATATTTTTACCATTGAGGGACTCCGCATAGAGAGACTGGAAGACCTTCAAAACGAGCATCATTATGTGGCGTCCTCGACCAAAAAATTTAAGGTAACTCCTCGCCGGGAATTGGGTGACAATTTGAGACCGAGCTTTAGGCAAAATTTTAAAACCACAACGTTGTCTAGTTTTCAAACCACGAGTTTTCATGAGGAACAATTTTAAAAATCCCATAAAATATTTGACTGCCTATGATTTTTGGGTATACGTTATATTGGGGTAAGGTATAATAAATTTGTATACAATTTCAGGCCGGATTCGATGTAAGAACCGATTTTTTTCCATTATTTGACATTGATCTCACATTTTGACAAAATTTTCCCCCTTTTTTAATTTCGGGCTTTTCCAAAGTCTTGTGTTCAGATTTTACGTTAAGTTTGTCCGTAAAATATTATTTCTCCTTTAAGTTTTGCATCGTCCAATTTTTCCGATGCAAAACATCGTAAACATCTTGTAAATATTATATTCTCGTTGTTTTTCGGACATTTTTTGTTCCCAAAACTTTACCTCTTTTGGTAAAATTTACCAAACCTTTTTTTTGTTACATTTGTTTGCCCTAAATTGTTTTGAAAAAAAATTGTTAGTTATCCAAATTTTAGACATTTTTTGATTCCCCTTATTTTGTATAATAAATTTTTGCACGATTATTAATGCTACTCATTTTTGGGCTTGGATAAAAACTAAATAGTGTATGAAATGGTGCGTTAATTTTAATTGTGAATTTTTTAGGGGGATATGAAAAAATCCATTAAAATTGACTAATTTTTGTGTATTTTTCATTTAGTTCCCCAAGTCGGCTTAAAATTTGTGAGCGCTTATCTAAAATCTGCATCCATTTTCATTAAATTTTGCCCTGCCCTCATTTCAACCGTCCAATTTTGGGATCGGCTCAGCTGTAACGAGAAAATTTGCATTTTGCACAATGGACATTGACGCACGCTAGTCCTAAGGTTTGTTGCACTTAAATTGTAAAAATATTTCTACATCTGCCCATTTAATAAATAGGGGATAAGGTTTGCATCGTAAAATTTTCACATGTCAAATGTTCCGAGGGACATTGCTAATTTGTACGAATTTCCCGGGCGTCCTGACAGCTCAATAAACAAGAAGGAATTTATAGCCTGAAACTTGCCCCTATTTGAGTAAATATTTGTCCTCTTTGGGAAATTCAACCAGTGTTTGCGCTTGTACTATTTGTTTTTTTTTTGCATGGGGACGGGAAGAGGGTTGGCATCCGTACATTTCGAAGAAGTATAATTTGGACTCTTAAAAAAAATCTAGAATATTTGATGACCCTTTTAGCCCCAATATTTCCTTTGGGATCGATCCCTTCACAAATGAGTTCCCACAACAAGAGAAATTTTTTGAAGAGTAGTTATTAGTGTTGCATATTTTATGCATGAAAAAGGATAGCCTTTGTCCAAGACACATTGATTTTCTGCCCGCATGATAGATACTAGTTTTGGCTGCATATATTAAAATCATTATGCAAAAAATGAAAAAAAAAACGTGGAAGGTCCTTGGCTTTTTTCCATAGAAATTGTATGCATTAATTTGGGGCTAAAATCCCGAACACGTGCTCAAGGGTATTGATTCCGCTTGAATTCTTGTCCTCAGCCTTGTTTTCAGTTCCGGCGTTGTTCCATTGAATTTTTTTAAATGCATGATATTTATCTGCATGCAAATATTTTCCTGGGACAATTTAAGCCCATAAATATCTCATGCCAAAAGTGAATGAACGTTTTGCAAATTGACAGAAAACACTGAAACAAATTTTTTACCTACTGCTTTTTTGTATTCAAAACTTTGCAGTTTTTGAAATTTTAAGGGTTTTTCAAAATTTTTACTTGTCAAATGTTTGAAGGACTGTATAAAACAATCTTGTAAAATTTTGAATTGGTTTTGCAAGAATTTTTTGATATTCCCGGAGATGGTTAAAATTTTGCTCATTATTTAAAATAGAAGCAATTCCGAAAAACCCAGTCAACGTTATGGTTAAAAATGTATTTATTTTTTTGTATTTTCATAAATTTCTTGGAAAGTAGTTTTTTAAATGTAACTTTAAAAAATAAAATCTTCTACAACATTTAAATATTTTGAACACAAATACACCTTTTAAATAATTTTTAGTTGGATTTTATGCCCGATGTCTAGAATTGTGTGGTTCCCGTTTAATAGTTTTGATATGGTAATGCTTGAGGCGTCTTTTGTTATCATCCCGTTTTACTAAGATGTGAGGAATGTAGACCGTATTTGATGGTACTTCCGCCCCGTTCCCCAATGCTGAACTTCCCACTTGAGAATGGAGTCTTACGAAAATTCGATCCGGCCGGTAAACGCCCTCTTCTGGATGAGCCGACAGCGACGCTGCTTCACTAAAGGTTCCGCATATCAGGACGAGGAGCGCTACAATGGCGCTAAAATACAATGCCTGAGAAAACATTTTTAAAAAATATAATTAAGTTACACCTTTCATTTTGCTTAAAATTTTTTCTAAATTCTGAGAGAAATTTTATCAAGACCAGAAACACTATTTCAAAAACTCAAGTAAAGGTTATGTCATAGAGCTGGCCAGATACAATTTAACAAATATTTTGAGGACAAATTTGAAATTAGAAAAATTCAAAAAATTCAGGTTTGAAAAAGAGAGGCTCTTTAATTTGAAATTACGATATCTGGCTTTAATATTATAAATTTGCTGCAAAGAGGGGATTTTAATATCAAATTCAGCAAACAAATTTCTGGTAATGTAAAAAGGAACGTTTTAAAAATTTTAGGGTGTTTCCAAAATGTACTTACAATTTTGGAGTTTTCCATTGCAGTACACTCAAAACGACTCGGGTCAACTGTTTTTGACCGTATTGATCCAAAAATAAATTTGCGGGTAAAATTTGAAGGTAAAATTTTAGGTAAAATTTGAACGTGAAAAATTTTAGTAAAACTTCCTGTTAAAATTTCTGAGTAAATTTTTCTCTACAACTTGCAAAACTGTACAACTGGAAAATTGAAGATTACAAGACACAGTAGAAGGTAAGGAATTTGCAAGTGTGTCATTTCCTGCCCAATTTCCCCTTTAAATACTGACGGGACTCACGGTCAATGACGCAATTTTACACAGAGACTCAGCTTCGAAAATATTTTCGGGACCCGTGCATTGTTTACCCATCAAAATTAGCAAGCCTGCTCATTGACTTCATTCAAATGATTGCAAATAATGCTTTTAAATAGACGCATGGATAATCCTATTAATTTTAGCACGTCAAGTTAATATTCACAAAGTTAATTCCGGGCTATTTTTGTCTCCGTAAAATCTCGTGCTCAAATCTATGAATATTCATTATAGCATTGAGCCAGCGGAAATCTTCCCTCTTCAAAACATGTTTTCAACGTGGAAGTGCATCCTTAATCTAAATTGCTATCTTAAAAAAATATCTACACTGCTGGAAAGAATGCTCAAGGGCCTGGAAAATTTTGTCCCTTATACGCCTCATCCCATATAAAAAGTTTCTTAGACATTGCAAATTCGATTCGTTGTAGCCATAATCCCATATAATTTCGTTCGCAAGAGTTCATTGTAATTATATATGAAGGTGAAAAATTATGAGTACCCTGAACCACTCCAAGTTTTCCATTTTGCTAAATATAATACCTCGGTAAAAATATTTTCAACCTAAAGATTAATTGCCCAATAAAATTAAAAAATAGTCACATGAGAGAAGCACAAGTTTAAATGCGTCAATATCCCTGTTAATGTCATCATATGACTTAGCACGTTGTGTTTTTAACGGCAGGTGTTTATTACAAGTGGAAATATATTTCCATACAATTTGTGTAAACACACACGCATTTAAATTATTAGTACGAGCGTTTTAAAGGGCGGAAATACACGCTGGTTCAAACGGGGAAATTATTTTTGTTTTCCTTCGTCCAAATGACTCACAATTACCAATAGTTTAAAATAATTGTAAACATCATGTGAGGTTCATTTCCCATATGAAGTAATGTGTTGAGTTAGACAGACCTTTGCTCAAAATTTTCATTCAAATATTTCATTTCCCCGTAAAATATTTTACAACTTTGCAAGTAAATTGTAAAGAATTTTGGAAATTTCGACCATAAAAATTTTCAAAAAAAATCGAGAATATTTTACTAAGAAGTTGCAAGATTTGCCTTAAAATTAAGTACAGACATATTAGGGGCTTGTTTATAAAATTTTTTACAAAAATAGCAAAACTCCACAAACTTAGTCTATAGCTAAAAAGTTTTTACAAATTTCAACAAAACATTTAGTGAAAAATTTCTTATTGAAAGAATTATGTTCAAATTTTGCTTGAGCGAATAGGTATTTACGGGCATTAAGGTAAAATTCTATAGATAAGGAAACTAGCGTGCACAAATCTTGTGTAATCTGGTAATGGAACAATTGTGGAAATTTTGTTGTTGTAAAGAAGGTAGGAGAAACTGGTCTGGCTATGAAACACCTGACGGTCAATCAATTACCTGCCACTCGATATTCCCCACGTACTTGTAACCGTTACTTATTTGAGTCGCCTTGAACAATAGGGGTGAGTGTGAGTGGAAGAAAAATTGCTAGAAGTACTTGGCAGTATCTATGTAAAAATATTTGCATGGGAATTGCGTGGCTTTTGTCTTTTAGAAAAAATATTTCCTTTGGAAATTTTTTCTTGTTGAAAACATCTGCTCCAATCTTTAACATTTTTGTTACTTATTATGGTTTGTCCCCTATTTTCTATTTATAGCTCAATCCGAGCCTTATGAGAGGTTGTACAGGGTGCCGCAAAGAAATTTTCCCTCCCATTCGCCCAAAAAAGCGCAAATGTCTAAATACTCAATTCCCCCATTTTGTAGCACATTTTTACCCAGATTTTTGAAAATTTGTTTTAGCCCCACAATCACAAAAATTTAGGATACAGTGTTCAGGGAACTGAAGAAAAGTTTTATTTTTTTATGAAATGAGTTTTTAGATTTTTTTCTCAAGATTTTCCAACTTACCCTAAACATTATAGACAGTTTTTTTTCATGTGGATCCTTTAGCCCATAAATTCTATACAACTGGATGTATAAGTTAAAACGTGACTATGGATTTTGGGGAATTTGCAAGAAATTCCCAATTTCCTTCACTTTGTATGATTTTCAAGGCCAGATTCACATGTCAAAGCGGACAATAGAATGGAAACAAAAGGGGCCAATTCTATCTTCCGGAAACAAATGGGGCACTGTGAAAATGTCCCATCAAATACAGTGGTTAATGCAGACTGAGGGATGATATATTACCAGGATTAGGAAATAAATATTTTCTTGGACCCATTGGAGCAAACTCGATTGTTATTCTAGAATAAAATTAATTTTTTAATTTTTTTTAAGAAAACAAATCACGATTTCTAGGATTTTTGTGAGATTGCGCAAATTTGTACGTACAATTTTCCAATGAAACAATTCCTGCAAAAAATATCCACAATTTCATTAAAAAAATATTTTGTTAGTGCAGTGTACAATCTCACCCAGTTTTACCCCAAAAATATTCCCAAAATTAGGAATTCTCATCTTACCCCAAAATTTATACACACTTAAAGGCCATGCATAAAATTCTGGAGTAGAGTCCTAAGCTTTTATGGTTTTCTTGCAAAGCTCGTTTAGGCCTCGATTTTTACAAGAGACTAAATGGACCAAAGAAGGGAATTAAAATTTGGGGGAATTTTTGACCCCTATCGAATTTGCAAACACATCAAGGGATTTTTCCTGGATGTTGCGCTCATGACGGAAAAACCCTCGAGCTCAAGCTTGATTCGAACCTTCAAAATTTGTCCTAGTCACGACAAATTTATTCATTCCTTCAAATATTTGACATGTTGATATAAACCGGTCTTCATCCCAATGATAATTTTTTTATGTTAATACGAATTCATTCTAAAGTACATACCGTATATAATTTTTTAAATGCAAACTCACGGGGAAATTCAGCTTGTGTCAACGGTCGATTATGCTTGAGCTGAAAAATGTGCTCAGATAAGGAACGTGATTGACAATACGCATGTTGTACCTAAAAAAATAAAATTATTCTTGGAATTCCCTCTGATCAGGTTTCTATAATAAACATGTGTTCAAGTTATCGGAATATTTTTACCTCAAAAGCTGCTAAGAAATTCCGGAATCAATTTTTAATTTTCCGTTCAAAACATGTCTAAAAAATTCTTCGGGACTCAAACTGGGCTGGGCAAAATTCATGAAAATTTTTGTGAATTTTCACATTTGATGTGACAAAAATTTCTAAAAATTTTACATTTGATAAAATTTTATCAGAAATGCATTCCTGCTCCTTAGCAGGGCTTATCAGTTTGATAGGGCAAGTTTTTCCTCTTGGGCTGATACGCGTACGTTGGGGGCTGTGGGAATGTACATACATACAAAGATATTGTAATGATGTAGGTCTTCGGAATAGAAATTGTTATGAGGAGTGGAACCCATTCAATTAAAATTTAATCTTTAGCTGTCAACAGGGCTTAGCACTTTAGATTGTAAAATTTATTCCTTCAGTTATTACACTTAATTTCGAGACAAGAGAACAGACACTTTCCCTAATACCGTTAATTACCCCCTTAAAAATTTTATGCGTACATTTTTCCTACTGGAATATTAAAGGTGCTATTAAGATTGTGTGATTGCATTAAGAGACAAAAAGCATGAATCATGGAAAGAGTTGAGGTTCTATTTTTAAATTTATCATTTTGCACCCAAAGAATCTGTTATTTGTAGCAAAATCCCCCTATTTTTAAGGTAATGTGGTTTTCTAGATTTGAATCATGAGACATCTTAACGCCTCTACAGTATGACTAATGGTTGCATAAAATATGACACTTTTATGGGTTCCTCGGAAGCATTAAAATCCCTGAAAGTAGGAATTGTTGAAAATAATACGCTCTTAAAAATTGTATTGCCCATTAGGTGTAAAATCACTGTTGCAAGTGTTACAATGATGAGTTTATAGCTTTCAACACCATTTCATCCCAAATTTTATGGGTGAAATTCAGTTGACGTCTTACTCATGGATTTTTATGGGTTTTGTATGAAAATGTCCCTCTCTTCCGAATGCATATACAAAAATTGTACTACGCACAAAATTTTACACCGCAGCTGCAACCTGCAACGCTGCAAGCATCCCTGGTTGCCCATAACCCAATTTTTTTTTGCAGTATTTTTATGCAAAAATATCTTTAGGGTTCACCAAAGCCACTTTTAAATATTCAGGTATTTTTGGCAAAAATTCCCACTTGCGTCAGAAATTTCCAGTTTTACGGGTTTTGAGTTCATTTTATGTACTGGGGATTGTAAAATTATAAAATTTGACCCCGTAAAAAATTTTTTTGGAAATTTTTTATTGGAAAATTTTCCACATACGGTATTCCTATAAAACTTAGGGACATTTAAAATTGCCAAAGAGGGGGAAATGAAATTGAGGTAGGAAAAATAGGTAGGACGAGAGAGCAAATAGGTTTTTGTCACGTTGAGAGTTCGTGTTAAAATTTCTGCTGACGTCCGAATGTCACGTGTATTTAACCGGAATTTGACTCTTTAGGGCTGAGTAGGATCATTCCCCATAAGTTGGAGTAATAATTGTCCCTTGTCTTGAGCTCATAATACATCCAAGGTCCAATCAAGCTCGACAGACATTTGATGGGATTTGATGAGGGCTGATGTAACTGGAGTCACGACACGTATGTACATGACATATAGTACCATGGGACAATGAAACTTCAGTTTATGTGTAAATATAAATAGGGAAAGTAGATTTGCCGGAGGACTGTGAACATTGTCGTAGAGGAGTCAAGTTCATTGCTTATTGTGAAATGTGAGGCAGAGAATTTTGTGCTGACGTCAAACAAAAAAAAGCTTCTTGGGAACAATTCACTTGGTGATTGAGAGACAATGCTTCATTCCGTCCCATTTTTCTCAGGAACTGTTCTCTTTTGATGCTTCCCCTGATGATTGTGTGTACAGTCGATTTTGGTTATGAGAGCACCTGCAAATGTTTGCAAGTTGCCCCAAAATATTGTAGCTCTGTAAAATTTTGCAACCTTTCCTGAAATTTTCCAAACCGCGCCGAACATTTTCAACTACGGTTTTTACAAATTCAGTCCAAATATTTTAATCACTCAAAACATCAAATTTCAGAGTGCCTCAAAAATGTTTTAGCTCTTGGAAAATTTGCGCAGTGTCACAAAAATATTTATCCTCCCAAAAAATTTGCACACTGCCCTTAAAAATGCCAGCTCCACAAAAATTTCCCCATTGCCCCAAAAAATACAAATTTACAGGGAAATTTACAGTTGCCCGCAAATATTTTCAGGACTTTCAATTTTCTGCCTTATAAAAAGGCTCTACTGTATGTTTTGAATCCAGAATTTATAATTTACTTAAATTGTGGACGGGGTTCATGCTCACACAAATGAATTTAATTATCACTTTTGTTTCCATATAACAGCAAAAAGCTCAGATCGTGCCCACGTTGTTTTTTAAGCGTCAAAACAAAAGATTTAGTAAATATTCTCCGGAAAAGTAAGGTGTTTGAAATGTTTATGAGACAAAAAAAAATTAAAATCTATAATTAAGAGTCGTTTAAACTTGTAAGACTGTGAATTAGAAGATTTAAGAGCCATCAAGCATTTTGATGGATTATAGCTGTCCACAACTGACTGTAATAATTATTATGTGTGCCGCAAGGTTCTAAATTATAATCACACATCACTTCATGAATTTTATTGGATCATTATATCACGCAGACTTCAAATCAGGGGTCATACAAAAACTACAAAGGGAAACTACAAAGTTAACAGGAGAAAATTTATTTGCACGCACAAACTCGGAACTCAATTGGCAGGGGAAGATTTCCATGAGGGCTAAAAAATATTAGGGATATATGATTCCAGGGTAAAAATGTTTTTTTCAATTTTAATTTCTATTCTACTATTTAGACACTCCCTGGTTGTATGTACATACGAGAGCGAGTTCCCAAGAACCCTTTGAAGTTCCTATCCTCTGGCTCTGGCACGTCTTAAGCTAAGAAACAATTAACTGTGAGCCTGTTTCTTCCAAGAGCTCCAACCAAACACCTGACAATTGCCTCCGGCTTTGCTTCCTATATACGTAGACAAAATACATAGAATTAAACATTTTTTTCACAATATTTTATAGCTTGGTGTATCTCAACCATGTCAAAGGATAGGGACAAAAGGAGACACCTCAACGTTGTAGAAACTAGTCACTCTTGAGCCTTTGCACGCTTAACATTGCTAAACTCTCAGGTGTACATTTTGGATTCAACAAATTTTGTAAACATTGGGGAAAACGTTTTCGTAAAATTTTAGTCACTGACCCTTAATATTTTCAACGGTACTGTCAAATAAAAAAATTTCAGCACTAGGAATTACTACAATCAAAATTTTGCCAAGGAATTTTTGTTCAAAATTAAAATTCCAAGGGGCGATTTTAATTTACCGTAAGAGACACCCGGTGTGTCAAAAAGCTCGGTCTCAATTGAGAAAATACTGGTGGCGATGCCGGGTTTATTATTAAAATTGGCACCGGCGAAAAGTTCCAACAAAAGTGTGCTACAGAAAATGAAAAAAGTGAGTAAAATTGTGTTTACGATTTTCAAGGCAATTAATTACGGGCGCGGGGAGACCAATCAAAATGGGGAAGGTGATGAACAAAGTCGGAGTCGTAGTCGGGACTCCAATCGGCGCCCGCCTTCTGCGCCGACCCGAAAACCCCCTACAATCCGCATCCGGCGGGATGCGTCTTTAAATGGCATGGTTTGGGGCTCTCCGCAGCAACTCACCACAAGTGACTCCGCAAATACGACAATTGAGGCGGCGCCGCCGGCGCCGAGGAGGTCCCGGAAAAGGCACAACTCAAAAATCCGATCCCAGCCTTTAGCAAGTCAGAATGGGACTGTCTCGGATCCGATTACAATGCCCCATTTGGACTCCGGAAACCACTTGAAAGTCCAGGAACATATTTCCGCGGCCCAACACCGGAGTCTGAGCAGGGAGAGTCGGAAGAGGAGCGTGTCCAGGGAAAGTCGGGAGGAGAATTATTCGCCTGAGGCGGAGCGCTTCGTCCGCGCCGCCATTGACCGCTCCCGCCCAATTGAGCGCCAGGTCATCCGCATTATCAACGGGAATGAGCCCACTATCCAGAGCCAGGTTTTACTAAATACGAAAACATCCCAGCCCTGGGATGACCTCGTGGCTGACCTGGGCATGGCTGTGAAGTTACCAAGGAGAGGGACCTGTCACATGGAGACTATTTCCGGACAAAAGGTAATTTTTTTCAAAACCCGAGTCATATCTGTCCCCAGCTGCAAATCCTATAAACAGAACCAAAGAAGCATATTCTAATACATTAAGAATATCCACAATGGTAAAAAATACGAGAAATCCTGCCCAACCTCAAGAAACCATTTAGATTTGATATACAAACTCTTTGCAAAGATTAAATTTTACTCGTGATAAGAATACAAGGTCAGTTTACGGCGTGTAAAAAAATTTCACATTTGATTCTATAACGTCCTTACATTTACTTATACCCTGAGGAATGAAACTGCCATTAAATGAGATACATGCATGAATACCACTCATGATTGTAATTTCATAGGGGGGGCAAAAAATTGATACAATTACGTAAAATAACTTGTTTTGACCTCTTGAGTGACAGCATCGTGATAGTAAACGAACCTGCCTCAATTTACTACATACAGTCAAACCTCTTTATACTCACTACCGCTATAAGCAACTTCTCTCTATAGTCACAAAATAATTTGACCCCTGCTATTCTCCAGTATACTGCAATTTTAACTAACTGAATACTCAGTAGTCAACGTTCTCTATAGCCAACTTTTTTATACGGTCCCCTGCGATGTGACTATAAAGAGGTTTGACTGTAGGTGTCCACATTGTTCTTTATTTTTTCCTCTGTATACAGTACACAATTCCTATCAGCTCACCCCTGTAATAATCAAAATTACGTTTTTAAAATTGCCTAGTATTGGAAATCAACACACACATTTACATGCCTTCAAATAATTATACGAAATTTGTTTTCTCTGTAGATCAAAAATATATTTATAATTAAAGGGCATCCCATAGCAAGAATTTACTCTACGTAGACAAAGGTACATTTTTATAGCCCACTTGTAGAGGGACATTCTGCAGAGATTTCAGACCTTAAAAAATGAAAGGATAATAAGCCAATTAATAGCTTCAGATTTTTTTTACCAATTACATTATACAATATTTCTTTATTGTATAGATTAAAGGGGGTGGGTTTTTGCATTAAATTATGTTAGCATGGGGATATTTAGACAACTTCCTGTTTACCCCTATATAATTTACTTCCTTACAAGAGCATGATGGGAATTGACCAATTTCTTGGATTCATTTAAAAAACTTACTACTATTTCAATACTTTATTCCAGATCCAAAGCTACTCCCTACTCCGTTCTGAGCTCCTGGCAGGAAACCATGCCTTTTATGTTTACACGTCCAGAGAGGAATTCCCGGAATTAGGGATTGCCATTGTGCCGAGTCGGTCTCCGCGCTCCAGGAAGGCCAGTCGAGCCAGTTCCCCTCCCGGGCTTCACCATAGAGCCAGCCCCTTGCCCAATATCAATATCCAAAAGGAACTTGGGAAGCCCTCCGCAATGAGCCATGCCCGGAGCACAGGTCATCTGGGCAATTTGAACGAGACTGGGCGGAAGTCCTCAATGAAACCTGGAAAAACATCCGCAGTTTCCAACCCCACCCTGCGCACCAATAATAATCAGCTTGCCCCTGCGAACTCCAACGACAGACTCACTTTAATGTCCTCAAGGTCCAATCCTAACCTGACCGCAAGACTGTCTCCGTCCAATTTGTCCGTGGACCAATCAGCACAAACGATCCTTCAGGCCGTGAACGTGGCACATGGACGTAAACGCAGCACGCGGCGAAGGCGCTCTCAAAATTCTTCGTACCTGGTCACAGCGCATAGGTCCCGGTCGGTGTCGCCTTGAGTCTGGACAATGATGAGAAACTTTCGCCTGGAAGAAGGGTTTTCAAAATGAATTATTATTCAAGGACATATAATAATTTATAAATTAATAATAAAATATTATCCTACCATTATTATAAAGAACCTTATACTTCCACACTGTATTCCATTAGGCTATAATGTTGTATGAAATTAATTTTAATACGTTAATCAAGTTGAAACGATATTTAATCTAATGTATATTATTATAAACTAACTAGCAACAGTACTTATAACTTATTATAGTTATCCTTTGTTGCATCCGTTAAAAGGGAAAAAATTAACATGGGAAGTTCATGTGCAAAACTGTATCTCTGTACTTTTCCTTAATATTAATATGGACAACACTATAAACTTATATAACTATATACTAGAGATTAATTAAGCACTAATATCCTGCAAGCTTAGAATCGGCCTCAATTTTGTTCCAAAGGTTTTTTCAGGCTCCATGTCTAGTCCTTTTACTCTGTATACTTACACATGGAAATAAATCATGTACTTACATCAGGGCAGGAATGTTAATTTTAAGTAATTATACGTGTGCTGTTGTGTCCTCGAAGTAAGACTTCACCTTACAAATACAGTCGTACCTATTTAAAACGGAGCCCTCCAAAAAGACAACTTTACCGGAATTTTCAGGCTTGACGTCCGTAATTTTTCTTCAATACTTAATTTGCAAATCTTGATCCGCTTTATGCCGGGACGGATTCACATGGGCAGTGTTCCAGTTTGGCTTCGTGAAGTTCCCGCAATGACTGAATTTTCCCTATTAGAGCATCATATAAAAGACATTTAAGAAATTAAAGATGTAAAATACATACGGAAAAATAATAGCCTGCAGAGATATGATACTCATATACATGTAATAAATGTAATTACTAGATGTAAATGTGTATAAATATTAATATGAAAATGTAATGACCAGTCATAGACTGATGGAATAAATCGCTGCATAATTAAATGTTATACATGAGAAGTCTAATATATGTTCATACTAAACAGAAAAAGATTTATTGCATAGTAGGTATCTTCTAGGACGCCTCTACAAGAAATAAGCTACAATAATTTCATTTACACATATATATTTACCTATATAATTTCAAATAAAACAATTCTTCTAACATAACAAATCAAAGTCCTGAGCCTAGATCATTCCTACATTTAAAATATTAAGTGCTCATAATAAGTTCATATGTCATTAAAAAATAGGGAACCACTAAGCAATTCATTACTGCAGTGCAAATACATGATCTATATTCATAGTTACAGCATTAATTTCTTTACTATGGGAAACTACATTGCAATAAGAGCTGAGCATATATAACCATTTTCATACATACAGATGTATAGTCCAGAGTAGAAGTAGTATTGTTCAAGGCCTATAATTTCCTGCATAATTCTAATCACACATATTACACTTGTGTATGGGGTACATAGATATATATATATATTATATGTGTGTATATATGTATAAATCATATACATTACAACATCTGTAGTCCCAATGGGAAAAAACATTGGGAGATTTAATAACACTGACAAAAAAATTCATATAACAATTATTACAGGCATAGGGAATATTATTGTTACTACTATTTTATTTTAACAACCTATTTAAATTATTCTTTAATAACTACTACTTTGAGAAAACCTTCTCACGACCCCTGACTGTGTTGTACGATCCGAAGGCTACAAAATAACATGAGAGTCCTTGCCGGAGCCGTATTGGGTGACTAAAACATAGAGATTAAAGTATACTTAATTATATAATTAATAAAATATATAATTAATAGTATTAAATAGTGAAAGAACGTAACCGAACAGTTTGGAACCATTTGTAAAGTGACTGTGTAAGATATGAGGAACTACTATGGACGTCTTGTGTGGTACTGTTACCATGATAACAATATTAACACGGGGAAAAGACATTTTAACAAGGTGACATTAATTTGAAGATCTGATGATCATCTTCTTTGTATTATTATTTTGACAGAGGAATAAAAAATACTGAGAGTGGGAATATTGTGCCAAAACTTCTGAACCATGGTACCTTCACATATTGTGGTAATCACAAGATCTGATGAACACAACATCTTTACACAAAAGTAATAATTTTCGTAAACAAATGTTACCTTGCCAATGTACCCCTTCTACTAAATATTAAATATAAGTATACATAATAGTACCAGTCGAATAATTTTAGTTTCCGTGGATTCCAATACACTGTTGCATATTGTTACTGCGGTAATTCTAGCGCATTCACCACAATGTCACAATGGTGCAAAAAACTACACTGTTACTGTTACCATGGTTGCTTTTACCAGACATCAATTACTTATCGTCACCATGCTACCCCATACATTACTAGTCATCACCATGGTAATAGCGTAAGGTAAAACCACATAATGTTAACACAGTATCACTGCCATACTTCATAAAAATCATACCCCAATTATGTATACGTTCACACTTCGTCACATTGGTACCCCTAAAAATGATACCATTGTATCCCTGTCATATATTATAATCTGATACAATGGTACCACCACCACATGGACAGCCACATACTGTAACCATGGCACCATTACTATGATACTGAACACTAACCATGGATGTAAATTGAAGTCCTAGCATATAATTATTCATCCCCAGATTCCTTATCTGCAAGCGAATCTTTAATCAAATGAGGGCTCGTAGGTTGATCGCTTGGTGCTGATGAGTTCGGAGGACTGGATGAGACAAATAAAGCGGGTGAGCAGGCAGGTACGACAGTGCTGGTGGTGATCATCTCAACCAGTCCGAGTTGAGGGTGAGAGGGAGATCGCTTGGGAGTACACTCAGCTTTATCAGCCTTAGTGAAGACCATCAAGGGCCTTTGGAAGCCTTTGGCAGTGTGTGTGGGAGTGGTGAGCTTCTCCATCGTAGAAAATCCTACCTCCTTCAGCAAGAAATCCTGGAACTTATCCGGGTAGAAGCGGATGGCTTTGAAGGTTGCAAAAATTTGCTCCTGCACAAAAATAATAATTAATGTACAAAGTTCTTCCAAGCAATTTTTTGATGAAATGTTACTATAAAATATAGATCAAATATTACGGTTAATTTCTTTTTTCGTTTGTACGACGACCAAGGCTGAGGCTCTAAGATGAGTTTCCCACCAGGTCGGAGATGAAGGAAGGCTCTACGAAAGAATCTCTTGAGTCCATCGTCCCCATTGTTCAGATGAATCCATTTGGTAATGCTCAAACAGAGTATTACGTCATACTCAGGGGTCACTCCTTCAAGCAGGTCATCCGACTCGAGCACATAATTTTCCTGGAAACAAAAAAGTTAATCGATTACAATTTATTTATGTATGCTGATTGCTTTACCCATTTACAATCTAATATTTAAAATAAAGTATTAGAATAAGAACATACAGTATTATTACAACTAATATACCAAAACTTTGAAACATTCTCCCTTACCACAAAGTTAATTTTTCTATTTAAAAGAACAACCCATTCAAGACGTATCGTGTATCAAATTTAATTGTTAAGGGGTGATATTGCAAATACAGTGCATTTCATACACATTTAAGCACACACATTTCATGGGACTCAACGAAGCTGCTTGAAGACCTGCCTAACACATCCAAATAGTTTCAAATTTATAAGCCTAAATAGCCTGACACGATTTCAGGAGCTAAAAATGCTCATAAATTTGTGCAAGGTCCCTCAACCTGACATAATTTACATAAAAACAACTTTTAATAATCTATTTTGCTCATTTGATCAACACCAATACCAAAAATATAGTACAACAAACTTTTGAATCTGACTGAAAATAAGGTAAGACCAAAATCAAAGTTCAATTTCAAGCTTGAATTTTGAAGAAAAACGAAGTGTTCAGAAAAATATTCTGAAAATAGTAAAAATGTTTCAAAAGCAAGCTTCATCTGTACGAACAAGTGTATTTAGTTGCACTGGATGCCACGTCGCAAACTTTTAAACATTGCTACTATTACTATTCCACTATACGATCTACATATTACAACTGCTACATTAATATTTCTATACTACTTTCGTAATAAATTTTTAAAATAGTAAATAAATAAATACAAAAATTCTTTTTGTGGTTTCACATACCTGTCGGAAGGACACATTATACGGGAAAGGTATCTTTCTGGTGTCTCCGACGGTACCCGGTGGGGGTTGCAAAACTCCGTACATGAGAGGGCAGCTATGAGGAAACCGAATGGTCTCATCCGATGGATCCCGGTCCACATAGTGCTTCACATTTTTTTTGGCCACCTGAAAATTAATCAAAACAATAGTTGGAATTTAAGCTTTAAAGGAAAATAATAAAAATGTAAACAGTATGATACAAATTCGGACAAAATTACCTAAAAAATCTTAAAAACATTACCTCAATCAACTTTGGGTCAATATCAATGCCAAGAACTCTCTTTGCACCATAGTCCCTAGCAATGAGCATAGTGACGTGGCCAATGTTACAACCCACGTCCAAAACCTCCTTACTGGCAAAAATCTCTTTGGGGAAAGCGCTGAGTCGCATGTCCATCCCCTCCTCAGAAATCCGGTAACCATAGTAACGATTGTAGTTACCGTACTGGAACACCTCATCTTTCTTCCTATACTTGACCCCGCTGACCTCCTTATCCTGAAGAATTCCTTCCTCATTAGTCTCCACTCTCTTATGATGTCCCCCGCCGCCACCGAAATGGTGCTGGTTGAAACGACGCCTAGAGCCTGGCTGCGGAATCACGGGACTCACGATGGGATCGGATTTATGCCGGAACCTTTTCCGGAAATTATTATGTCGAATGTGAAGTTTACTTGGTGGTGGGGGTTGCTTGAAGCAATTAGTGGGAGCTTTTGGAGTCACCTGAGTCTCCTGGGGAACATCTGGGATGATTGAAACGGGAGCAGCTGGAGGGGGATTGGCAGTAGATACTGTTTCTGGTAATGCTTCAACAATTCGTCTTCTTTTAATCTCAGGTTTTGGGGGCGGTGAGAATGGCTCCATGCAAAGGCTGGGCTCTTGGCTGACGAAATTAGAAATCGACGGGGACTGGAACGGCTGCTCAAAATACTCAGGTCCTCCGGGTGAGAACTGATACAAGTTGGCCTCATGTACTGAAGGAGTACCCAATGGCACGTAATCACTGGACTGGCCTGACAAATAGAAACCTGGGCGGAACCGAAAAAGTCCTTGTTTATTCCGCGCCCGCTTTCTCTGACGTGACTTCCTCTTCGGGAAATTATTTTTATCCGGCAAATTATTAGCTTCATCCGATGTCGTCGTTCCATTTTTATTTAAATTCACATCCTCAGATTTTGAATCGTTTATAGGGCCAGATGAGTCCGAATTATTTTCATCTTTTGAATTTCCCACTTTTTCATCTTTCATCGGATCTACCACGTTCGACGGCCCAGGTCCCGGAACTTGTTGCTTCGAAATCGGCGGTCCCAAACTCTGCTTCGGATTTGGCGCCACAAAGATCTGCGCTTTCGAATTGACAGTAGTCCCAGAATTTAACTGTTTAGCAGCTTGCGCACCAATAATAATTGAACTTGAAGCTTTACAAGTCTTCGAAGGTCCAGGAATAACGATCTCCTCCTCAGATTTGGGAACTTCGGCCCCCACTCCATCGCTAGTAGCCACAGGCTGCTGACCCGAGGATTGACCCGATTCGGTCAAGTTAGAATCCTTGCTGATTTTATCCGCCTCTCCTGGATCACCACTACCCTTCAACTCCTCCTCGCTCGAAACACTCGTATCCTTCACATCCTTCGCATCGCTATCCTCGCTCTTGTTGTCAATACTACACTCACTGTCCGTCCTCCTTCGTCCGCCCTTCTTCCGATGTCGATGTTTCCTCGTGTTCTTCTTCCGAATCCCCGCAATACAATCATAAGGGGTGTTCGCCTCATTGCTCTGCAAGCCCAAGGGATCATCCGGATTCTTCGGAATAAACACCGGGACCTCCCCCTGCCTATACACTGGGACCGGCAAAGGGGATGATTTCGGAGTCTCCGCATTCAACGCCGCATTGACCTTCGCATCCGCCAAAGACGCTAAATTCAAAGGATCCCGGATATTCCCCCCCAAAAGGAACTTTGACGGCAAAACTGACGTCTGTCGACGGAACCGTTTCTTCGCATAAGGAGGAACATAATTAGAGTCAATGTTCGCCGACTTCTTCCGCTTCCGGTAATGACCACTCTGGGCCCGTCTCTTCTGGAGTTGTCGTTGCTCCTGGGCCGTCAACAAATTATGATGGGTTTCTTCCGGGACAAGGAGCATGTCATCCTCGTCATCGTCATCGAATTGAAACTCCCCCTCCTGAAATATATAATTCTCGACGGGTGGATCAGAGTCATCGTTATTAGGGTCACTGGCATTGTCACTGCTCCGGTCATTACTATGATTGTTATTAGATGTCAAAGAACCCTCACGGACACTCCGGTCATTCTTGAGGTCACTCCCACAACTGTCAATTTTGAGGTCAGAACAGTCATCCTCATTTCTGAGCTCACTAGTGTTATTAAGTTCACTATTCCGACCATTTCTTCGACGACGATTTCCTTGAACTTTCCGATCCCTCTCGTGACCTCCGAGGTCATCCTCACTAGAGCATTGTTGATCTGCGGGGGGGATGCGGATAGAGATCTCCATGTCTTGGACCACGTCCGACGTCAAACTTGACGTTCCCGTCGTTGTTGTTGTTGCTGTTGATGTTGAGCTCGACACGTGCTCATCACAATTGGGATTTGAATTCTCCCGCACTTGGCTCATGGCCAGAAGTTCTATTAGTTTTTCAAAATTTGAGAGACTTTTACGGACCACTGGACACTTCCTGGGGGGCTGAGCTGATAGATAAAAAATTCGTGCACATTTTGAGCGGATTTTGAAAAGTTGAGAGTCAGATGGGAATTTATTTGAAATATGAATTCACTACTGTACTTGAGTTCGTCCGGACTGCTGAGTCCATAATGAGGAGTTGCTGGGATAGTGCAAATGTGCGAGCTCCATTGTGGAACATATACGTAGCCAACACACACACACAGGGCAGTTAATAATTACGTTGGGAAGGATGTGCCTCACCCTCCGCCCTGTATCATACTCCATGCAATGCATGGACTAGGTATGTATTTCCATGGGTTTGGACGGGGCCGTTTCTTTCCATGCAAAAGGTGCTAGCCATCGGGTTAGTTGTGAGAGCGGAAGAGGACGCGTATGTACAGGCTTATATCCTTGGCCTGTGAGACTCTATACCTTCGTATATTAAGTTCCTCCGTCTGTACTTGCTGGAGTCATTGGGTTCGTTCGTATAGGAACCAGAATTGACTGTAGATGCCGTCGAGGTGGCTCTTGTCAAAGTTGGGGGACTAAATTCAAATATTTGAGGGCGGGAAATTAGTAGAGACGACGTATTTTTCTCGACGTACTTTTTTACTTGTCTTAACTTTCCCCATGACCAGAGATAGATAGGTATGTATGAACAGGGATTCTTTTTCGTAGAGATGTCAAAATGCAGTACAGTGAATGAATGAATATATCCCAGCATACGTCAAAACAGCTATAAAGGGCCGACGGAACTGTCGTTGATGGTGGATGAGGTCCCTTATGCGAGTATGTAATTATTGGGGAAAAGCAATGTGACTACGAGAAATGTTTCTTTAGGAGAGATGTAATAGCAGGAGTGCACTGTACTTACTCTGTGGAAGCATTTTTGAGTGTACAGTGAGCTGCTCTTTATGTGTGACTCCTTTGAAAGGAGTAATAAGACGAAGTAACATGAAGGAGTAAATTTGTGGGAGGAGGAATAAATAGACTTGTTTTTATTAAAATAAGGAAATGTCACCAAAGATAATATTTTAATTTGTACTGTGTGGTATTTTGATAAGAGCACCTCTCGAAGAGATTCTTTTACAAGGGCATGTCCTTTTAGAAGTAAAATACTATTCTGGTCTGGGATAATAAATAAATTGGTAATCAATCGGTACAATTACTTAGCGGAAGTACTTACTTAAGTACTTTGATACACGTATTTTATTTATATACAGGTACTTACGTAAGGTAACGTTCATATACATATTAGGATTGTATTAGTATGCCCCGATAGCGAAAATGCCCGTTTATGCGTATAATCCGACGTCTAGCTTAAGTAGTGTCATGTATTTGTTATTTTGAATGGTTCAAAACTGTTCTGTATTTTGATTTTTGTATTTTAGATGGTTCATAAATGTACTGCATTTGGATTTTCGTATTTCGGATGGCTTCAAAATGCATTGTATTTTGTATTTGTATTTTAGAGGGGAGAGATAAAATTGTATTTAATTTTTTTATTTTGTCGTGAGTTCCAAAATTTTACATTGCACTTCGGCTTTTTTTGTGGACAGTAATAATTTACTTGGTATTTTATATTTTGATTTTTTTACGGAATGTATTTTGTATTTTATTTTGGATTTTGTCGGCACAGAATAAGTAGTTTGTATAGCTGTGTGTATAGTACAAGTACACAGTAACAACTTCATGCTGTCATATTACATTGTTGCGCTTCGCCCCTTGGTGACTTACAATTAGCACCAAGTGCTTTTTACAGATGGTGTTTTAGTGGTATCATTGAATTTGATTGAATCTGCAGTCCTCGTGTCATCGCCATACAAGTAGACACACGTTTGTAATTTCGTAATACCAACTGTCAACTTCGATAATTATTACATTAAATATATAATTTTTACTATGTATATATTGTGACTTGGGACCTCCCAACGGAATTTGAATAATTTAGTTATCCTCGAAATAGCTAAAAACGCTTTAGAAGAACGTTAAAGCAGGGAATGACCCAATAAGCTAAAACGATCTATGGTAACGGCTGTTGATGTGACGACTCATTTAATTATATTGTTAGTGTCAATTACGTCGTCGTGGAAGTGATTTGATAATTTGTAATTAATATTACATCAAATAATTTATGTGCTTGAGTATTAGTCAGTGTAAGTATTGTTATTAAAAATAATTATTCAGGTTACTTGCTAATTTTGGGTTTTAAAAAAAGTTATTAATTTTTTACAGGGAAGTGTTTGCACCGTGATCGTCATCAGTTCAATGCATTCCACGGCTGACCTTTGACGCTTCACAAGATATACGTTCCCCGAGGATACGCGTTTCGAAGATAGTATTTAGTAATTTTTCTAATTTTGTGACCAGAGGTCAAAGTGTGGTTGAATCGTTCAAGGAATCATTTACTCGGCAATGTAAGGGAGGAAATTTGTTGTAGATACTTCTTGTAAATAGCGATTAACCCCATACTTCCTAAGGTGTGGACAGCGTGGCCAAAAATTGCAATTTTGGCAAACATTTTTTTATTTGAACAAAAGTATGAAACCTACAATTTCAGAAAATTAGCTAATCGTTCCCTATTATACTGGCAATTACCACACCAAATTTCAAGTGTCCAGGTCAATCCAATTAACCTACAAAAAATTAAAAGTCCACCAACTTCGGAAATTTTCCGCCATTTACCATACAAACACATACGCCTATACTAATACATGGGGGCCCGACACATATTTTAGTGGAATTATAATATTCATTTCAACGTTCACCGAGGCCTATATCAGCTTGAAAACTACAAATATGATGCAGGGGTCATAACCTATTTCTGTACTTAACCTGGGCAGGTCACTTAGGTCAAGTTAATTTTTGTTGTTCCAATAAATGTTTTAGCATTTATAGAAAATTGGGGGGCCATGGACAGGTCCAAATTAGATTCTAGGTTAGAATCAAGTTTAGACTCAAGTTTAGACTCAAGTTTAGATCCAAGTTTAGACTCAAGTTTAGATCCAAGTTTAGACTCAAGTTTAGATCCAAGTTTAGACTCATGTTTAGACTCAAGTTTAGATCCAAGTTTAGACTCAAGTTTAGACTCATGTTTAGACTCAAGTTTAGACTCAAGTTTAGACTCAAGTTTAGACTCAAGTTTAGATTAAAGTTTAGACTCAAGTTTAGACTCACGTTTAGACTCACGTTTAGACTCAAGTTTAGACTCAAGTTTAGACTCAAGTTTAGTTTGCGTATTTGTGTAGTTGAAAAACTGCAGCATTGGCGTGGCAAGCCAGTGGCAAGAAATGGTAACAGCCGATTTTTATTGGTCAGTGGGTTTATTTGGATAGCACTAATTATGACCATTTTATACCAACCTACCAGAGCTGTTATGTTATTTTAAATACATGTTTGTTCAAATACGCATTTAAAATACATTTTTGTATTTTTGTCGCTAAGTTTATTTCGTATTTTGGTCGCTAAGTATATTTTGTATTACGTAAAGGAAGCAATGTATTTAGTAGTTTTTATTTTCTACGTTTGAAGTATGTATTTAGTATTTTATAGTCAGTATTTTCGGCGCCTAAAGGATGTATTTAGTATTTTATAGTTTGTATTTTCGGCGCCTAAAGGATGTATTTAGTATTTTGTAGTTTGTATTTTCGACGCCTGAAGAATGTATTTATGAAGGCAAGAGGTACAGGCCGGTTAGAACCGGATTTGACCTAATAATGGCCAGACCATTTCTTGTTATTTGCCAACCTTGATTACCGTACGTGCAAGCAACGCCGGTCATTACCCAGGTATAATCCGAAAACCTCAATTTTTCGGATATAAAAAATCGACGATAGCTGGAACTAGGTTATGTCGATTTGAAAATGCCCGGCATTTTGGACAAATTGTCCGCCCAAAATGCCGGGGCAATTTGGGCATTTTCATTTCAGGGCGAGGGCGGCATATTAGCTCATGTTGGGCAAAGGCATTTTGGGCATTTTCATCGAGGACAAATTGGGCATTTCGGGCAGAATCGGGTAATATAATAGCACAATCTATATAATTTGACAATGGATTTGAAAATTTCTTTGTAATTTTGGAGAAAAAGCGTTCAAAATTACCTTAAAAATTGTATTAGATTTATGTCATTATGTTGACGAAGTTAATTCAACCGGTGACGAAATACGTTTTGATACCATAGGTCATATTGAACATTGCAATTTTTGAAACACCTGTACACGATACGGCTATAAATTAAATTATTCTAGGAACTATTTTTCCAAACTGCAGACGATGTAAAATGAACTCCCATCATCATGGAATATTCACATACCCCTATACATGTATGTCTACTGCGATCAGAAATGTCTTTTCGGCTAAAATTTGAACCCATACGGGAATTATTTTATACACCATAAAACTACAAACAACAATATTTGGGGGACCTGTACGGAGGATATTTATTTGTTTTTACTCGAGCCATTTTTGGCTGATCGTTGCAAACTGCAGACAATAGTGATGTAGAATAAACTGAGTATAAAATTCAGCTTCATCACCTATTAAAATTTTGACTGATCCCTTACCATCAGATTTTTACTTTAGTAGTACTTAATAGTATTTCTGCCCGCCAGTCAGTGACGCATGTGTAAATTTATTTCATATTATTGTTTACATAGAAATTTATTTTCATAGGAGTGGTAAATGATATCACCTTACGTCAATGAAATTAAATTGATTTGGCTGTTTTTGCCATTATAATATATTACGAACAAGCGAATATCCAGATATTGACATTTGTAACGCTTTCTTGGCTGCACTTTGATGCATTTGGATTTATATTCTGAATATATGCTAGTAATCCAATTTTGGTGCCGTGAAAATGCCCAAAATGCCCAACTTGCCCTGCCCAAAATGCCCAAAATCAGGGCATTTTCAAAAGCTACCCACTTGCCCGATTTTGAGCATGTGGGCAGGCATTATAGGCATTTTCAGCTGGGCGGGCAAATACTGCAGGGCATTTTCAATCGACATACCCTAGCTGCAACTCATGATATACCATTCTAGATAGACAAGTAAAATTTAACGAGGATTCGACCAGAGTTTTCGAGAAACAGGAGGTAATGCGATTCCCTGGTATAGGGCAGGGGTTGGAGTTTGGTAAATCTCCCTGAAAGATGATTTTCGAATTTCCCTGCTGAATATTATCTCCCTGCTGGAAGGTCCTCAACGATTTGAAAAATCCCTGCTGAAAACAAGGTCAACGATTTGAAAAATCCCTGCTGAAAACAAGGTCAACGATTTGAAAAATCCCTGCTGAAAACAAGGTCAACGATTTGAAAATCCCTGTTGGCAAAGAAAAATCCCCTACAAGACGTGAAATCCCTGCCAAATTAGACCAATCAATCTAAAAATCCCTGTTTGAATAATAAATTCCCCTGAAACTCTGCCAAAAAAGGTCAACGATTTTGAAAATCCCTGTTGGCAAAGAAAAATCCCCTACAAGACGTGAAATCCCTGCCAAATTAGACCAATCAATCTAAAAATCCCTGTTTGAATAATAAATTCCCCTGAAACTCTGCCAAAAAAGGTCAACGATTTTGAAAATCCCTGTTCGTAAAAATAAATCCCCTCCCTTTGAGATTTTCCCTGCCGGAAATATTTTTTCCCTGGGAAGAATCTTTCAAATCCGACCCCTGGTATAGGGGTGTCATAATTATGTCTGACGTTTACCCAAAATATTTTGGGTAACAAATTATTAGTAACAAAAATTATTTATCAATTATTTGTCAAATATTATATTATATTATTTGTAAGGCAATTTGTGACTTGAAGTCAACATACTGATTATTGATTTCAAGTCACAAATAATTTTTGCGTTATTGCACAGATGTCCATTGTCGATGACATTGTTCAGGTGGTCTAATAGCTACATTCCAAAATTTATTCCTCCCCATTCTGTCCAATGCGGAGGTTTTTTGATCACATTCTTAGCTCTAATAAATTTAAGCTAAATCTATTCCTCTGTTTGCAGCGTCTAAGCTGCTGAAATTGTGCTCGCAGTAAAGCTGCGTAATATGTTATCGGCCCCTTCGTTTAACATGTGGCCAGGCTGTCCACAGCTTAGGAATAGTAGCATAGTAAAAACCTTCGGAATTATAGGGTTAAACTAGACTGTAGTCCAAAGGTTCCATCATTTTATTTTAATTTGTATCTTGGGTTGGATTTGACAGGGACAAAATACTCCTTCGTTTGGAGACCGGTCAGGATGCAATGGCCAAGGCTCTGAAAGAATTGAAAATGGAGAATGCGATGTTGCGGAATGAGATCTTTGGAGTAGGAACTTCAGGGCCATCAAATTCTCAATCAAAATATCCTATGGAATGCAAAAGTTTGTGGGAGCTTGTTGAGGACACACAAAATCATGTGAAAGCCATTAATCAGAAAATTTTTAACGGCGAGGGGGAGCAAGAAAGTCTGAGCCAATCCCAATGCAAGAGTGGGACGAAAAGAAGTTTTATTGAAGAAAGTGATGACGCAAGTACTGAAGAGTCAGATGATGAAGAATATCCAGTTGAGGAAATTCGGAGTAAAACGGTGGCAGACGAATTGAACTGGTTGAAGGAGAATTTTAATAAATTGATGAAAACCCAAACAACCACCCATGGGAAGAGTTTTGTGGGAACGACAGTTCAGTCGAGCTCGTCTTCAATTCCTTCGTCACAAAATGTGACGCTGTCTTGTTCTGTTATGTTGTGTACGTTATTTCGAACCATAATTTGGAAAATTATTAGCATTACTGACAGCAAATTTAAAACCTGTATGACTTCTATTGTTTTTGTGCTAATGATTGTACTGTGTTTGCTCAGCCAATTTCTTGGATGATGCTGTTACTGACTTCCAGTATTATATTTTTGGAGGATTAAGAAATCACAATCCTTCGAAAGTTCTTGAGCATCTCAGCGAGGTTTTTTCTTTTACAGGAGATGGGTAAGTTGATGATTCTGGTGATAGCTTTTTATTCATTACTTTCCCTCTTGTTCCCAAAGGAATGAAATTGTTTTAAAATGTAACTATTGTAAAATGAAGTATCGAAAAGGTAATGGAAATTTAAAACCAAGTTTTGAAATTAGTTTTTAAAGATAATTAAGCCTATTAATAGTTCCTGCAATTATTTTGCCGTGGTACAGGAAATTCCATTAATTTCGGTTTAAAAATCAAATCCGTTATTTTGATATGGTAGTCCAGCCCAAACTCTGCTTTGAATTATTGCTCAAATGAAATAAATTGTTTCAGGGTTTCGTGCTCTTTCGTGTGTTCTTGGGCCATCAATAGATTCTTGCGTTTAGCCATTCGTTGCTACAGTGGGCTTGGCGGCAGCCTCACATTTGGTATAGGATTCTTCCCTGTGGACGTGCACACAGACTGTGATTTCTTTTGCGCATTTGATGAAATGCAACCCGCTCCTGATTTTTCATTTACTGATGTAAGAACATGTCGAAATCGTCGATTTATTCATTATGGCTAAATGTTTTCCATTGTTTCCTCTATGTACTTGCAGAACGAATTAATTAAAGAACAATTGGAACTATATGTGAGCCACGGAGATTTGTTTGCCAGGGGTCACATGACACTTGGTCCCCGTTCGGTTGTACATGTCGAAATATTTGAAATGAGGATCGAACCTCTTGCCGGACCGAATTTCAAGTTGAAACTCAAGAAAATAGAGAAATTCAACCCTTTTAGAAATACACCGGAGACTCCGGGAAAAAAATCCAGATTGGCAACAGAAACAGATTCCTGGAAATTCCTATGCAACATTGAAATCAGTTAGTTCTCTGAGATATTTGTGCAAGTTATATGGCATGTGTAAACGTAAACTGTAAACCATGTTGAATGAATTTATCTATTCTATATATTCAATAGCGAACTGTTTGAACGTTAAGTTGGCAAACAAGAAAAACTTTTATTGCAATTCCGAAAATAATGATTTCATTCCTTCAGAGGTATTACCTTTCCGGCGTGAAAAATGTTTCGTAGCGAACGACACGTAAGTGGTTTTTTATCGAGTTTTTGCATCTGGGTTCAGATTATAAAAGTCATTGTTCCTAGCTTGGGACATTTACGTGAGTATTGTGTAGGTCAGGAGTTAGGTCTGAGCTGTTTCCCTGAACATCACTTAAAATCTGGTGATCTGGTCACTATACTGTGGAGTCTATAAACATTCTTTTCTACGAAGTATATCAATGTTATCAAGTTTCCTTCTAAGTGTTCGTTTGTATTTTAGAATTAATTTTAGGGGTGCTCTTATGCATGGAGTGCACTGGTAATATAATTGGAAGCTAGATTAGATGATCCTCGTACATTAATTTGTAATATGTGAGGTGTGACATGTTGCCATTTGTAAATGAAAGTTTAATTTGGTGTACATATTCAATTTATTTTAATTTTTACTTGCAGGAAAGTTGAATCAATGTTTTGCTACGAAATTGATACGACGGACTTAACATTTGTAATTGCCCTGAAAGTGGAACCAAATAAAAACAATTCCTTTGCTGCTGAATTTCTTCAACGCCCAGTTGTCACTGATGAAACAGAGCTGAAAGCTTTGATGGATCCGAAACAGTGGAAGACGCATCTTTACAGGAAATATGCTACTGTAAGTACTGTGCACGCTTTTTGTAAGATTAATAAATTATATGCTTTATATTTATAATTACCAAAGCTGGATGAATTCGAACCCTGGCATGTTCTCAAGTCTCACATATTTTTAATTGTGACGAAAGTGAATTCTTCCAAGTATTTTTACCTCTGTAGTACGCAAAGTGTGGGACGAGACGTTGTTCCAATAGAGATGAGTTTACGCTACAATTTGTTTTGTATTTATCCCTTTAAATCAAACCTGAAACTCGCCTTTATATAATATTTTCAGGCCAGTGAAGACGTTCAAGTTATTCAAATAAGGAATATTCTAGCGGAAGTGGAAATGACGGATGAGGATCATTCATCAGTGAAAATTCGTATTTACGCAGTGTAACGTTATTCTTAGGTTATTTTTCATTTGCTGTATTACAATTTTGTCAATGCATTTCTAAAAACTTTTGTTATCCATTTCATGAGAAAACAAATGTAGAATCAGAGTTTAATTTGTCATAAATAACAATTATATTTGCTTTGCAGTAATAAATAACGAAAAAGTAAAGCCAGTTTGGACCATGTGAAATTGTATCAAGTAAAATTGTATGTATGCTAAAACGCATTTGTTCCTCCGCCAAACCATGTAAGGAGGAATAGTAAGTACTTATGTTAAACTCTCCATTAGTTACCATTTTGCAGAAAGGTTCTGCCAGATTTTGTGAAATTAAATTCACGCCAATATTACGTGCATTTCGGGTCGCTGTGGTGAGACAAAAGTGTGTGAAGTAAATAGTAAGCTAAGATTTTTTATTTAAACCCTCAAAAATCTAAAATTCTTGCAAACAAATGAAAGCTGTTTCACATTTATGTCTACTGCAGATGTTAATTTTGAAAAGTATACGACAGCTTCACCCGGACTTGTATTTTTAGATGGGTGGCATAACAAAATGTCAACAGTAAAACATCTGGTTCTGTCTCATGTTGCTCATTTCGTCCCTGGAAAGGCAACTGTTCCTGGCCCTGCTACTTATTTCTGGTAGTTATGCTGCATAGCTTATGCACTTGTGTGTATAGGTTCGCCAACGTATATTCATTTGAGTGGCAGCTAGATCATTGAAAAATCCATAAGATTCTGGTCTCTAAAGAGTGAAAGAGGAATTTCAGAATTATATTGACTAATGTTATATATATTTTCGTAGTATCGAACGTCTAGGTAGGTCAATGGTTGGAGAAGGAGAGTTTGAACTTAACTCTGGTGGTGTATAACGTCGGGGAATTTAGCCTGATATTGGCAAACAATGGTGTGTGAGATATCTCGAGGTAGAGAAGTGAGATTTGATGTGTTTGTACATTTTACGCGAGGAGGAGGATCAAGAAAGGTATAGATATGTTGATTGGATTCCCATTGGAAATTTGAACTGAAAATTATTTCAAATGCAACTGGAATTGTGGAACGATAATATAATTATGTTCTTTCAAACCCTGTTTGGCCATTTTTATTATTCTGTAATGTTAAATCAGTAATTTTATTATTATTGACAATAGTAGATCCTAGAACAATTTGTTGCTTCGTTCAAGAAACTCAATTATTCGTAGCTTACGTTGTCAAGATTTCTTCAATGATTGGAATTTTCTAATAATTTTTCCTGCTAACTATCTAAAATGGCTATTCCAAATGCTTTTAAGATTGTTTAAATCTGTTATGATTCAGTAGGAACTGGAGCTGCAATGAGACAAATGTTATATTTTATTCCACAGGATATTAAGTATCGTTTTAAACCCATTACATTACTGTTGTTATACTACGCTATTACTGGCTATTACATTATAAAATGTATTACTATTGCAATGTCTCTTGATTTTTTCTCACAAGTAAACTACATATCGGATTACAGGAGAATCAAGTAGCGGGTGAAGTGACCAACAGCCCCTGCAGCCGTAGGGTAAACTTGGATTGCCCTGAAAAAACAGAAAATTGCCACTATGAGTGAAATTATTTTGAATGTCAATACAATATTTGAAAATAATATTGAAATTCTGATTAGACGTTAATTCTAGTTCCCGAAGTGTTTCGATTCCATAGATAACCTTCCCTTCGGTTGTATGTACATACTACTGTTTTTGTAATTTCTAATATGTAAAATAATGCTGGCATCAGTTAAACAAAATATTATAAGGGCAGGGACTTGATTCGAATTGGGGCTCAGAGCGGATAACTAGAAAAACTTTGCTGAGGGATTCGTCACAAAAATTATGGCGTAGAAAATCAAAGCCGCAGTGAAAACACAAAACGGGAGGAAAATGATGAGAAGTTATTGCAACGTGTAATTCCAAAATGAAGAAAAATCCTTTGACGATCCTACGATTAACAAAAAAATATTTGAGTAAAATGATATTTACAGAAACTTGTCTGTTATTTCAAAACTAATGGCTTCTTTCTCAAGTAAATATCCTCGTTTAGATCATTTAAGGAAGAACCCAAAAATGTTAAACTTGACTAAATTCCAAACATTTAGTTCCTAAGAACAAGCAAAAAGGAATCCGTGTTACTTACATACCTTATAAGACACACACCTGCCTTATCGCCTTTCCGGGATCATATTTCACAGTTTCCCCTTTCCCCTTATCCTAAAAATAGGTAAATATTTGCGCCTTCCTTGCCTTTTTGTACCATTTCAAAATGCCTTGTCTAGCCTTATATGTCCTTTTCATTGAAAAATAGTATTTGGTGCCTGTAACATGTGGCTGGGCCTGGGTTATTTTGCAGTATGATGCAAATATATATTGAACGTGTATGACATGGACGTGAATCAGCGTTATCCTGTATACCAAGGCAGTTAAGTGCTAAAATTTATTTAAAAAACCATCGTTCGGCGATTATTTTATGCTGTCGCGTAGGGCGGTTTAGCTGCGACCATCTCTCCTTATTCCCTTTATTGTTTTATGACTTATTTTTAAAAAATCGTTTACAAATTTAAAACAACTGTTTTAATAATTTCTGGAAAGGTAGTGGAACACAATCGGTGGAACAGTTCTGGAGAAATCAAAGATTTTCTTCCTTTTTATTTTTTTACGCACGAACACGTGAACGACTTTCAACTTATTCCTAATTCATCTTAGGAAGTGACCAAAATAATCCTTACAAAATTTTTGAACAAATTCGGTCGACAAGTTTCGGAGGAAAAGTGAGAGAAGTATCAACAGATTTTTTACTCACGATACGCTGACCTGATGTCAATCAATAACGAACTCATGCGAGTTTTCGTCCTAAACAATGTTAAATTATTTTGACGAAATCAGTAGTGCGAGTCTAGCGAGCGAAGTAGTTTCGGAGGAAAACTGACATACAGACACACGGGCAACTCTATTTTATAAGAGTTCTGGGACCGCCCTAAAAATGAGTCTCGCAAATTATCGTTGTAATGCTTTCCTAACGTCGTCTTTTCAACGCTATGTTTTGAAAATATGTACTGATTTATCTCGATTTCTTGCCGTCAGATGCACTTGCAATGCAATTTTTGATCCGCTTTACCTTAATCCTTAGCATAAATTGAGCCTTTCTATAACCTTGCCTTTAGTACCAAAATTTCCAAGCCTTTCTACTGAAATTCTTTGTTCGCTTATGCCTTCCTTCTTCCTTGCCTTTATTGTAGCCGTTTTTGAACGCCTACTTTCCCTTTTGCCTTATTCCAAGGCCTTTACAGGGCAAGGTGACCATGATTGCCTGGCAGGAAAAGTGACCAACAACCCCTGCAAGTGCCATTTCATAAAATTGACAAAATTTGAAATTGAAGTCCTCTCTAACACATGAAACTGGTCCACTTTGATCCGGCTAGGACGAATTGACCTCTAAGATTAACGAACCATCCTCTGGAAATTGTGACTATTTTGTAAATTCCTGGATGCTAAAAGGACAGCTCTTACTTGTCATATCCTGGATAAAAGCTAAAGTTTTGACCCTTCGTGAACTACACAAGCTAAACGCCATTTTCGATTCGAAGTTTTGTCATAATTAAGTGAATCATTAAAACAACTTTAACAAAGCTTTGCTAAGGGTAGTTACGGAGAGAATAAGCACGCCAATAATAGTATGAGGTAGGGAGAAGATTGAATTGGCATAACAAGTAACCGACCAGGTACATTTGGTAGGATAATGCACATGGAAAACGATCATCTGAAGTACTTATTTTTCGCTTTTCATAATAATCAATAAATTGATGAATTAAGTTTATTTATATTATTTCATTTTTTACAATTCATTTTATTTTTATTTGCAAATTATATTTGCCTATAAAGAAAGGTTCCATCAGCAGGCGCGTAGCCAAGGGGGGGAAAAGGGGGCAATTGCCCCCCCATCGAAAAAAAATACATTTTTTTTATTTTATAAACAATGAATTACTGCAAAACTCAAAATATGCAGTAACCCATGCAAATATCTGTGTATAAACAACATATACTTTTTTGTGTTCATCCTTGCTTAGCGGGTGATTTGAATGCTTTGCGAAATCGATTCAACTTCAATCTTCAACTGCAACTAAAGTATGGTAACCGCGGCTTTAAATGGTTTCTTATTAAGAGCTTTTGGCTTGTGTAACTTACATGCATCGCTTCAAGGGAATTTTTAAGTTGGATAATAAAAGATTAAATTAGTGAACTGTTTTTAATTCTGAATTATGAAAAGGTCAAGCACACCTGATATCCGCAGTTTCTTTTCGAAACAGAAATGTGTATCGCAGGAACAGGAGGTGGCACCAACTGAAACGATAGACGCAGACCCAGGTCCATCAATTCCGAATTCTCCGAAATCGGATCAAACCCAATTACAAGTAGCAAATTCGGCGGATCATCATTTATTCATACATATTTTTAAACTGCATTTTCAATTTATATTTATTTGTGTTTATACAATATTGTGTACACAAAAACAGAATTTCAATACTTAAATTAATTTTCTAATCTTGCGATTAAAAATGCATAAATTCCTCAGGTTCCACTACCAACGATTGCGCAGCTTGACATTGGAAATGCGGTTGGAAAAATCGTATCCAAGGAGGAAAGGCTATCTTTTTTGTTCAATGCTTGGAATCCTCCCACTGATTTCAAATTTCCAGTCATAGTTCAGGGGAAATACAACAGGCGCTTTCTTTCATGGTTATCCCAGTACCAATGGTTGGCGTATAGTGAATCGAATTCAGGAGGTTTCTGCAAGTATTGTGTATTATTTGCTTCAGAAGGAGGTGGAGTAGGGTTTCAGGTACGTTTAGATTTACATGAAAATGTCCTTGTAACCTTGATTATAAATTCAATTTGAAAAAGGCCAACGTGTGCAAATTGTAATTATTTTATGTTAAGCCTCTCAAGAGCTTTGTGAAAAGTGCTTGGAAAAATTTTAAGGACGCGTCGGATTTACGAGACCATTCACAACTTTCCTACCACCAGTTACTAAAGCAACAGAATTTCTTCGAGTGAAACTAACATTTCTACTCTGCTTGATAAAAAAGGGCGACAATTGCTACTAACCGTATGAAGCTGCTTCCCAATGTCAAGTCAATTTTGATTTGTGCTGAAAATAATCTACCTTTACGTGGTCATCGTGAGGAATCTTTGCAAGTATCTGAAAACATCAAATTAAACCACTTGCTTTCTGGTAAACAAGGAGTTTTTAGAGCCGTATTGGCAATGCGCATCGATGCAGGGGACACGGATCTTGAACGCCATTTAATGGAATCTCAGCGTAACAACATTTGCATTAGCGGTCAGATTCAAAACGAAATTATTGAAAGCATTGGGAGAGTTTTTCAAGAGGATGTTATTGCAAGAGTCAAGAAAGCAGAATATTTTAGCATTCTTTGTGATTAAACAACGGGTATTAGCACATGCGAACAAGTTGTGTTCTGTCTTCGTTATGTCGATGCAGACATTAACACCATCAGAGAAGACTTTTTAGGATTTGAGACTGTCACTGAAACAACAGGATCATTTCTAAGAACTACAATCATCCGTGTCTTAAAAAGTTTTGGATATTCAATAAGCAAATGTCGGGGTCAGGGGTATGATGGAGGCGCAAACATGAGCGGGAAGTTCAAAAGAGTACACGCGCTAATTTCTTATGAACATCCTTTGGCATTCTACTCTCATTGTTTCAGTCATTCACTGAATTTGGTCATTTCTGGTTCATGTGATTTGCGACCGATACGAAATATGCTTGGAGTTGTAAGTCAGGTTTCGAATTTTTTCACTGGATCTGCTAAGCGTCAGCACTATCTATCCGCTATAATAGAGAAGTCTACAGTTAAACCGGAAAGGCGCAAGACAAAGTTAAAATCGTACAATCCAACACGCTGGGTAGAACGCCACGACTCGCTGATGGCGTTTAAGGAAGTCTATCCATACATTTTGCTTGCCCTCGAGGATATTCAAGAAAGCGAAGCAGGTGACATATCGAGTAAGGCAATGACTTTAGAAAGCGCTTTGGGGCGAAGTGAATTTATAGTCGCTTTACAAATTGCTTGCAGCTGCCTTGTGTACACAATGGTATTGAGCCAACGCGTTCAAGAAAAATCAATTGACCTATCAAAAGCATTGGGACATGTAGATAATGTGAAATCAACACTGAAGGAAATGCTGCAACAGAAGGAAACGACATTTAAACAAATTTATGGATGCGCAGAGGAACTCGCTGCTTTCGCAAAAACAACAATTTCATTGCCAAGAAGTGCACTAAAACAATCGCACAGAAGTAATTTTCCTGCAAATACGGCCGAGGAATATTACAGATATTCTGTGTATGACCCCTTTTTATCTCATATAATATCAGAGCTAGAAGAACGGTTTGGCGAACGTCTGGCAAAAGTATTTCCTTTGGAAGGTTTAATACCAAGTAAACTAAACGCCTGCACCAATGAACAAATTCTCAAAGCTGCCTGGATCTACGAACAAGATCTTTTGTGCATTTCAGAAGCTGTCTTACAAACCGAAATTGTCATGTGGAGAAACAAATGGAAAGATGTGCAAGTCGGTCGAACATTATCATATATAACGTAGAAGTTAGAGTGCAGTTACTTATGTTTCAATAAGATTTTTAATATTATATATATATATATATTGTAGGAACTGCCTTGTGACTCGTTGGAGGCGTTAGCACATTGTGACGATTTCACACCAAACGTTAGGGTCTTACTTCGTCTATTTGCAACGTTGCATGTTTCAACAGCCTCCCCCGAACGCTGTTTTTCTGTGTTGCGTCTTCCAAAAACACATTTACGATCAACCATGAAAGAAACAAGACTTAATGGCCTTGCCTCGGCGTATTTCTACAAGTACGGGTTGTCAATGGTTGAAAAAATCATTGAGGATTTTGCAAGGAGCAAACCCAGACGCATGGAATTCACCGACTGGTCAAAACATTAGCAACCGAAGCATCCAAATCTGATGGAATCGAAAAACATGAACAATTTAAAAATCTGAAATTCAGTTTTCAAAAGTAGTTAATTAAATTTCCCATTGAATATGTAATATTATGTAGGTTCTAATTAATGTTGCCACCCCTTGGCAATTTCCTGGCTACGCGCCTGACTATCAGGGCAATCATCACTTTTTCGATTACCCGTACATCGACGTAATATACTTCATTGCATGAAGATTCTATCCTTTTCTCGACTACAATTTGATTTTTTGGTTCTCTCGACGATTTGATGCTGAAATTTCAATTAAACAAGATAAAGTTTGTTCGGAGGCCTATGATAGGGCTCAAAGGGTTAAAAAGGTTTTTTTGCCTAGTTTCTGTCTACTGAAGTATTCTTTGTCGTTATTCCACGGGGTCTGCAAGAGGAAATAAAACGCCAAAAATATAAATAATCCGTGAAAAACAAAATAGAACATCCTGAATAACTCCACCCAATTTCACATTATTAATTCCGTATCCGTAGAGTTTCTCTTTTTTGGAGGTGGAGGTGGTGTAACGGAGAATTATTTCGAAAAACGCGAGTAATCCGAGTAAACAAATTCACAGATTTTTGACAACGTATATATATTTACCTCGTCTCGTTTGCATAAACGACTTCTCGGGTTCCTGAGTTCCTTCTGTAAGGTCAACTATGACACTTAGACCTAATATTATGAGCCTTAACTATAGTTATGAAAATATGACGAAAGAGTAAAACTATGACTAGTCAGTTCGAGCGTTAGGTAAAGACTCTCCTTTTATTCTTAATATTACCTCAATACGCTACACTTAGCCAATCGCAACATATATCTTGTTTCTATTCCATATACTATGACACATATACACATAGGTACCTTGTGAGTGTATCCCCACAACTTCCCCCACCTGAGAACCTCAAATGTCATCATTTCAAAACCAATGACATAACATTTTATTTACCTAAAATTAAGCCTATATACCTATAACTTTCCATATTCATTGGATTTAACACAAATTAATTATAAATCATCACAAATCAATCACAAAATCAATCACAAATAAATTCCGTGAGGTCTTTACATCATTCTTAGACCTTAATACTACATTATGATCACAAAACTTCGCACTATGCCGTTATCTGCTCCTGATCTTCTCTCTTCTGCAGAAGTCCTCCGTCCTCAATCTCTCAGGCCGCAACTCCAGACTCTGAAACTAGAAAGGTCATGACACAATGGTTTCCTGCTTCTCAAACTTGTTATCCCTGTCCGCACTGATGACTTCCTCCCACAAAGTAAAAAGTCGATAAAGGGCTCTCAGTCTTTCGCACTCTCCTTCCGGATTAAGGTTTCGCAGCGTTTCTAGGTCAAACTTCATATCCTCCTGACGATAACTGGCAGAAGATACCATTGGACCCAACGGAGATGACAACGGTATCGTAGTCATTCGTTCATGTTCCTTTACATAAAACCGTTTTCTTTAGTGCTGATCGCTAGCCTGTCCCACGATCTTCATGCCCTCGTCTTCTGGCAAACAACGGTGAAGATGTCTCCGAATATATTCAATCCGGATCCGAGTATCCAGATACCTTGTGGGGGACGCTTGCACCCCATATACCTTACTACCTGTCATGATCTAAGACACGTAACAGATGAAGAAATTAGAGAATTAAAATTTACACCTCAAATACATTTCCACCCTACAGCTCTCATTGTTTTACTCTTCTGACTCGTAATTAAAATAAATCCTTTCAAACAAATAAATTGTACATTACCAATTTATTACAAAAGATTTAGTTAGAATCAAGATGTTTAGTCCTCAAGGAAACACAATAACCAAGAATAACTTAATGAAGGAACTACACCTCCAGCTACCGCTTGCATGCAAGCCTGACAAGGATTTGAAGCTCGGGGATTCAAATGACTGTTCGCGTGGGTTACGTTGGTACTTGACATTCAAAATGATAATTCAAAACAAGGTCATTTAGGAACACGATGTAAGTCTAAACTGGTAATTTTCCAAGGTTTTTTAATAATATTCAGTGATTTTTTTAGACATGGATTCTATTTAAAGAAAGGTAGATAAGAATGGAATTAGTGGAACTAACATAACAAGGTAAGTTGATAACGCGGACATTGCCGGAGCCATAGACCTTCTGACGAATTACAGGCCTTGCTTACTGTGCCCAGGACTTTATCTTGAAGTTCATAGTTGAAGAAAATAGCCATAGTTCTAGAAAAAAGAGAAACGACCCATTAAACGAAACACTCCTTACTATCTAGTTCCAAGTACAAGCTATAAATAGTCTTAGTTTAATTTTCTTTCTTCTGACTTAATAATAACTGTACGAAATAATACTGACGAAATAACTGTACCATAACTTGTGTATGTTAACATTATGACTCAAAGACTCTTCTCCCTACATTGTAAGACTAAATTAATACTCAACTTGCATATTTTACTAAGTGTTTTGTATTTCCTAATCTTACTCTACGTAGATATTTGTCTTGACTTTTCTACCCACACAAAAATTTCAAAATGTTCTGATAAAAGCAAATCACAAACCGCCATTAATCAAGGAAATAATTGCAGAATGTAAGAAGGGATGAGAACAAAATCGAAGGTACACCCTCGTACCCCAACCCAACCAGCTACTTCCAACAATCCATAAAGTTGAATGTGTCCGGGGCCATTCCGTCTCTTCAAGAATTTTCATCAGAGAATTCTATATCTTCAAAAGAAAATAATCAATGAATAATAAATCAATGGATTTAAAAATATCCGGTGGCTTTCTCTCCCGCGTTGTTCTCCTTGGTCCCGGAGGTCTTATCTATTCCGACACCGGACTACCTCCAAAAGCAGACTGAGCTATCTCCTTCGCCGATTTCGGGGCTATAATAGGGCTTCCTCTGAGGTTTGGGATGGATGTTCTTCCCGCCCTGAAAGGTGCTGCTGAACCTTGTCCTGACCTCTGAGAATCCTTACTAAAACTCGTACCGGGAGCTTTGAATACCTTCAAACGAATAGGATCCATTAAATTTCTTTCACGCCCTACATCACTTTCCGTCACAACGTAAGAATGTACTGACGAACGTTTGTTTCCTATAGTTCCCCCAGGGACTTTACTACATACACTACCCTGAATAGGAAGTTTTAGCAACGGTTCACCTGGAATCACATTGTACCCCTGAGATATTTGCGCTGCTCGCACCGATTCGTGTCTTGTCATGGCATCATCAAATTCATTTGCTATTGATATTTCTGGTTGTTGTTCAGGTATCTCTGCTGTTGTTTTCGGAATGGCTGAAGTTAAAGATTGTGTAGACAAGGGAAGTATCTGACATTCTGTGAACTGCTCCGATGATGAATATTCTTTCATTATTAAAGCGCAACAGTGGTTGGCAATAAATGCGTGACATTTTTGACTCACATTCCGGGCTGAACGTTTAACAATTGTTCCTATGCCATCACACTCGGATTTCCCATGTGAGGTCGCAATGTAGTGCCACTCCACATCAAGGCCAAAGTCAGAAGAAGTGATGTAACAAAGCAATAATATTTTTTGTGTTTTTGAACGGAGCTGCTGTTCCATCCAATATATACAGCACACGTTGTATAAACGGATATTTAACCTTGATTTGAGTGATGACCCACGCCCTGAAAACATGGAATGAGGTAGCATCGTGAACATGAGTATCACTAATGACTACATAAGTTCTCTTTTGTATTTGTGAATCTGCATCTACAAACATCATTGCAACCTGCAGTAGTGTCAGATTTGCATTTGTCCAGTGAAATGATTGTGGAGAATCTTGGACAACGCACGCATAATTTATTGCAAAATCCACGATTAATATTGCAAGATTAGGGTCTTGTTGCAATTTCATTTTCACATCAGTAATGTATGCATGCTGTACCTGCATCTGAAAATGGTGTCTGCGAAATTTCGGAATGGTCGGGCGCAGAGTCTCTAAAAAGTCCTCCCTAGCGCATTTTCGGGTGTGGAGCTGTACACTATATGTACCGCTTTCCTTGCCCCAGTATTTGCACTTCATTTTGTTTACATCGGAATCAAATTGGTGTAGTAGTTCTTATATTTTTTCTTCATTAAGGCATTGGTCACAGTAACCCAACATACAATGTCCTGATGACGGGTCACAAAATATTCCAACTAGCTGTTCACTTATTTTATTTGAAAAGTCAATTCCGCATGCAATCATCAGCAACTTGAAGTTCTGGCGAACTTCACAAGTGCAGATGTTGTGAAAAATTCGCAGACCCGTCCACAAGCATTGCTTTGGTCGCATGGATGCAATTTTTGATATACTAATTTTTTTCCCGGGTGTGCGTACTAGAACTCCGTGAACAATTCCTTTAATGTGACAAGTATCTGCCGAATGGGTTCGAATGTGACTTCCCTACCTTCTTTGGAAGTAACTCGTACTGTTCTCTTCATATCAGGATTGATTTGACTGTTTTTGTTTTCGAGGTAGAAATTTATAACCTTACCAACGGTTTGCTCTGATACTTTCTTTCTTGAAGCGTGCTCTGGAGCACTCCAAGGGCCGCAGTGCATTCTGAACTCTCTTACCTTGTTAGCCATGTATGAAGTACACCCTACCAAATCAACCACGTCTAGTACTTTCAGATGCTGTGGCAAAGTTGTGAGAATTTTATACATCTCATACTTCGATTCTGCATTTGCAAATTTTGGTGGACTCATTTGAATCAGTGTATCGCAAGACACATTCGACGAGGTACGATGGAGTCTTTGCGAGTGCTTGTTCCGGCTGTTTGGACTTATATTAATGACCGGCATTGACAGTAGAGGTTCTAGCTTCCTTTTTCCAGCCGCCTTGACGCGTTCGTAAACATGAGCAACATTTTTATCCAATACTTTACCGATTGATTTGACATTCAATGCCGTCGTTAGCTGCTCCACATCATGGCGTAAGTTTTCAGAACTTAAAAATTCGCTACCTACTAGGGTACTGAGAATGCTCGAAGGCGCAGGTTCTGCGAAAACAAAATCGTGTTTTCTAAAGCTGTGTTGTCGCTTGTTTCTGGTAATTTCTGGTTGCATTTTCAACCGGATCTCTAACTACCTCCGGAGACTAAATGAAAAATTGATTCATGCATTGAATATTGCCGTGACCGTCCTTGAAGACCGTCTATATTAAATAAAATCGGATTAAGCACTTACGTTACAAATACAATGAGCATAAAATATTAACTCCATATTCTCATGTTTAATAAAATTTCATAGTTCTATTTTCAACAGCGAGGAAATTCTTGTCCATGTAGCAGGAAACATTTAACTTAACTACTGTCGACAATTTGAGGCATTTACCGACGTCCAGTGGTACATGGTCAAGATGTTTTTAGAGTTTGAAAATATATGAATCTCCTATTACACGCACTTTTAGTTATATCAAAAATAATAACATACATTTGGTTAGCTGTACATTATAAAATTAAGCTCCCGCATTCAGGAAAATTTCAACATATGTTTACAAAACGTAGCGACGGATCTCACTAACAAAATCTAACAAAACATAGGTTTTATAGAAATGCAACCCGAAAATGAATACTATCTCACCTTGGCTGGGTACTCATTTCCTCTATTGTATCTACAGTACCATCGCGTTCATCTGTTTGTTCACAATGACCAGGCACGCCTTGTGTGACCGGGTCGCTTCCGGTGGTCTCTAATCTGGGAGGTATGCTTTGGTTGACCTGGTTTCTTACGGTGGTCTCGAATATGGGAGACATGCTTTGTTTGACCGGGTCGCTTCCGGATTTAAATTTAAAATACTGCACGTTTTATTTATCCGGAACGTCCCCGGAATTACTTTTACTCATGTTACCTTAACTAACAAGGTTCTAAATCAGAAACAAATTTGGATTTCAAATAAACTGCTCACGTCAACACTATAATCAATGTAAATATTAATTAAAACCAAAGTAATAATCACAAGCTGGATTTCCGAAAGCTAATTCCGCTACATATAAGTGTCCAACAAAGCCCACATCAGTAACTACTATACAAATTTAAATACTACTTACCTTTGTTACTGTAAGGAAATTGACAATACTTAGTTCATGTGGTGCATACTAAAAACCGTAATACTATTTGGTATGTAATTAAATTTGCAACACTGCTATAGGCAATGTTTTGACGGGTCTGAATGAAATTTTATTTTATTTCTAATCGAAAACGTTTCTAGTTTTTTCTACTCGTCAGTGAAAGTATTCAGTATCAAATACCGCACAAGTTAGTCAAAATTACACACTAAGGTGTCATACATTATTACATACATATAACGTGCTATCACATTTAAACTAATCTGGATAGAGTACCCGGGTACGAGTACGGTTACGACACTGAGATACCCGAGTATGGGCAAAAATGTTCGAGTACTTTTCGGGTACAGGTACAATGCGAGTAAAGGTACATGGTTTGAGATTACATTGCGGGTACAGGTATGAAAAATTTGTACCCGCACTTCGGGTACGGGTACCGATTTTTCGTACCCGTGCCGATCACTGTTCTGAAGGAATGAAAAATGTCCGATCAAAGAGCGTCAGAAACAGAAAATTGACATCTGCTGCTGCTATTAACTCTGCCAGAGCTAGTAGAGGATTTGTTCGATAAACTTTGATCGCCATGCAATGGCATAAGTGAGTGCAATCATTTTGAAGGATAGTATAATGTTTGGAAACATGATTGAAATTCTGAATTGACATTTGGAGCTCTCGAAGTGTCTTGATTAATCTTTTAATCTCTGCTTCGAAATCGTTGCTGTCTTTGGAATTCCTGAAATAAATGTAAATTAAGCCGGTTATGCATATAGTTACAACGTTTGGTTCAATTAAGGGTTGAGAGACTAAAAATTGTCTTACCTCAAATTCTTAACTTCGCTCTTGGTAGTGTGGGAGACGTTTTCGAAAAACAAGAGTTGGGCGTACATTTGGATCATTGTCACGCTTGCAAAAATTGAAACAAGGCAGACCTCAATGAAACCAAATATGATTAGGAAAGGCACTCGGAACGAATTGGGATTGAAACAGAAAACCAGAAAAATTTTGCAGAGGGATGTAACAAAAACAAAAAAGGGTACAATACGAAAGTTACCACAGTGGAAATGCAGAAAGGGAGTGAAAGGATGAGTATTTCTTGTAATGTATAATTCCTACAGTGAAAAGAGTAAGTCCTGGGAGGTCCTGCGATTAGAATTACCAGTCATAAAAATTTTTTAAGACAAGAGAATAATAAAATTGTCTGCCGAAACAAAAATACGGCTAGATGTACATAAAGTATCTTCTGGTCCAGGGATGATAAATGGAGCAAATAATTGTTTTTAAATCTTAAAAAGAATAAACTTCCCTTTGCCTTTTTGACCCCCAGCCGTGTAGGCCAAAAATACAGTATTGAAGTAAGTCAGGAAGGGTAAAACCCCACAAAATTATTAAATTAAATTTCTAAATTCACCACGAGGAAGGTTTTGAGAAATTTGGTTGTAGATAGCGCTCAGTAGTGATGGCTCCCTCAGATATATCACTGAATTCCAGTAGGTCGCAGTGGATAAACATTTTGTGAACAATGTTTGTTCAACGATTACAAAAAGGCTACTCCAACCTTGAGTGAGAAATTGTTGGAGAGAAAAATACAAGAAATTTATATGAACGAACATAATTCCGTAGTCAATTTTCCAAATGAAATGTCTTTTGACGCCCTTGACGTAAAGCAACCGGTCATTTTTATCCATTTCTAAAGGCATTAAATGCAGAAGCGAAAGGATTTTGATGGCTTTACGATTAAACCTGAGCTCGTACTTTGTTTTTTGGCAAATTTTGGCAAAGAATTTTCAGTCCGTTTTACAGAGTTGAGTGTTGAAAATTTGTTATGGTATTGTCTCAAGTCGATCTGTCTACAGGTACATATTTACTGTTTTAGATCTAAAGGTAACTTGAACGGAAATGAAAATATTTTTGAGTTCTTACTGCAATTTCTCTTTAAGTGGTTCGGTTTAAACTAAGTTCGAATTAATTTTCCTCCAATGATATTTATACTGATCATCAAAACATGTTTGGCTCAAGCTGAATGATTTCCTGTATAAATGTACTGTAAGGAACTATTTAGCGGCTCAATGGATAGTTCCCAACTCAAATTATAAAATAATGACTCCCAAAGAATAGCAAAAGAGATGCGTGTTTATTGTTTCAAGATCAGTTTAGGAGTGATGCACAGAACGAAACTAGCTTTTGATCAGGATTATAAGCATTATAGATTGATTGGTTCATTTTTACAAATATAAATATTCGGAAATAACAGATATTGTTATTAAATATTGAGGCACTGGTTTAGTTACCAATGCAATAGTAACGGAAAGAAATATTCGTTACAGTACATATAAGGAAAGGTTAGTGTGATTCGTCCACTTATACATTTAATTAGAGAATTGGACGTTATTAACTCTGAAACAATAAATAACTTGGAATTATTGAATGTCCATGGAGTGTTTGGAAACTCAGGTAATTGAACAAAAATACAAATGGTGTGACATTTAGCTCTTCCTGTTTTTGAACAGAGATTGCAGGAATACTTGCTACTGAATAAATCTTTCATCATTGTGGCAAACTAGTAGCAGCTCTGTGCTTCACAGGGACAATCACTTGGATAGCTGGTAGTGTGAGTGTATAGGCTATAAATGTCTTAGAAATCAAGCCCAGTCGTGGAGACTTATTGTTTGTCTAAATCTTGCGCGCCGATCTTAAGAGTAGAGCGCAAAATTTTAATATCCACAAACTCCATGCCTAGGCGGTTAATTTATAAAGATATCGGGTGTCTCGCACTACTCTGCCTATATATATACCCGACTAAGGGACGATCACGCCAAGATGAGCATTACATTTAAAAATCAAAAACACGTTACTGGTAAATTCCTAAAGTTTTGACCGAAGCAATATCGTTTTAACCACTTAAGTAAAATTAAATAGCACGAAAAGCTACCAACATCCCCTGCAAACAACGTTTGGCAGAATTGACAAAATTTGGGGTCGAGGTCCTCTCGAACATATGGAACTGAAACACTTTAATTCCACAGGGTTGAATTGACTGTTAATTTTGGCTTGAGGGTAAATTGCTCGATCATACATCGTTACAAATACTATAGTAAAGAACAGAACCAGAGCGAGTATTGAGTTTGTTCGGTAAATTTTGATTGTCACCATACATGTACAAATGGCATACCAGGGTTACTTTTGACCCCCTCTGGAAAAATCTGAAATTTTTGACCCCCCGGCCCGGCGGAAGGCCAGGCCGACTCACTTTCACTTTACGACTCACTATCCTTTTAAGTGAAAGGAAAAATTCAAATTCATTAGAAATATGGCAGAAAAATTCTGCAATATTTTAACACACTGCTGCCCCCAGGCTACATAGTCCAGTCTAGCCTTCTATTGAAAGTTTAGAGCCGCTAGTCAAGTCTAGTCAGCCTATTGTTTAAGTAGCAATATCCAAGTCTAGTCCTAGTCTGGATTCTTCAGCTGGTTCCGTAGTAAAGTATAGTCGACTCTCCTAGTCACATTATATTTCTTATAAAATATTCATTTTGATTAAAACGTATAAACAATCGTTGAGTTTAAACTTTTCAGATTTTAGCTCATACCTCTAAAAAAACTAGCTCATGTCAGAGATTGGATTTTTGTGGGAAGACGGAAAAATTATTTTCAGGGAAAAAATATTTTTGACAGGGAAAACCTCTAAGGGAAGCACATATTTAAAAAAAATGGAAATCGTTGACCTTCTTTTGAGAATGATTTCAAACTTTTGACGTGTTTCCGGCAAATTTGTTATGCAAAAAAATTTTTAGATTGTTGTGTGCAATGTCTACAACAATACAATGATTTTAAAACTTTGTTTGACAAAAATTTACAACTCCTATACAGTACGTTAGGAGGATAACCATGCTTTCAATAAATTGATAGACAAATTGAATTATAAGAACCAGGGTTGGTTTGGTTTAAACCAAATGATTTAAACCATGGTTTAAACCACGGTTTAAACCAAACGGTTTTTTTATAAAAACCAATGGTTTAAACCAAACACCTAAAAGTTTAATATTTTCAATCCAAAATGCTTATATTTCGTCGTGCGCAAAACTTGTGCAGTTACTGTGATATTGTGTAGTTAAACTTTAGTGAAGTAAATAATACTATTAGCTTTTAGTCTTGTACATTTGGAAATTCGGTATCGTTTGTACAATGAAAAATGCCAAACTTGTGTTTATGCTGCACAGTTATCGTTAAAATTATATCTAAATTATTAAATATTTAATGCTTTGTGATACTTACTGAGTTTGGGAAATAAGTAAAGTTGTTCAAATTCACATGTTTTTGCATATTAACGAATGTTTTGGATTGAAAATTTGTTTAAACCAAAAAAACCTGGTTTAAACCAAAAAAACCCGGTTTAAACCAAAAAAACCTGGTTGTTTGGTTTTTTTGAAAAAAACCAAAAAACTCCCAACCCTGATAAGAACTAATAATATAAAATGGCCGTACAAAATCGACCGAACCTAGACGAATAATTGTAAACAAATAAACAATGTTGAATGAATATACCAATTATTATTGCTATCAACATGTTTTACCTGAAACTAAAATATAATATTAAATATGCAGATTTTTTGCGTTATAATGCAATAGCAGACTGGGAGTTTTGCGATAATTTTGATAGTTCCGAAATTAAAATGTTTTGGCAATAGTTAAATAATTTTAACTTTCCTGCTATTTCTCAAATATAAAACGGATTGTATTATTACAACCATAGCTCACGTTTAAAAAAATTGTAAAGGCCCAAGTCCTTGGACGCACACCTCAATTTTTTGCATACTAGCTTGCAATACTTATACAAACATATGCGCAAATTCAATCAAAGAGAAGAACTTTAAAAAGTTACAATGTATTAGGATAGACAATTTCGTAAACTCGAGGGAAAACTTTGGTATAAGCAGCTTCAAATATCGTAAAGTACATACTAAAGAGGTGAGTTAAGCATTGTGCGTTGTACAAATTCTGTCATTGACTTTAAGAACTGTGTTCAAATTTGGTAAAAAGGCGTAATCTATTATCAAATTTTTTTCACGTAGGAGTAAATGCATACCTAAACTTTGCGTTTCTTTTGCACAATTTTTTTCAAAAGTTGAAAATTATATTTTTTGCAAATCAGTAGCATCTTCATAATAACTAGATTTTTACTAAACATTTCAACGTGGCTCAGCGGAAAATTTCATGTTTTGATTTTTGAACCTTCGTAACGAATCCATATATTTAGGCATACTAAAAGGTTCTGATGATTACATTTTAGACTGACTTTGTAGCTTTGATTTTCAGCTACATGAGGGATCCTCAAGTAATTGTGACTTCACTAGCTTTTGCATGAAGTCATGCAAGTCACGTCTTGTCTAGTCCCTAGTTATAAGTCATGCGTACATCGTGCAAGAAATACATCATGCGTAGTCAAGTCAAGTCAAGTGTATTTTGAATCCCAGTGTAGTGGAGTCTAGACTTTCCTAGTCAAGTCTGGCTAGACTAGGGCAGCAGTGGCAGGAATTACAAAAAAACGTATTTTTAACTATTTTTCTTCACCCTAGTCACACTACTGTAGTTTATACATGAAACCTACATTCAGTTTAAAAAAATTTTAACGGCACATGGTTTGGCAATGTTGCACGTTCTTTCCCGTGTTTTCGTTATTACATGTTTCAATGGCGTATAAGTATTTCATGATAAATGCATAGTAAGAAAATGAGTAGCTAAATTTGACCCTCCGTGAAGTAAAGTTGACCCCTCCTGAAATTTCAAGATTTTTGTGATTTTGACCCCCCCTGGAAAACAAGCTTTGTACATGTTTGATTGTCACAAGAAGGCAGGGGATCCCACATGTGAGTGCAACTACTTTAAATGTCCATATATTGTTTGAATATACTTGATACATAGAAATTGTGAATGAACAGCTGGAGTTCTCGGGGTGTTTTTATAGCACGGATAATTTCCTCCCCAGTTACCATCCTGTCTCTGTGTCTTTCCAAATGAATTGACCAATTAGATTTAATGTATGGACAACAGTAATACGGTAAAAATAAAATCGGGATTATTAACTCAAATTAGCAATTTCACTAGTTCACAGTGTGCGGACGATTTTCAGAAAACACGAATGTAGATACATTGCGAGCAATGTCCCAGAAACAAAAAGGGCTAGCCCTCAGCAAGGGCAACTTATTTTATTGTACGTTGATAAGTGTCATCAGATCATATGGAGTTTATTTAACTTATACGTTAACAACTATTTTACTGTAATGTATTCTGCTATGCAACCAATAGTAAAATTGTCTGCCGAAACAAAAATACGGCTAGATGTACATAAAGTATCTTCTGGTCCAGGGATGATAAATGGAGCAAATAATTGTTTTTAAATCTTAAAAAGAATAAACTTCCCTTTGCCTTTTTGACCCCCAGCCGTGTAGGCCAAAAATACAGTATTGAAGTAAGTCAGGAAGGGTAAAACCCCACAAAATTATTAAATTAAATTTCTAAATTCACCACGAGGAAGGTTTTGAGAAATTTGGTTGTAGATAGCGCTCAGTAGTGATGGCTCCCTCAGATATATCACTGAATTCCAGTAGGTCGCAGTGGATAAACATTTTGTGAACAATGTTTGTTCAACGATTACAAAAAGGCTACTCCAACCTTGAGTGAGAAATTGTTGGAGAGAAAAATACAAGAAATTTATATGAACGAACATAATTCCGTAGTCAATTTTCCAAATGAAATGTCTTTTGACGCCCTTGACGTAAAGCAACCGGTCATTTTTATCCATTTCTAAAGGCATTAAATGCAGAAGCGAAAGGATTTTGATGGCTTTACGATTAAACCTGAGCTCGTACTTTGTTTTTTGGCAAATTTTGGCAAAGAATTTTCAGTCCGTTTTACAGAGTTGAGTGTTGAAAATTTGTTATGGTATTGTCTCAAGTCGATCTGTCTACAGGTACATATTTACTGTTTTAGATCTAAAGGTAACTTGAACGGAAATGAAAATATTTTTGAGTTCTTACTGCAATTTCTCTTTAAGTGGTTCGGTTTAAACTAAGTTCGAATTAATTTTCCTCCAATGATATTTATACTGATCATCAAAACATGTTTGGCTCAAGCTGAATGATTTCCTGTATAAATGTACTGTAAGGAACTATTTAGCGGCTCAATGGATAGTTCCCAACTCAAATTATAAAATAATGACTCCCAAAGAATAGCAAAAGAGATGCGTGTTTATTGTTTCAAGATCAGTTTAGGAGTGATGCACAGAACGAAACTAGCTTTTGATCAGGATTATAAGCATTATAGATTGATTGGTTCATTTTTACAAATATAAATATTCGGAAATAACAGATATTGTTATTAAATATTGAGGCACTGGTTTAGTTACCAATGCAATAGTAACGGAAAGAAATATTCGTTACAGTACATATAAGGAAAGGTTAGTGTGATTCGTCCACTTATACATTTAATTAGAGAATTGGACGTTATTAACTCTGAAACAATAAATAACTTGGAATTATTGAATGTCCATGGAGTGTTTGGAAACTCAGGTAATTGAACAAAAATACAAATGGTGTGACATTTAGCTCTTCCTGTTTTTGAACAGAGATTGCAGGAATACTTGCTACTGAATAAATCTTTCATCATTGTGGCAAACTAGTAGCAGCTCTGTGCTTCACAGGGACAATCACTTGGATAGCTGGTAGTGTGAGTGTATAGGCTATAAATGTCTTAGAAATCAAGCCCAGTCGTGGAGACTTATTGTTTGTCTAAATCTTGCGCGCCGATCTTAAGAGTAGAGCGCAAAATTTTAATATCCACAAACTCCATGCCTAGGCGGTTAATTTATAAAGATATCGGGTGTCTCGCACTACTCTGCCTATATATATACCCGACTAAGGGACGATCACGCCAAGATGAGCATTACATTTAAAAATCAAAAACACGTTACTGGTAAATTCCTAAAGTTTTGACCGAAGCAATATCGTTTTAACCACTTAAGTAAAATTAAATAGCACGAAAAGCTACCAACATCCCCTGCAAACAACGTTTGGCAGAATTGACAAAATTTGGGGTCGAGGTCCTCTCGAACATATGGAACTGAAACACTTTAATTCCACAGGGTTGAATTGACTGTTAATTTTGGCTTGAGGGTAAATTGCTCGATCATACATCGTTACAAATACTATAGTAAAGAACAGAACCAGAGCGAGTATTGAGTTTGTTCGGTAAATTTTGATTGTCACCATACATGTACAAATGGCATACCAGGGTTACTTTTGACCCCCTCTGGAAAAATCTGAAATTTTTGACCCCCCGGCCCGGCGGAAGGCCAGGCCGACTCACTTTCACTTTACGACTCACTATCCTTTTAAGTGAAAGGAAAAATTCAAATTCATTAGAAATATGGCAGAAAAATTCTGCAATATTTTAACACACTGCTGCCCCCAGGCTACATAGTCCAGTCTAGCCTTCTATTGAAAGTTTAGAGCCGCTAGTCAAGTCTAGTCAGCCTATTGTTTAAGTAGCAATATCCAAGTCTAGTCCTAGTCTGGATTCTTCAGCTGGTTCCGTAGTAAAGTATAGTCGACTCTCCTAGTCACATTATATTTCTTATAAAATATTCATTTTGATTAAAACGTATAAACAATCGTTGAGTTTAAACTTTTCAGATTTTAGCTCATACCTCTAAAAAAACTAGCTCATGTCAGAGATTGGATTTTTGTGGGAAGACGGAAAAATTATTTTCAGGGAAAAAATATTTTTGACAGGGAAAACCTCTAAGGGAAGCACATATTTAAAAAAATGGAAATCGTTGACCTTCTTTTGAGAATGATTTCAAACTTTTGACGTGTTTCCGGCAAATTTGTTATGCAAAAAAATTTTTAGATTGTTGTGTGCAATGTCTACAACAATACAATGATTTTAAAACTTTGTTTGACAAAAATTTACAACTCCTATACAGTACGTTAGGAGGATAACCATGCTTTCAATAAATTGATAGACAAATTGAATTATAAGAACCAGGGTTGGTTTGGTTTAAACCAAATGATTTAAACCATGGTTTAAACCACGGTTTAAACCAAACGGTTTTTTTATAAAAACCAATGGTTTAAACCAAACACCTAAAAGTTTAATATTTTCAATCCAAAATGCTTATATTTCGTCGTGCGCAAAACTTGTGCAGTTACTGTGATATTGTGTAGTTAAACTTTAGTGAAGTAAATAATACTATTAGCTTTTAGTCTTGTACATTTGGAAATTCGGTATCGTTTGTACAATGAAAAATGCCAAACTTGTGTTTATGCTGCACAGTTATCGTTAAAATTATATCTAAATTATTAAATATTTAATGCTTTGTGATACTTACTGAGTTTGGGAAATAAGTAAAGTTGTTCAAATTCACATGTTTTTGCATATTAACGAATGTTTTGGATTGAAAATTTGTTTAAACCAAAAAAACCTGGTTTAAACCAAAAAAACCCGGTTTAAACCAAAAAAACCTGGTTGTTTGGTTTTTTTGAAAAAAACCAAAAAACTCCCAACCCTGATAAGAACTAATAATATAAAATGGCCGTACAAAATCGACCGAACCTAGACGAATAATTGTAAACAAATAAACAATGTTGAATGAATATACCAATTATTATTGCTATCAACATGTTTTACCTGAAACTAAAATATAATATTAAATATGCAGATTTTTTGCGTTATAATGCAATAGCAGACTGGGAGTTTTGCGATAATTTTGATAGTTCCGAAATTAAAATGTTTTGGCAATAGTTAAATAATTTTAACTTTCCTGCTATTTCTCAAATATAAAACGGATTGTATTATTACAACCATAGCTCACGTTTAAAAAAATTGTAAAGGCCCAAGTCCTTGGACGCACACCTCAATTTTTTGCATACTAGCTTGCAATACTTATACAAACATATGCGCAAATTCAATCAAAGAGAAGAACTTTAAAAAGTTACAATGTATTAGGATAGACAATTTCGTAAACTCGAGGGAAAACTTTGGTATAAGCAGCTTCAAATATCGTAAAGTACATACTAAAGAGGTGAGTTAAGCATTGTGCGTTGTACAAATTCTGTCATTGACTTTAAGAACTGTGTTCAAATTTGGTAAAAAGGCGTAATCTATTATCAAATTTTTTTCACGTAGGAGTAAATGCATACCTAAACTTTGCGTTTCTTTTGCACAATTTTTTTCAAAAGTTGAAAATTATATTTTTTGCAAATCAGTAGCATCTTCATAATAACTAGATTTTTACTAAACATTTCAACGTGGCTCAGCGGAAAATTTCATGTTTTGATTTTTGAACCTTCGTAACGAATCCATATATTTAGGCATACTAAAAGGTTCTGATGATTACATTTTAGACTGACTTTGTAGCTTTGATTTTCAGCTACATGAGGGATCCTCAAGTAATTGTGACTTCACTAGCTTTTGCATGAAGTCATGCAAGTCACGTCTTGTCTAGTCCCTAGTTATAAGTCATGCGTACATCGTGCAAGAAATACATCATGCGTAGTCAAGTCAAGTCAAGTGTATTTTGAATCCCAGTGTAGTGGAGTCTAGACTTTCCTAGTCAAGTCTGGCTAGACTAGGGCAGCAGTGGCAGGAATTACAAAAAAACGTATTTTTAACTATTTTTCTTCACCCTAGTCACACTACTGTAGTTTATACATGAAACCTACATTCAGTTTAAAAAAATTTTAACGGCACATGGTTTGGCAATGTTGCACGTTCTTTCCCGTGTTTTCGTTATTACATGTTTCAATGGCGTATAAGTATTTCATGATAAATGCATAGTAAGAAAATGAGTAGCTAAATTTGACCCTCCGTGAAGTAAAGTTGACCCCTCCTGAAATTTCAAGATTTTTGTGATTTTGACCCCCCCTGGAAAACAAGCTTTGTACATGTTTGATTGTCACAAGAAGGCAGGGGATCCCACATGTGAGTGCAACTACTTTAAATGTCCATATATTGTTTGAATATACTTGATACATAGAAATTGTGAATGAACAGCTGGAGTTCTCGGGGTGTTTTTATAGCACGGATAATTTCCTCCCCAGTTACCATCCTGTCTCTGTGTCTTTCCAAATGAATTGACCAATTAGATTTAATGTATGGACAACAGTAATACGGTAAAAATAAAATCGGGATTATTAACTCAAATTAGCAATTTCACTAGTTCACAGTGTGCGGACGATTTTCAGAAAACACGAATGTAGATACATTGCGAGCAATGTCCCAGAAACAAAAAGGGCTAGCCCTCAGCAAGGGCAACTTATTTTATTGTACGTTGATAAGTGTCATCAGATCATATGGAGTTTATTTAACTTATACGTTAACAACTATTTTACTGTAATGTATTCTGCTATGCAACCAATAGTAAAATTGTCTGCCGAAACAAAAATACGGCTAGATGTACATAAAGTATCTTCTGGTCCAGGGATGATAAATGGAGCAAATAATTGTTTTTAAATCTTAAAAAGAATAAACTTCCCTTTGCCTTTTTGACCCCCAGCCGTGTAGGCCAAAAATACAGTATTGAAGTAAGTCAGGAAGGGTAAAACCCCACAAAATTATTAAATTAAATTTCTAAATTCACCACGAGGAAGGTTTTGAGAAATTTGGTTGTAGATAGCGCTCAGTAGTGATGGCTCCCTCAGATATATCACTGAATTCCAGTAGGTCGCAGTGGATAAACATTTTGTGAACAATGTTTGTTCAACGATTACAAAAAGGCTACTCCAACCTTGAGTGAGAAATTGTTGGAGAGAAAAATACAAGAAATTTATATGAACGAACATAATTCCGTAGTCAATTTTCCAAATGAAATGTCTTTTGACGCCCTTGACGTAAAGCAACCGGTCATTTTTATCCATTTCTAAAGGCATTAAATGCAGAAGCGAAAGGATTTTGATGGCTTTACGATTAAACCTGAGCTCGTACTTTGTTTTTTGGCAAATTTTGGCAAAGAATTTTCAGTCCGTTTTACAGAGTTGAGTGTTGAAAATTTGTTATGGTATTGTCTCAAGTCGATCTGTCTACAGGTACATATTTACTGTTTTAGATCTAAAGGTAACTTGAACGGAAATGAAAATATTTTTGAGTTCTTACTGCAATTTCTCTTTAAGTGGTTCGGTTTAAACTAAGTTCGAATTAATTTTCCTCCAATGATATTTATACTGATCATCAAAACATGTTTGGCTCAAGCTGAATGATTTCCTGTATAAATGTACTGTAAGGAACTATTTAGCGGCTCAATGGATAGTTCCCAACTCAAATTATAAAATAATGACTCCCAAAGAATAGCAAAAGAGATGCGTGTTTATTGTTTCAAGATCAGTTTAGGAGTGATGCACAGAACGAAACTAGCTTTTGATCAGGATTATAAGCATTATAGATTGATTGGTTCATTTTTACAAATATAAATATTCGGAAATAACAGATATTGTTATTAAATATTGAGGCACTGGTTTAGTTACCAATGCAATAGTAACGGAAAGAAATATTCGTTACAGTACATATAAGGAAAGGTTAGTGTGATTCGTCCACTTATACATTTAATTAGAGAATTGGACGTTATTAACTCTGAAACAATAAATAACTTGGAATTATTGAATGTCCATGGAGTGTTTGGAAACTCAGGTAATTGAACAAAAATACAAATGGTGTGACATTTAGCTCTTCCTGTTTTTGAACAGAGATTGCAGGAATACTTGCTACTGAATAAATCTTTCATCATTGTGGCAAACTAGTAGCAGCTCTGTGCTTCACAGGGACAATCACTTGGATAGCTGGTAGTGTGAGTGTATAGGCTATAAATGTCTTAGAAATCAAGCCCAGTCGTGGAGACTTATTGTTTGTCTAAATCTTGCGCGCCGATCTTAAGAGTAGAGCGCAAAATTTTAATATCCACAAACTCCATGCCTAGGCGGTTAATTTATAAAGATATCGGGTGTCTCGCACTACTCTGCCTATATATATACCCGACTAAGGGACGATCACGCCAAGATGAGCATTACATTTAAAAATCAAAAACACGTTACTGGTAAATTCCTAAAGTTTTGACCGAAGCAATATCGTTTTAACCACTTAAGTAAAATTAAATAGCACGAAAAGCTACCAACATCCCCTGCAAACAACGTTTGGCAGAATTGACAAAATTTGGGGTCGAGGTCCTCTCGAACATATGGAACTGAAACACTTTAATTCCACAGGGTTGAATTGACTGTTAATTTTGGCTTGAGGGTAAATTGCTCGATCATACATCGTTACAAATACTATAGTAAAGAACAGAACCAGAGCGAGTATTGAGTTTGTTCGGTAAATTTTGATTGTCACCATACATGTACAAATGGCATACCAGGGTTACTTTTGACCCCCTCTGGAAAAATCTGAAATTTTTGACCCCCCGGCCCGGCGGAAGGCCAGGCCGACTCACTTTCACTTTACGACTCACTATCCTTTTAAGTGAAAGGAAAAATTCAAATTCATTAGAAATATGGCAGAAAAATTCTGCAATATTTTAACACACTGCTGCCCCCAGGCTACATAGTCCAGTCTAGCCTTCTATTGAAAGTTTAGAGCCGCTAGTCAAGTCTAGTCAGCCTATTGTTTAAGTAGCAATATCCAAGTCTAGTCCTAGTCTGGATTCTTCAGCTGGTTCCGTAGTAAAGTATAGTCGACTCTCCTAGTCACATTATATTTCTTATAAAATATTCATTTTGATTAAAACGTATAAACAATCGTTGAGTTTAAACTTTTCAGATTTTAGCTCATACCTCTAAAAAAACTAGCTCATGTCAGAGATTGGATTTTTGTGGGAAGACGGAAAAATTATTTTCAGGGAAAAAATATTTTTGACAGGGAAAACCTCTAAGGGAAGCACATATTTAAAAAAATGGAAATCGTTGACCTTCTTTTGAGAATGATTTCAAACTTTTGACGTGTTTCCGGCAAATTTGTTATGCAAAAAAATTTTTAGATTGTTGTGTGCAATGTCTACAACAATACAATGATTTTAAAACTTTGTTTGACAAAAATTTACAACTCCTATACAGTACGTTAGGAGGATAACCATGCTTTCAATAAATTGATAGACAAATTGAATTATAAGAACCAGGGTTGGTTTGGTTTAAACCAAATGATTTAAACCATGGTTTAAACCACGGTTTAAACCAAACGGTTTTTTTATAAAAACCAATGGTTTAAACCAAACACCTAAAAGTTTAATATTTTCAATCCAAAATGCTTATATTTCGTCGTGCGCAAAACTTGTGCAGTTACTGTGATATTGTGTAGTTAAACTTTAGTGAAGTAAATAATACTATTAGCTTTTAGTCTTGTACATTTGGAAATTCGGTATCGTTTGTACAATGAAAAATGCCAAACTTGTGTTTATGCTGCACAGTTATCGTTAAAATTATATCTAAATTATTAAATATTTAATGCTTTGTGATACTTACTGAGTTTGGGAAATAAGTAAAGTTGTTCAAATTCACATGTTTTTGCATATTAACGAATGTTTTGGATTGAAAATTTGTTTAAACCAAAAAAACCTGGTTTAAACCAAAAAAACCCGGTTTAAACCAAAAAAACCTGGTTGTTTGGTTTTTTTGAAAAAAACCAAAAAACTCCCAACCCTGATAAGAACTAATAATATAAAATGGCCGTACAAAATCGACCGAACCTAGACGAATAATTGTAAACAAATAAACAATGTTGAATGAATATACCAATTATTATTGCTATCAACATGTTTTACCTGAAACTAAAATATAATATTAAATATGCAGATTTTTTGCGTTATAATGCAATAGCAGACTGGGAGTTTTGCGATAATTTTGATAGTTCCGAAATTAAAATGTTTTGGCAATAGTTAAATAATTTTAACTTTCCTGCTATTTCTCAAATATAAAACGGATTGTATTATTACAACCATAGCTCACGTTTAAAAAAATTGTAAAGGCCCAAGTCCTTGGACGCACACCTCAATTTTTTGCATACTAGCTTGCAATACTTATACAAACATATGCGCAAATTCAATCAAAGAGAAGAACTTTAAAAAGTTACAATGTATTAGGATAGACAATTTCGTAAACTCGAGGGAAAACTTTGGTATAAGCAGCTTCAAATATCGTAAAGTACATACTAAAGAGGTGAGTTAAGCATTGTGCGTTGTACAAATTCTGTCATTGACTTTAAGAACTGTGTTCAAATTTGGTAAAAAGGCGTAATCTATTATCAAATTTTTTTCACGTAGGAGTAAATGCATACCTAAACTTTGCGTTTCTTTTGCACAATTTTTTTCAAAAGTTGAAAATTATATTTTTTGCAAATCAGTAGCATCTTCATAATAACTAGATTTTTACTAAACATTTCAACGTGGCTCAGCGGAAAATTTCATGTTTTGATTTTTGAACCTTCGTAACGAATCCATATATTTAGGCATACTAAAAGGTTCTGATGATTACATTTTAGACTGACTTTGTAGCTTTGATTTTCAGCTACATGAGGGATCCTCAAGTAATTGTGACTTCACTAGCTTTTGCATGAAGTCATGCAAGTCACGTCTTGTCTAGTCCCTAGTTATAAGTCATGCGTACATCGTGCAAGAAATACATCATGCGTAGTCAAGTCAAGTCAAGTGTATTTTGAATCCCAGTGTAGTGGAGTCTAGACTTTCCTAGTCAAGTCTGGCTAGACTAGGGCAGCAGTGGCAGGAATTACAAAAAAACGTATTTTTAACTATTTTTCTTCACCCTAGTCACACTACTGTAGTTTATACATGAAACCTACATTCAGTTTAAAAAAATTTTAACGGCACATGGTTTGGCAATGTTGCACGTTCTTTCCCGTGTTTTCGTTATTACATGTTTCAATGGCGTATAAGTATTTCATGATAAATGCATAGTAAGAAAATGAGTAGCTAAATTTGACCCTCCGTGAAGTAAAGTTGACCCCTCCTGAAATTTCAAGATTTTTGTGATTTTGACCCCCCCTGGAAAACAAGCTTTGTACATGTTTGATTGTCACAAGAAGGCAGGGGATCCCACATGTGAGTGCAACTACTTTAAATGTCCATATATTGTTTGAATATACTTGATACATAGAAATTGTGAATGAACAGCTGGAGTTCTCGGGGTGTTTTTATAGCACGGATAATTTCCTCCCCAGTTACCATCCTGTCTCTGTGTCTTTCCAAATGAATTGACCAATTAGATTTAATGTATGGACAACAGTAATACGGTAAAAATAAAATCGGGATTATTAACTCAAATTAGCAATTTCACTAGTTCACAGTGTGCGGACGATTTTCAGAAAACACGAATGTAGATACATTGCGAGCAATGTCCCAGAAACAAAAAGGGCTAGCCCTCAGCAAGGGCAACTTATTTTATTGTACGTTGATAAGTGTCATCAGATCATATGGAGTTTATTTAACTTATACGTTAACAACTATTTTACTGTAATGTATTCTGCTATGCAACCATTTTTTCCGGTCATAGAAATTGTACATAATGAAGTATGTAACGATAACAAGATACAGCAGAAAAAATAGGCAGGCACATGTTTTTCTTAACATCTCAAAAAAGAAAATATCACATATTGTATAATTAGTTCGAAACAGCTACAAGTTTGGGTCTGTACTGGAACTGAATTTTCTACATCCGAGACTTGACACATATCATAGTATAGTATAAAAATAGTATCCTGACGCTTGGAATCACTTCCTTCTCACCAGAGAGAATAGCCGAGAGAGGCAGCCCAATTTCCAACACAGATGCAAATAACTGCTGTAACAATATGCGACACTGTCGAGTTTAAACCAAGCTCAGTGGAACCCATCCTCAGCAAAGCTTTTTCCATAATTTTCAATTTTTCGGGTGTCAAAGGGGGATATCGGATTTCTCCCAATTTCTCACTCAAATAATTAAGCCCCCTTTTAACTACAGCCCTTTGGTGAGAAAACGTTTTTATCGAGTGTATCCCATGGTAGGAACCCATTCCGGACTGGCCAGTCCCACCTTATTAGAAAACCAAAAATTAGTCTAGTGTGTTAATATTCTCCGTCAATATCTTGTTAAATGATCACTCTTGGGAAACCGCACCTAATGGCAGACGAAAATCTGGAAAATAATTCAAAATTTCTGATGTATTCATTTGAAAAAACTGTTTATGTACGTAAGTAAAGGTGCTGGAATTTACCCATAGCTTGAAAACACGTGTCGTTGATGCAAACTCCCCGCTTCCATTATATTGTTCGAAACATTGTCGTCCTTTGAAAATATATACAAAGCCAGCGGTCTTTCACTAAAACGTACATATAAGTTTAGTAAATTTATTAACGTGTCCAATTACACGTATTAACAAATAATGCAGGACAAATACATAGAATTGATGAAATCAATAGCTTCACCCGACGAGTTTACAGTCACGAAAGCAAGAATTGGTCCGAAGATTTCCCCCTCCATGAGAATATCATCCCGCTTTACATTTCCTGGTGATGAAAAAATTACATAAAAAATAATAATGCTTTGATTACATTTACAAATACGATTAGGCTCCAGATCTCCGAAGGACTCATTCATTAATTAACGAGTAAAAAGTGTGCTTTTAATTTGAAAACAAAATTTTACAATTAAAAATGAAATACAGTACTCTTGAAAGATGAAAACCTGTTTTTAGTAAATGAGTGATTTTTGTCATCATAATGAATCGCTGCTTTTACAAAGGGGTTCGAATTGGTAAAGATATTAGATTTTACCAATAAAAGTTGGTTCAATCCACAAGTCCTTCTCATCTGATTTCCCTCCAAGGAGAATCCTCCCTTTGGTTTTGTCCATTAGATTTTTCAATCTGTGGAAATGATTTAGATTTATGATCCGTGAAAAACTTTCCACCTTTTGCAGACACTCAGCATCTTCGTACCACTCAGCAAATATCTCTTTGGTGTAGCGAATGAAAGCGTTCTGAACTTGCTTGAAAAAACGAACACAAATTGCTACATAATTATACGCTGTGTAGTCAATGAGCTGAAAGGAATTGTAACAAGATATGGCAGAAAATTATTTAATATCATACCTCAGTGGAAATGATGTAGTCCGGAGCTGAAACAAAATATCAGGTTTCATAATCTCCATTTGGCATTTTTAACATCAATTATTTCCACTTTCAAAGAAGAACTGAAAAATGGAAATCCATTTACTAACTCACCCATACAAGTCTGGCCTGTGTTAACGCACTGTAAATCAGGGTTGGATTGGTTTAAACCAAATGATTTAAACCATGGTTTAAACCATGGTTTAAACCAAACGGTTTTTTTATAAAAACCAATGGTTTAAACCAAACGCCTAAAATTTTAATATTTTCAATCCAAAATGCTTATATTTCGTCGTGCACAAAACTTGTGCAGTTACTGTGATATTGCGTAGTTAAACTTTAGTGAAGTAAATAATACTATTAGCTTTTAGTCTTTTACATTTAGAAATCCGGAATCGTTTGTAAAATGAAAAATGCCATATTTATGTTTTTGCTGCAAAGTTGTCGTTAAAATTATATCTAAATTATTAAATATTTAATGCTTTGTGATACTTACTGAGTTTGGGAAATAAGTAAATTTGTTCAAATTCACATGTTTTTGCATATTAATGAATGTTTTGGATTGAAAATTTGTTTAAACCAAAAAAACCTGGTTTAAACCAAAAAAACCCGGTTTAAACCAAAAAAACCTGGTTGTTTGGTTTTTTTGAAAAAAACCAAAAAAACCCCCAACCCTGCTGTAAATAGAAGCAGTTGGGATTGAAGAAATTACATGTTTCTGTAAAAACGTTTACTTAAGTTTCTAGTTTTCTTGTTACCTTCGACCACAAAATCCGCTTGACCGCCATTTTGCAACAAGCAGTCTCATCGATGTAAACCGGACTATTTTGAGGAAACATATTTTTCATGTATAATTATAATTACTACAAATTTACTCATCAAGCATCCCTAATACGTTTTTCAGTTATTATAAATATTTTTACGTTTTAGATACTCAAATTTCACAATTATCATTGATTATGGAGTGGAGAACCCCAGAAATAACAACCTTTTCCCTCCCAATTCCAGAGTAACTGGAGTGAGATTGGGAGCTGCCGCTTGCAAAATTGATTTCGCTACTGGAACAGAGCCAGTAAAGAAAATGTAGTCAAATCGATGGGTTAATAACGATTTTGTCGCAGTAGCGTCGGCGAGCACCACGTGGTAGCATTCCTACAAACAATTGCATGGTGAGTTCAAATAAACTTCGCATGATTAAGTCTCCACTTTCTAAATATAAGCAGCTACTAACTGGTCTTGCATATAAGAATGTTTCACGTTCAATTTACACCGCCAATCATGGGAGGGGAATTAGGTGAGTGTGATTTAAGCATTTAAATTTGGATTCTTACGCTGTCCAGGTACTGCGGAAGGAGCTTCAAAATTATCTCCGCAGTATGGGAAGATATCTCGGATGGTTTTATTATCACACAATTCCCAGCTGCAATTGCACCCGCCAGAGGGACCAGTATCATGTGAATTGGGTAGTTCCAGGTCCCGAGAATAAGAACCACTCCATGTGGTTCGTTTCGGACAAAAGTAGAATCTCCAATGGACAAGAGTCTGCGGGGATAGTGTTTTGGTGCTGTGTATTCCTCTAAGTGGTCTAGCATTTTCCGTACTTCCAACAGAGAACTAACAATCTCTGATAAAGTTGCTAATATTCCAATGATTTTAAATTAATCCCAAAAATCACGATAGGTTTGCAATATTTAAATGTTCTACATCCATGGAAGGAATCTGAAAGAGCTAATTCACTTGAATCTCAAGACAATGACTCTGCGTAACGCATCACTGAGATTTCGTTTATGTATTTTAAAGTGTCAAAATCCCATAATATTATTTTCTTCCTCTCATGGAAGTTCTATAAATCCCTGTTCCAAATTCCAACATCTCTTAAATATCTCTTGAAATGTAAAATGCTGTCATCCGACCTTTTGCTTTGTGAAATCTCGAGATAAGTTATTGGTTTATACAAAAAACCTTGGCGTCTGTGTTCGTTACAGTTTACATGTTTACAGATGTAAACATTTTTGAAAATCTTTAAGAAAAATTGCGAGTCACATTATCAGTAGATATGAAGCCTTCCCAGAAAAATTATAGTTACTCGCCATAATTTAAAGTTAAGATTCGGAAAAAAATTATTAAATCCATCCCAAAAGTGGATTAATTATTTCACCTCTCCTATATTTACATCTAGACTACATATTACTTTAATCTTTGAACCTATAAACGGCATTCAAACATGATTATGCATAATATCAAGCCACAAATCATGTTAAGATTTTTGACAACGGCTCTCTGTTTACAGTCATATAATTATATCGTCGGTGAAGAGGCAAAATGATCTAGGTGCATAATCGATTAGAATCAAAATGATCTACATAACTTTTTCCCTAAAGGCAAAATGAACTGGGTGCAAGCCTCTTTAAAAGCAAACTGATCTACATACAATTTTCCTTAAAAGCAAAATGATCTAAGTGCTGGTCTATTTTTTTTTTGTGAGAAAACTAGCATCTGTAAGGAGGACACGTGGCTTATAAGGGCTAACCATGACTGTAATTGACCTCGGGTTGTGGGTTAATATTCTCTGAAGGGTTTGCTATTACTAAGGATCATTCCGGCAACTAAAGTTAATTTCACTTATTGCATCTAATACATTTTTAGTTACGAAAACCGCAACATTCATTTATTTTAAAATCGACGAATTAAAAGACGAATCAAAATCACTGTAAGCTCACATTGAATTGGTTTTCCCTTTAATAATTCTCAACGTGGAGTTTTTTCAAATCGTATTCTACGATCATCACCATTATCATAACATTCGGAATCATTTTCAAATGTTAAATCATAATTGACAGTTTTTTTTTTCAATGTTACTGAAAGAAAGAAATGGAGGCATTGGGGAATTAAATGCATATATAAAAGATTTTGAATACCTCGCATTTTTGTACACCGGCATTAGAATGTGTTTACTTATATTGTTTTTATTATAATTTGTATCTAGATCATTTTGTGTTTAGGACAAGCTGCATCTAGATCATTTTGATTTTAAAATTCTATGCAAGTAGATCATTTTGCCTTTACTGAAACTGCAAGTAGATCATTTTGATTCTAATCGATCATGCACCTAGATCATTTTGCCTCTTCACCGACGATACATAAGCAGATACATACAGACGTAGCCCTGCCTTCAGCAAATATAACCATAGCATATTTCTATATCTTAGCATATTTTACCACGTTTTCCATACCTGACTATATGCAACTACGGGTTTAATTCCAAATTCAAAGATTTTCCCAAATACTGATTTTCTCTAAACCAGCCAAATTCAAAAATATCAATGTGTAGTTTATTTCGTTCTTACAGCCTTGAGCGTATTTCGAAATATTCTTGAGTCAAATTTGTTTAATAGCAAAGTGATTGCATAATAACTGGTTTCCTACTGTAAATATACAGCAGATAAGCCGACAATCTTACTCCTAAAACCATCTTCAGTATTTAGTAAATATTGTTTTTACAACAATTTAATGCGTCGAAACGTCCATGAGTTTATTTCACAGTGCTACTCCACTCTGCATCAAATTACCACGTTTTAATTACAGCCTACATTAAGCCTACTAATGTTTAGGGCTTACATGTAGTAGGCGAGGTGCCCACCTTTGAATAACTTGTTAAAATAATTCTTGAGATACTTATTAGAAACAAGGGATAAAATTAAGTGGCGATATTCGAGAATCGAGACCATTACTTACGAGATCATATGTTGTCAACCTACTGGCTAAGTATTGATCTTATGTGTTAAATCATGTGTAGACCAGACTCAGGTAATGAGAATACCAATTATGAAGTCACCTTGGTCCCTTTCCCTTTTTTGGTTCATAGTAACTGTCTCTAATTTGTCTTACCATCAGCAGTGGATTTTCTCATGTCCTTATAAGCAGCCTCACAAATTTGGTCCCGATTTTTTGGATCATCGAAAAATTCCACTAATTTGACCAATTGCTTCCGACGAAATTCCAGTGGCAGTGTCTTCCCGCTGGAGAAAGCATTCCTCGCAATGGCGACTTGAGGGAACTATAAATTCCATTTAGGGAAACAAATATCACTGCAGGATCGTTTTTTATTCAATTATATAACGTTCAATAAACCGGTCTTTAAACAGAACATCTGTACGTAGAACATTACTATCCTCTACCTGTTTCTCCCAAATTTGTTCAAATGTATCATAAAAGGCTTTTCATATTGAAAATGGTATGACGGAAGCACACCCGCCCACACTTCAAATGGTTCGAGACGACAAATATTTTAAAAACAAATATGATAAATATTTTGTAAACGTAAAAGGTTTAGGTAATTATTATTGAAATATTTCAAAAAATCCCCGCAATTAATGATTTTGCATCATCACTGGCCTTGAAGGATTAATTGCTTTCATAATTACGAGGTCGTTAATTTACATTATATAATGAGACAGCTAAATGTAAGTTTAAAGCTACACGATGTTTCATTGTGAAGTGCACAATGTTTCATTGCACATCACTGCTTAAAAGGGATAAATAGTTGAAAGCTGCAGAAATGCTATATTTTGTACGAATTTCGTATGGTTGTGTAGTAAGAAATATATTTAAGTAATTATTTATTAATTGCTCGTTGAAACTTGAAACGTTTACGGACAGTAGAATTTTGTTAATAAATTACAAATGTCATTTTACTTAAGAGCCCGCATTATGTAATGGTAACAAACAAAACGTACTGAGCTTACCTCCATTTTTCATGTGGGTCAAATATTAAGCAAACAAATACAATGCTTTTACTATTTGGATGGAAATATTAGCTCTAAATAATTGCTGAATAGGAAAGCTTCCTAGCAATGCTACTACTATTGTACTGCAAGTCGTAAATGGGACAGGCGTGATAATCAAAGTTGGACTGAGAGTTGAGAAATATAAATGTTAGACGAAAGACAATGAGACACATTCATGACACACATGTAGCATCTGAATATCAATGGTTTAATGTTCATTGTCCCTGGGAATACCTTCAGAATATTGTAAATACAGTAAAATGATTCTTGCTGCATGGGTAGTAAAAGGAAATTCCTAAATGTTCCCTATTTTGAAAATATATGTACATATCCACACATGGTTATATCCAGAATGTTTTGAATCCCTTGAGTTTTTGTCGAAGTACTTCCGGGCTGTGAAGGAAAAACATTTTTTTACAGTTGCCAACTCTACTATGTGACAATTCCTTGGGAAATTCGTAACCATCAAAGTAACTTATACGCCAGTTGCTATGCCCTCAAAGTCGGAAAGTTGCGTTACACATTAGCGTGATTTTAAGAGGTAATTGAACACCTCATTGAATAGTTCTTAACTCAAAATATAACCTCGTGCCACCTGTTTATTATTTTAAGCTTAGCTGCCAGTTTAAGACGTATACAGGTAGAAAGAGAACGACGTTTAACCAGGATTGTGTATCTACTGTTAAACGTTATTAGCCTTACAACTAATAGAACATATTGAAGAGACCATAACATTCTTTATTAATTAATTTAATATTTAATTTTTTGGATTTAATATTTAGTAATTGAGGGGAAAATAGTATTAGGAAGGGAAACGTATTAGGAGGTGAAACTCACACCTTGCTGTGAGATATTTCACAGGACTTGGTAAATGACTCTCTAATAAGTAAATAAGTATGTAGTTATATGAAATAGTTATTCCATGTATGTAGTCTTTTTCTCAGAGTTCATCACCTTTGCCTACGTCTAACATGCGTTAGGAATTAACCTCGCTCTTCTTCTCAGTGTCTTGCTCTGGAATGATGGTTGAACGTGTCTGCCTTTGAGACAGTTTCATACACCAATCACATTTGCATGGTTATGAGTACCTAACTATTTCTACATGCCGTATTGAACGGGTCATGGAAGCCTTTAAACGTTTATGCTTGAACATTGAAGGTGATCATGAAAACTAGGCATGATATTATGTTATATTGGTTCCACCCTATTATATGCACAATTGGAGTGAAAGTCATTTTTTGGTGCACATTTACGAAATTCTATTCGGGGACAATTTACTCTTCTGGCAAATATACCTAAAAGCAATTGATATTAACAGTTGTCATTCAACATATAAGAAATCCATGTGTGACCCCGTCACTTTATCCTCGTTTACAATTTTCTCAATAATCGTCTCATTTTTATCTCCTCATCCTCGTAATTTTGTACGGCTTCAAAGTATACTCAACATCTGATCTGGTCATCCCTAAATTCGGGTTTTCGTTATCCCCAAACAAGGGTTTGACGAAAATGACATCATATTAATAATATTAGTGTATTTGGTGGGCCTTCAGTCTTTGGGTTATGATGAGATGGAAACGAAAATAACCCCAGTAAAATTTTCATAACCAGTCTTAATTTCGTGGAATCCTGACCTGTCGGATGTCAACTTTCAGTTAATTTTAGAACTTATTTTCCATAATGTTAACAGAGTTCGTTATGATAACAGGTCTGAAGTGAGTCTCTAAAGCAAGATTATTAACTAGGCCTCCGCTCATGTACAACTCAGACATGAAACATTCATGTCTGACTCATGTCTCAACTCATGTTCATGTATCTGATTATCGAGTCACAAACCATTCATGTGCATTTAAAACATACTTGACAACAGACATAATTTTTCAAGTCATGTCTTATGTCATGTGCAGGTTACCTTGAAAACATGACAATATTTTCATGTACACTTTCATGTTCACAAAAGCGGAAGACATGAACTCAAGCTCAAAAACACGAATATTTTCATGTCACCACAAAGTATGCCAAACGTTTCCATGTCGTTCAATTCCTTTATCGTATTAAGCGTCATTTTAAGTTGTGCACTGACACTATTAAGGAAAAAGAAGGTTCAAATATGACCGAAAAAGCACCTGGAAGTAGCATTATTCAGGAAATTGACATTTTTGGAAGAACTTCAAGAATTGCCATTAAAAAACGTTAAGAAACAACGATCAAGTGTACATAATCATTTCACACTCGAGGAAGGAAATATCTGGAGATATTATTGTGTACATACAATTTAGTTAGCGGCAAGGACAATGAAAACTATGCTTTTAGATACTCCCTTAAAGTTGAAGCAAATTTGGGAACCGGATATTAAAGGTCTTTAGTGCAGCATCACAAATCAATTGATTTAAAGAAAGAACCTGTCGCAGACCACAAGGGTGCAATTGTAGAAGCATTTGCTAAACAAGCTAGTGTTATTCCCTTATTGCGGGAATCCGAATCTCTCTTGTTGTGTACTTTCTTAAATATAAGCTTAATAACTCTTCTGAAATTTAGTTCATGTCATCATGTTCATGTCCAGTTCATGTACTTGAAATTGCCACTTTTCATGTTCATGTAAATGTCATGTTCATGTGTGCTTTATTCACATGAAATAAAAATCAAGTATTCGTTTTGAATCACATGATTTAATTCGTGTAATTTTGAAAACAACTCATGTAAAACATGAAAATTCATGTTCATGTTCAAGTTCATGTTCATGTTTAAGGAAATTGTACATGTGCGGAGGCCTATTATTAACAGAAGAGGTATTTAACTTGATAGCTCATGAATGTCATGTCTATTTTTAGGTCCAGCGCTATCGTTAACCCATTGAACAATACTTTAACAAAATTAGACCCAGGACTCGAACACATTCAAATTTGCTGCCCTAAAAATGGTATAAAGTTTCACCCTGACTATTTTTCGGCAGTCCAAGTGAAGCCAGATAGAAAACCTGAGGAATTTTGAAACCTCATGTTGATTGGGATGGATTCAACATTCAATATGAATTTTCAGCGCTACATGCCCGAATCTTACGAAACCCTTATTGATAATATAGGGGCTGTTGAATTTAGCAGATTCAATTCTTTAGGATACTGGTATATATGCTTTCGTCTCTTTTTCCACTCTAAACGGGATTGGATTTGAAGCAATACATAAATTTCTGCTGGTCTGGCGAAAAGGGCTACAGAAATAATTGTCCGCATATTTGGAAGGAATTTTCGGCCCAAAGCTACCGCACGGCCTAAGACGAGAACTGACTAATTGTAAGTTACGGGGAAGAAAAGGATAACAACCGCCGAAAATATTTCTACCATCCATTGATACGGCTACATATTAAGTTTCAGTGCCATAGTAGAAAAAATTGCTACAACTATTGCCAAAAAACCATTTTGGTCTCAAATGGGGGCTCAGAGTTTGTCCCATTATTTCTCAAATACGCTTATTAAATTTGCCGATAAGAGCATGCTCGAGTCCATGCAATACTTCAACGAAAATAAGTTACTCAATAATACTATTTTGATTGTGCTCAGCGACCATGGCCAGTACTACGGAAACTTCAAGCGAAAAACGCTCCAAGGATTTCTGGAAGAACGGCTACCAATGCTGTACATTAGTACTTCCGGAAAAATTTAAGAAAAACTCCGTACGCCACAAGTAACCTGAATGAAAATGCCGACAAATTGACAACTGCCTTTTTTGATGTACATGAGATGAAGAAGGATTTGGTGAATTTGACTCAAATCGCGGATCAAGGTTTGACAAAACGTGAGCAAGATGTATCAGTGAACAGTAGCTTATTTTTACCACTCAACCCGCGCCGGACCTGCGAAATGATCGGGATCTGTATTATTTATCGCATATATCCACATCAGCAACCCATTTCAACACAAGACGTGATGATAAAAGATCTAGCAGAATTGGTTTTAAAATCAACTACATATTGAGAATTTGTCGGTACACCAACAGTGCCAAAAATTAAAGCTGAAGAACATCTTTCACGCACTCCAGCTAAGAGCCAAAATTAGCCACAAGGGTGAGTACGATCGGTTTAAAATGACTACCATGAAATTATTAAAACCGTCTGACAACATTTGAAAATTGTTTCAGAAACTACGCCTGGAAGTGGTGTCTTTGATGTATCCGTATTTGAACAGAGTACAGTCGACTCTCTTTATAACGACATCAATAAATCTCCCCAAAAGTGACGTTATAAGGGAACGACGTTATAGAGGCACATAAAATAAATAACGATTTAATTATAAAATTATCCGTTTTTCGTTAAACTGGACTCATGTCTCGTTTCATTTAATTAGCACATACTAGATATATGTCTATGCAGAATGAGAATAAAATCAATTAATATTAATTAATAAATAATAATATTTTTCAAAGTTTGCCACGCCACAAACAACAACATAGGTCAGGACTGAATAACGTATTTTCTGGATTTTCATAAGACACATCTAAGATCATTTACTAAAGTTTTCAAACAGTGAAAAATGTAATTTTCCGTTAAAACTATGAATATCAGTTCTTTACTGGATGCGAGAATAAATCTAAAAGCTTAGAAACGTGGATTTTCTGGGATGGGACTTAATCAATGTCGTTAAACACGCTTGTACATATATTTACAATACATAATACGTTCCTTCCAGTCTTTTATAACGTCGCTGCATAATAAGCCAATGCAATTATTAAATTGAAGAGTAAAAAAACTTTAAAATGGCAGCACCATATGTGATTTAGCTAGGTTTGCGGCGTTGTAACGTCAATATGACGTTATAATGGTACGCTTTTCACCTTACGGCTACAAAAAAGCGACTTTATAAAGGAACTGACGTTATAACGAGTGACGCTAAAAAGGTAGAAATTATGATATAATTTAGCTTGGGAGGAACCCAGGATGACTTTATAGGGAGAGTGACTCTATAGGGAGAGACGCAATAAGGAGAGTCGACTGTAATGGGATTAGCACTTTCCTCCGTAGTCAGATATTGTGAGTGTCCTGCAAAGTTTTAAAATATTTTTCATGCTTTCATGAATGCTCAGTTGAATAATATTACTGTAACTTCTGTAAGGCCGGGTTCAGGTTCAATATATTTTTCTCGACTTTAGATTAAATACATCTATAATAATTATTATATATAGCATTTAAACAGATTCCCAATTTATGCATTTGGACAATGATAATTGGATAATGGTAATTTACCATTGTTAATTTGTGTTATACCACATATTTTTCCCCGTTTGGAAACTGCTTGTTTCTATTTCTTTGTGATGTTACCAGCTTAAGTTATTTAAGTTGCCACTTATGCTATTTTAAATGTGAGCAGAAACTGTCGGTTTCCAGGTTTTTATAGTTGTTATCGTAATCGACTGAAAATATATTTGAAATAATTGTTTAAACAAAGTTGATTGTATAAATTTCAGGTTATTAAGTAAACCGGCAAAATTAAGCTGTGATACCAGTTATCCCTAATAGCAGCTTGAAATAACTCCATTTTTGTGTAATACTTGAATAATTCATATGCAGCTATTGCTCCAGAACTAAATAATTATATGAAATTTTAGTATTTATTTAAATTGATGGGAAAACGTCAGTATTGACTGAAAGCTTTCAAATGTACATTTAAATTTATCGGGTATTTGTGTAATGTAGTGGAATACCTTGAACTCATTGTATTTGCATTCAATAATTACTTGACAACGGTTCAAAACGAAATTACATGTTATCCTTCGACTAGCACGAGTCAGATTCAGCTCAATTAATCTCAATGGAATATGTTTTTCACAATGGTTCAGGAAGAAATCATTTTTAACCACTGCTGGTATTATTCCTACAATAATAATTATTGTAATAACTGGGAGCAATCAATCCAGTCATTCTGCGTTGACTTCTGGGTTGAAAGTATTTTCAATACTTAAATAGTTACATTGAACCGAACATATTCCATATCCAGGATTTTAATCGAACCTGAAATCCCCAACTGTGGTTTCAATAAAACAATGCTTACAAAAAATGAATTGTTACTGAGTCGTAAAACCTTGAAAATTCCATGGTAAATAGAATATATATGGTAGTGACAATCCCCATAAGAGCAAACCGCGCGAAACAAAATCGAACGCGTGACGTCACCGTGGAAGATTCTTTAGACGAGTTCCCTGTATTCTTATTGTTAGATGTGTTTAGTGGCCTTTTATTTGAGTGTAATTATAGTTCTAATTCGAAGTAATTTAAAAATATATATTAATTTGTTCGCTGAAAAACAGGGCATTTAATATATCATACACTTGTGCTGCAGCAACATTTCCCAGAACAAAAACAACAAAAGTAGTGAGAGGGACGTCTTTGACACTTCACACGTTTCCCAAACATGATAAAAATACTATCAAAAGTTTGGGGGAAGAAGCGCAAAAGAAAACACCACATAAATTCAAGGTTTTTTCCAACCACCAGTACTGCTGATTACGAAAAATATTTAAAGTGAATTGATGGGACTACCATCAAACAAATTACTGAAAAAAGATTCCGTGCTAGAAGTGTTTTCTAATCCTAAGACAGCTTAGCAGACTCCATTAAAAAGCCTTAGGCAGTATAGACGTTTGAATATAATGACAGGAAGGATTTATTTAAAATTAACTAGCCAACGAGAAATTAAGTAATTAGTAAGTAATATTTTACCAAAAACAAGAGCTCCAAATAATGAGGAACACTGAGAAAGATCAAGGTGATTTTAATTTCATCAGCACAGATCTTGTACGATATAATCGGTTTCCAAAGGCACTATTAGATTTACATATCATTGACGAACATTTGGAAGAAAGCCACAAGTTTTGGATATATTAATTTTGCAATAATTGCTCATTTATATTTGTTTTGCATTATCTAGTTGCTTTTCTGTGGGCTTATTCCAAATTTAAAGCAACTAGTTTACACAAAAAATACAACACAAGCAATGGTCATTCAAAATCAGTTTATTGCAACCCGGATCTGTTGCCACAGAACCTTCATCCACGAACCAAAATGACACCGAAAAGCAGTCTCTACTTTATTTTTCGGGCTACATTTCGTTTAAATCAAATAAAAAGGTAGGTAAAAATAAATTTGGCATTGCTGGTTGTTTAGGATCAATAAGATAAACTTCAAAATAAATATTGTCTCATAGAGGGTTTTGTAATTTGAGCAACTTGCGAAAAGCTGCTCCGTATTTGATTATTCAAAAGTTATACGACTGAAATAATATATACAAATTTTGAAAGGAAAATAAAACTAATAATTGTCGATTTCTTTTAACTTTAATTAATTACTTTAAGTACTAATTAGCGTCGCAAACAATGGGAAGAAAGACACTTGTTTACAAGTGTAGGGAATGGATGAGAAATTTCTCATCTTCCCCCGTGACGTCACCATAAGTGAAACTCCGCCCTCTTTTCTGCTGTGTAGGGATTGTCACCCCGTTGGAAAATTCTTTCGTTATTGTACCTTCTTCCTTTTGATTTGGATGAAAATGAAAGATTGTGTTATCGCAAGAGTTTTAGAAGAAACTTCATTTGGAAAATTCTCTACTTGGTTTCCGGCATTCACGTAACATTTCTAATTGTTCGACTTCTTCAGAATGCTCACTCTGGAAATGTGAAGAATATTTTGGAAACCGCGGAACAATTTTACTACACAGCAAGTTACTTTTCAGCACTTCACTGGATCACTGCACTCTTTCTGACTGAGCCCTTCATGCTGGCATCCATTTTGAACCAAATCTCTGAAACAATAGATATAAGCGGTGTATCGTGTAATTATTCAAAAGTTTCAGTAAATTTTTTGTATATGGCGAAACTACAAATGTCGATCATTTTTGCTTCTTGCGAAAAGAAAGTTTTATGGAACAATTTCTTCAAACTTGAAACTAAAATGAAATATCTAATTTTTTTGCAGGTACCTCTCAGGATTTTCGATTTCGTTGGAGAACTCACAATTCAAGAGATCCTACTAATTTTCCTACCTTTTTGCCCTTATTCCTCTGTTTTGATATTTTTCCCAGCTGTTTTTTTAATTAATCCCTCGGCGAAATTTTACTGGTACTCAGTTATTAGTCCTGAATCGAATCAGGCAGCTCTGCTACTACTATTTTTATTATCCGAAACTTGCATACTTACTATTTTTGCTAGTGGACCAATGATGTTTATTTACACCCAGTTACTGTTTTTTGAAAAGATCAAGCACATTGTCCGGGAGGAAGTGACCAGTTTGAGGTATAATATAATGTGGTTTACTCAACGTCTTTGATCCATAGCCTTTAACACTAATAAATAACACATATATTTTATATTTGTTTCAGAAATTGTACGGACTGTGTGACGGCGGAAGTTCAAATCAGTGCTGCAATAAAAACATGTCGGGTCTTGCAACTCTCGATTCAAAATTTCAACCAAGTTTTCTGTTATGTAACACTCACCTTCAAACTGCTGGCGCTAACACTGAGCATTCTTTGCCTTTTTGTGGCTATCAAAATTTTTCGGAATAAGCCAGTACTAGCTTTCATACAGTTACTGCTGGCAATTGATACAAATGTTGTTTTTCTAACGTTATTCGATCAAGCATTTTTTGTCCCATCAAGAATTAATAGTTTAAAAAGAGCAATGCTGTTGGCTTCAAACAAATTAGTATCGAAAGGAAATTTTCAAAAAATGATTCTTCAAATGCTCAGATCCATTCGTCCGTGTGGAATTAAAGTTGGACAATTTCATGTGTTTGAGAGGACCTCAACGCTAAATTTTGTGAACTTTGTGAAAAGAAATTTACAGGGACTGCTGATAGCATACCGGAATATTTGATTTTCGTTACATGAAGTTAGGCGGCGTCCATATATTATGTAACGGTAGGTCGATCGGTGGTCAAATATTCTGCCGTTACGCTGTAGTTACGACGAGATGGTGGTCCTATTATAGACACACACGTAACGCAAATTTCATGCATAAATGAGTTTATACGCACATGTCCTTGAAAACAAATGTGCAGGGTAGAGCCAAATACGCCTTAAAGATTTCAAGTGTTTCGCATCATGTAATGAGTTTTTTAATTATTTGAAAATTTTAAATGGCACAATTTATTGCATGTGGAGCATGTTTTGAACCACTTCGGGGTACTCTGGAGGGGGGCTGAAGGAAGTGATGTACACGCTGTAGCTTTAAGCTGTGGACATTAACTTTTTTCGAGCAATTGAAAAAATAAATGGCGAATCTTAACCACGTTACTTAAACAGTTCATTATAAATAAATATGCGTTACGGTTGGGTGGTACCTCTTTATCTAAGCGTTACGTGTGCGTTACATTTGGTGGGTGGTGGTACGGATTTGAGAAATTTGGCGTTACGTCATAAATGGACGCCGCCTTACCTGAATCGAGTTTGGAGTGTTGGATTTATAATTGAGAAGATAAACATTCCTATTTGTACAAAAACTAACAAGGGTGGTTTTTTGGGTCTAGCAAAGCTGAATGTATTCCTATTGTAGTGTCTGTGTATGTGGCTGTACATACATATGTCATTACGAACCCATGACAACACGGCCCTTTTTCATGAACTTCACAATCCGACAATTATAAGTAAAAAGAAAGGAATTGTAAATTTCCATTATAATTTGGTTTCATAAACACCTTCAGTTATAATTATATGAAAACATAAATGGTCCGTAATTGCAAATTGTTTTTTACACTTGCACTTGAAAATTGGCATTATCGAGTTGTAATGTTTATGAAATAATGTCCAGGCATTCAAACCTTTTACAGGGGTAGAATAAGTAAAACGTAAGAATACTATTGGTTTTGCTGGAGATTTGGTCATTCAGATGATGAAGCCAGCGCATGCCAAACGAACACAGTCACAAATTCATTTGTAAACTGTTTTTTTTCTTTATACTATGCTAACTTTACTGATTGTATGATTTGTCACATAGAATTTAACCTACACTAATCATCAACGAATTTAACGTTGATAAACGTAAAATAACATTTCATTGATTTGGCCTTACATCAGTGCGACAAGTGCATTTTTTAATTAATTACCGGAAGTCAGATGAAGAGATTGAACGTAACCGACAAATGTATGTTGAATTCACAAATTGACAATTTTGTCTCATCTGATTTCCCTCCAAGCAATATCCTTCCTATGGTTTCTTCAACTTATTTTTTTAAATTTAAAAATCCAGATCAACTTTAAAATGCATGCTTACAAGGAATAACTGAAATTTTTACACTCAGTGGTGTCATCCATACAGTCTTTGATATGTAATGAAACAACGTCAAAGAATTTAGTCAAATATCCACATCACGGAAGTACATAGCACGAAAGGAGTAAAACTCGTTTAGCATATTCAGTTGCAATCAAATATTTTGTAAATTTGAGGTGATATTTTTGTTTGTGGTGTAAAACGTGTGCAAACATAATCAATACACACGAAACGATTGCAGAACTTACAATTAGATAACGTAAGACGAAAACAGTTATACTTATTTGCAAAGAAATGTTCTCTCAACTGTGTATGTTCATAATTATGTATTTATTTTAGTCAGTTTTAGTGTGTAACTGAAAATATATATTTATTATGAAGGTTATCTTAAATCTAACGTAGGATCTTCTACATGATATATGTGATACTTTTGCTTAAAGTTATGATATTTGCCACTGTATATGGATGGTAGATGGGTCACCTGAGAAGAATCATTAATAAATTTGTAAACAGTGTATATACTTTTGTTCTCTAAATTAGGGCTAACTTTATGAAAGAAATTCATTGAATTGAATTTAATTAGAGAATTCGAAATTTCGTCTCGAACATTTTCATGCTATCTGCGGGTGGCAGTTGAGTTAGTATTGAGACAGTGTATGTACATGTGTATTTGCGGTGACAAATAATTAATTAAAAGAAGGTTGAACAATTCGGGAAAACATTTGCAAACATGCAACAGGATTCATAAAAATGTAAAACTAATTTATGTTGATATGTATTTTAATATTACGACCTGTACTATTATGCTACATACAGTGGAGTGACAAGAGATTGTTCGATTGGACAAATTTTTAAAAAATGTTTTGTTTTGGACGTACAAACTCCAGAAATAGTGTAGTATTAGTGACATATATGTTAAATCCGCCTATTGGAACGAATTTTCGCATCAATAATCAGAATTATTTCAACACGTACGTCAGCTGGTACGAAAAACAAAACTAAGAGAGGGACAAAAGATTGTTCGATCTATTGGATTTTTATGTTTAGTAGCGAGTAGCTCCTCCTTTAGCTTTAATAATCTCATAAATACGGTTTGGAACGGCATACATGAGATTTTTGGGTTTCGCTGGAGGTTATAGGTGCCCATTATTCATGTAGGACTTCCATTAGCACACATTTAATCTTCGGAGGTTGGTCCCTGTTTTGGGGACATCTGTCCAATACATCCCACAAAAACTCGATTGGATTCGAATCGTGTGACTGGGCTAGCCAAGAACTACATTGATTCAGTTGTTTTTGCACCATTCCTTCACCGATTTCTCGGTGTGCTTTGGATTACCGTCTTTTTTAATTATGAGGTCGTCATTAATTTTCAGTTTTGTCGTCAATGAACCCAAATTTTCGGCCAGGATTTTTTTGTAAATTTCAGCAGTCAGTGTGCTGGGCACCACCACTAAATTTCCCACCCCACGAGATGAAAAAAAAACACAAACCACTACGGTACATATAAGTACAGTAGGTCACTAATACTACACTATTTCTGGAGTTTGTACGTCCGAAAAAAAAACAGTTTTAAAAAAATTGTCCAATCGAACAATATTTTGTCACCCCACTGTAATTACGATCATTTGTAAATACAACTATCTGATTAATGATTTTATACAGGCGCTTTATGTGACGTTTGAAAATAGATACAGAGCATAGTATAATTTACTCTTCTGGTACCAAATACTTAGTAAAATTCGAACTTGCAAGTACAAATTGAATGAGCAATAATGAAATAAAATTATAATGAAAAATCAAAAATGATAATTAAAGCTCTGCCTTAACCTATTAGGATCATTATTTAAAATATCCGTCTCTTGGTGGAGCAGAAGATAACATGAAGACAGCTACAACCACATTGTTGCTACGGGTTGGATTTTTTTTTGCAGCTGGCAGATGAAGGACTATTGCAATTCCTGGCTTGTGTAGCATATGTATATTGCATCGTTTTTGTCAGTTTTAACACAGATAATTTGCAAACTTCCTGCAGATAATTTTGCAGTACTTGATAAGTATTCAACATGTATCCCGTATGTGTTATACCAGTAGTGTTATTGCTAATACATTGCTATTGGTAATACTAAGATTCGCATACACACCCAACCCAGTCGCTTTAACGAGCAGGAAAATGAATTGCATGTTTAATGCACCACCTTGAAATGCAAACCTTTACAAGTGAATCTTATCAGTAAATTTTAATGATGTATAGAAATTTCAATACAACAACCTAATTTGTAAGGAGATATGGGTGACTAAAATAATTTCATAAATACTCCTGCTGATATTATACATCTCGAAATAATCTTCGAAACTTCTGGGATTTCAGGAACAACTTTTTGCTCTTTCAAATACATACGCAAGCGTACAAAAGCCACTCAAAATAGAAAATCTACCTTTTCTTCCAGTATTGTAAAACCCAGACGTAAGTTATTTCCAGTATTGTAAAACCCAGACGTAAGTTATTTCCAGTACCAGACTAAGCAGACAGAGCAGCAGAAGAAGCAGAAACAATCCAAATACATCTCTCAAAGAATACAAAGTATTCATATCATCATTTGGTTGCAAATATTGTAATCGTTTAGAGTAAATTTTGATTTGAAATGTCAGCAATGAGGCTCGTTCATCATAGATTCCCGAGGATTTAAAGTTTCACCGATGCTGATACTGATATATTCAAGGTTTGTGATAATCCTAGGCGTTACAGTAAAAATGGATTTAAGATTATACTTCATGGCATTATAAATACCTTTCCATTTCTTCTGCGTTGTAGCATTCGTGTTCTGTTGCAGGTTATAAAGTGTTGTGTTGTCGGCATTTTTACACAAACCATAAAGTACTGGATAATATGCAAACCTATTGGGTAGGTTACTTTCCATTTGACACTGATCCGTTAATATTATCATTTGGTGAGATGATGACAACTGTTCAAAATTTTTCAACGTTTCCTCTGGTAGAGGCTTTGTAATTGAACTCACTATAAAGCTGCTGTAACCATTGCCAAACACAATGCAGCTAAACATAAACAAAATTATGAGTGGACCAGGATTTGTGAAATATGACGGGTATTGAAACACAAGCAAGGATGTGAAGCCGTGAATTTGTTCAAAAAGCTTTGTTAGACCATTCAGGAGTTTGTTTAAATTTAAAGGAGATATCAAAGTGTGTTTAGATTTATCAGGCCGCAATAATTTTGCAGCTACAATCTGCAATGAAAGAGCAATGATGGTAATAGATGGCCAAATCCACGTCCGTGTATCCATTGGTGACATCCATACAAAGAGTTTAAGTGCAAAACTTTGGTCATGCTCATGGCAATATAAAAATCCCACCTTGTTATGATTTGTCACATAGTGCCGTGACAATAATTTTATTTTGATGACCTCCCTGGTTATCATCGTAGCTGCAAATATAGGATTATAACCCCGCAGAGTTGTTACATCAGTTTCCAGACCGCCCTTCAATATACTGCATTCTATATTGTCATATGGATTTAACGAACCGTTGACAGTTTTAATTATGGTGTCTGCAATGTGCATGAAAAACAGTGACCGGAAATCGCCACAATCCTTAGGTTCTTCTAAACAACCTTGTCGATTCCTTTTACCTTCAAGACGCTTCTGTAAACTAGTAAAATAACTCCAAGCAAGATTTCGGTGTACCAAGCATATTGAATTTCCCTTGAAATTTTGCATGATTCTGAGAAGTTCTTCTGGTTTTTGAAGTAAAGTACGGAAATCATCAAATAAAACTGGTACATAACCATGCGTTGTGTACGGACCGTTGTACATGTATAAATGACTTCGCAAGTGTATAATTTTGTAATGAGTGTACCTAATATTGGTCAGTAGTGGTAACTGAAAATTGAATTGCAATTGCAGCAAGAATACTCGTGGGTTCATAAACATCATAATCCAACAAGAATGTTTGAAAACATTCTAGTTGTTACTGACTGTGGAAACACGTTTAGCAGAAATATGTATAATTCACTGTATTCGGATGATGGTAGATGTTTCAACGTTACTACGGATGACATCACGTATTGGAGTACAAGTGTGACTCTGGTACTCATGACGTACATGCTTCTGCAATTTTTGGAATGCTTTCTAGTAGATACAGAACTCAGACTGGATTGGTAGAAACTATATGATGGATTTAATTTGTTGTTAATATGATTCCAAGTATACCATTCAACATTATCGAATTCACTGTCAGAAGATTGAGTATTGTCAATAAACCTGTAATTGTCACACTTGGACACATATTCCATAAGTTCTCCCAGCTCCATTATATCAAATTGCTCGGATGAGCAGAATACTGAATCGATGCGCGGCAAATCCTGTTATATGTATTAGGGCAACTTGTACAAAAGATGTAAGAATTCGCCTTTTGCAGTGGTTATACAATACGTCAATTTAACGAAATACGAGTACTACGAAAGGAGTAAAACACGTTTACACGATGTTCAATTTAATGTAATTTTTATTTTTTTCGTCATTTCGCTTTATTTTTATAGCATGTGCTAGCATAACATTTTGTTTACCATTACCATCAAATAATATCAAATAGCGCTGTTTAATCTTGCAATTTATCATTTAAATCATTCATGCAAGGAGATTCCGCTTACACTGGTCCTATTAAATATTGCTTTATAGATGTAAGTTATTCCGTGCTTTGTGCTGTTTCATTCTGTATAAAATTTAACATAGTCAAACATTTTTATCAAATAGTAATATCACTGAAATAACACGAAAGTAGTGAACATGCTTAGCAAACTAAAGTAAAGCAAATTTTTTTGATCTTGAATGTAAAACGTGTGCAAATATGCATTTCTATTTATCGAGAACCTCAAATAAAACGAAGGTCTTCAACTCTTCGTGTGCACATTTTTAAAGTCTATATCTAAATTGTATTGCACCATTAGGCTAACACATTAGATGTATAATTTCACGTGGATCAACATGATCTACAAGGCCAATTATTAGTAGCAAAAGTTAGAACAATGCATATGAAATAAACTAAATTATTATAGTTTTATGAATGCAAAACATTAAAGTCTTCTCTCCTGTTTTTATTAACGTTGGCGTTGCCCAAAATAGAACACCCTGAGTCCATCTCTATATCAGTACATATGTTCATTCAAAAAAGCTTACGCTGAATACAGTAAACGTTTATAGATATTGTTGTAAATTTTGCTAAATATATTTGTATTGTATTATTTGACGTAACTAACATAATATCTTAAAAATCTTTTAAATCACATTTGTGGAACTGGTTGAGTGTCTCGATTGTTTTCGGTCACGTTTAATATAGCATTAAACCTATATTAACGAGTGGAATTTCTGACAGATTGTAATAAGTCTTGATGCGATGATGAATAATTATTTTAAGCATATACATATGATTTCGAAACTGAATTTCCTCGCTAGAAGTTATGTTAGCACACCGTAAGCCTATTTTTATATATGCAGCTCAATATGCTAATCCAGGAATAAAAATCATTAAGACTTAATTCAAGAGGGAAATATGCATTCACACAACATTCATTTTGAAACAATGAGTAAATCCTTGTAAATGGGATGTATTGAGAAAAAATACAAACATGTCCAACTAATCACTTTTGCATGATTCATAATTCTTACAAATTGTATATTTCACTATAAATAATCAGGTTTGCACAAATAAAAATGCCCTGGGTTTTATGCCTGCCCAACTGCAAATGCCCTGAAAATGCATTACTCTAAAAATGCCCGGCATTTTTTTCATTTTGAGCAGGCATATTCGGGGCATATTGGGCATTTTTGCACTAACATGTATGCACATATTTTTTCTTTAACACTTTATCCGGAGGTTTTTAGCATAATCAAACCCATGCTGTTTTAGACAATTGTATTGTAAATATTTTAAAATAGACAATTATCATAATTCATTATTTATGGGGATCGGTTTAAAATATTAATCTTATTAAGGCTTTCAAAAACCTAAAAACATTTTTACAATCACAAAGATTTTATAATCATTCAATGCCATATATTATAAATCACCTTGGTTTCAAAACAACAATTTGTGAAGTGCCTGTGTAAGTTCCAAGTTTTCATAATGACTATATAGTCAAAACTTTCATTAAAAATGAAAGAGATTATGCAAGTGCATTACAAAATATGCAACGCATATAAAAAGGACAACACTTGGTGCTTGTGTAGCAAAGTTGGGATCGACTTTGAAAATTTAATTTTATCAACCCAAGTAAACCGATGTAAACCTAAGATCAGAATATTTGGCAATTTAAGAGCTACATTAATGACCAGCTTTGAAGCTCACAAAGTAAAGTTTTCATAATTTTTATTTAATCTTTTTGCAAGTACATGATTGCTCGCGAAGTCTACAGCGGGTTTATAGTTTCCTTTTCCCTTCGTTTTCATTTACTTTTCTTGAAATATTCCCTTTTCGTTTGCTCCAAGTGACCCCTTACAAATAATTTCATGCTCACGTGCTTAACCTTTCATGCGCGAATCAATTTATACTTTCAGTTCTGGCGCGAAAGTTTCCTTTTTTCTTCCGTTTTCTACAAGTTGAACCAGTTCAACTTTATGGCAAAGGCAAAATGAAGTAACTAGTTCAATACACAGTTACAAGTACTTTTAAAACAAATTAAACACTGTAGTTCAGTGCTAAATATACCTGTTTGCATCCTAGCTAAATACATATAAGATATTATTTTTAGGCATAATTCCAGTGTCTAATTATTATATACATCAAATTAATTACAAATTAATTATCCCAGAATTTTTCATACCTAAATTTCAAACTTTTAGGAGGAGTTATTAAACGAGTATGAGTAATTTAATGGAATATTTTGCTCTTACACTTTTTTATGATGTAATTAGCCAACGTGTTACATGTTAAGTAATTCTGTAATATACTTTAATTATTTTTACATGCATTTTTACATCATACTGCGTACTTGCCTAAATATTTATGATGATACTCGGAATTCTCAAGACCTCAATCGTTTGTTAAAATTGATTCACCAATAATTTGTATACGAAATATTAGTGATTAGTACATAAACCGTAATCCACTATTTTTTAATTCATAAAAGTAATATGCGAGAACTTTTTTTTAAAACATTTGATCAATATTTATGCTGACTAGAATACAACAGGTAATCAGTTTATACTTTCATTCATTTATTAACGCGGGAAAGAAAAGGCAAACGAAACACAAAAATTACTTCTTGATCAGATGAAAGTATAAATACATCGAAGGAATCTCATTTTTCCCCCACAGCAGAAGTAAGAAAAAATCACGCAAAAGTGAAACTATAAACCCGGCTTAAGTGGCTAGACATCGTTTGCAAAATAATTTTAAAAAATCATTCTATTTTTTTCTGTCTATTTCAACTTGCAACATACTGCTTTGTGTTTTAAAATGCAAAATTAGTGTGTGGGCAAACCGAAACCGAACCGGAACTTCGGGTATTCCCGATACCGAACAGAAAAACTATCGTTACCTGCCTTTCGGCGAGATCGGATTTAGTATAGAAATTCAGAAATAATATTCCACGGCGATTTACAGAAATCCTACTCGTGGGTTATTTATGATAGTGTAGTGCACATGAAATAGGAAATGTTTCAGGCTTTGTTCTTACTTAATTACCAAAACTTTCTCCCGGAAGTCATAGCACCAACTCCTCTTAAAATTGAATTATATTTTTCATCTAAACCCCCACAAATATAAATTGAAATGTATTTTGTGAAGAAGTCCTCATCAGCAACGTTGCATTGTAAGTATATGTCGGGTGAATTTTTTCTTAACAACAAACAGAACTGAATTTGGCTACGTCAAATTTTCAACGAGTGTCTCATCAACATCATATCAAACAAGACAATGTATTCAGAATCACCGATTTTCAGGGACGCCAGCTACAGAAGAAGAAAATTCTAGAATTACAAAGGTTTTTCAAAATAGAATTTAGTTGTGCAATAATTTCCACACGAATTCCTGTCAAACACCGAATACAAATTCAAGTATGGTAAGCACGTGGAAAGTATAAAGTAAAATTTTGGGGATGTCCATTTCGTTATAAAATCATTTTCAAAACACCAATGAGCTATTCAGATCATTGAAACCATTTAAAATAACTAGTCTTGAGAAGAGACGAAAGAAAATGACGATTCCCTTCTCATGGATTGCTTGATTGTAGTTTCAAAATTAGACACGTCCGATTTATTCTAAAACATTTGACAGAAAATTGACCAGAGCAGAGATTACCGGAGAAGCAAAATCAAAGACTTTCCAACTGTTTTTTCAGTGATGAGAATCACGCTTAGTAGAAGCTTTGATGAAGTGTACAGTAGGTAGCACACAGATATTTTTAACACTTTTATTTCACAAAATTTAAAACTTGTAATTGAGATGAATTTTTTTCACATGCTCAATGTGATTCTGACTCTTGTGTACGATGAATCGGCAAAGAGCTTTCCACGGTCGGTACACTCGGTTGACCATGGACAGGTCGACTTTGCGCCACGTCTCCTACAGGACTTTCCTAAGCCCGTTTTCGGTTGTAGGAGCGCGACGCCCTAGGCGTGTTTTATGGTAGCCAAAACCAACAAAAACCATTTGGCTGGCGTCAGGCGACTTAATAGTTATTTCGCTATTTTTAATGATCTTCACACCGGTAGATTTCCTCACATCTTAAGCGTGGGCCTGAGTTTTCAGGGCAGTGTTGGAGGATGCCGTGTCATGGTGTATGAACACCTTGTCCAGGACCCCACTGTAGACTGATGGAATGTGGCGATTCACTAGTGGCCTTAAAACACGCTCATTATAGCACTCTTTATTTATTTGTACTTTTCGTGGCACTTTAATGAGGGGCATCACTCCTCTACCACATATTCCCCCAACCGCCATTACTGTCTTGAAGAACTTGTCCTAGTCCACGTACCAGTCTTCCGGATTTTTTTCCATCTTGGTAACGTAAAAAATTCTTCGTTTCCCCTTGGTATTCCGGACTTCGAATAAAGCCGCATCCAATGGCACTAAAATTTCAGACCTTTTGACGGCAAGATGACACTCATTCCGGATTCGGCTATTCGGTTTCCGATTGGCCATGTGGCGCTGGGTCAACTTATGAACTCGATGTTTGTGACGAATTTCTTTGTTGAGTTTAGAAATAATTTTTCTCACCGCACTCGGGGATAATTCTACTCTTCGAGAAATATCTTTCTGGGTAGGCGGGTTCACCTTGGACACCAATAATCGGATCTGGCTTACAATGGGTGGTTTTGCTTGGAGAGGCGGGTATTTCTTTTGCGGTGATGGAAGGTCACTAGCTTTAACTTTGCGTCTCAAACCTTTTTTATTTATTATATTGGTCACTGTCACATGGGAAATACTAATTCCCTGCACTTTAAGTTTCCTACTTATTGCACGGGAGCTAAATCCCCCCGTGGAAAGTCACAAAACTGTCCCATCAACTTCCGAACTAAATTTCTTTGCGATTTTAATAAACACGGACGGTCGCATAAGCTCAATGTGAAGCCAATAAATGCCGCTCTAATGTACAATTAGCGGTTTGGCCCATACGTCATCAGTGACGACATTAAATGTTGTTTGAAAGTGTTAAAAATATCTGTGTGCTACCTGTAGTTCAGCCGAATACAAAAATCAATCACATTTGTATAAATTTTAAACTCAAGTTTTCCGGAAGTAACCCCATCAGCGGTTCTCCATGGACTGGTTGTGTCGTGTCTATAACGCAACTATTACGTTCTTAACCACTAAACGTTTCAAACGCATGTACAACAAGGAATTGAAACAGTATTCTGATTGAACGATTACAATGTAACATCAAGTATTTCATTGGGTTTATTACACAAGAGTTACGTACATAATAGCCGGTTATGATTATAATTTATTGAATCAACAAGAATGAAATTAAGTACTATATACGTAAACTTTGTGCAAAAAAGCGTTCAACATTTTAAGCATTGCAGGACAAATTTCCATGATCGTATTCAAACGACTTGATTAGACACACTAAAGCAATGTAATTCTGGAAAAACGAGACTGTAATGAGTCACATAGTTTGTTTATATAAACTAGAAAAAGATTTTGCGCTTCTTGAAATCAGTTTTAAATGGTTCTGTAAAAAAGAATGTATTGTCATTCAGTTCAACAAAATTGTATACAAATATTGTAATTTCTGCAAAGACAAGGCTTGCAAATAGTGGTCCTCAGGAGTTTAAAAGACACTTACATTTCAGAACACATCTTGAAATTTTAGTTTTCAAAACATTAACCGTTACAACGGCTATGTTGGGAACAAAAGTCTCATAAAAACATTTCAACAATCAAAGAAAACTCATTTCTCAAAATTTCACTTTTTAGTAAAATTAACCAAACTTCAGAAGCAAGGTTCAGTAAAACGTTCGGCTTGTAATAAAATGTTCGAAAGTTGCAATTCACTTCCGAAACGTGCAAATAATTAGTGAAGAAGCAATATGCACGTGCATGGCATTTAGATTTTGTAAATTAATCAATTATTAATGCCATTTATTTTGTAGGAATTTACGCTGCACGAATATATTCAGCAGGAATAAATCCGACGACAAGTTTTTCCAATGATTTATCAGATTTCTTGAGTAAGTTACTTATAAAATGAAAAATGTCACGCATGCAGCACCGCTCCAAAAAAACGTAAATTAGCAGTGCTAGGGAGTTCTACGTCGATTGTGATTCTAAAGGATCTTCGACTACGACTTGTTAGTTTATTGAAGATAAGCAGCTTGGGAATCTACTTTAAACTATTATCCCACAAAGCTAAAAAACTTCCCTTAGACATCTCTCGAGCTCTCTGCAAAATATGATCTTATTTTTTGTCCAAACGAAAAGAAATCTACATTGAAATGAATTTTTTGACCAAATGGTCATCAGCAACCTTTCTATTAGTAGCAAGTTTTGTGAACGTTTTAATAGCAACTTCATTAATACAATTCCAGTAAAAGTGAAGATGATCCAGAATTACGATTCCCGTGCCTTTTGCTTGATTTAATGCCTTGTCATCCTTCTAAATGTAACCACTTTGAGGATTTGAACGTGACACTAGATTGTTCATTGTTTGAATATTTTTGCAATTTTAAGAACGATGAAGGTATCTGAACGACATTCACCAAACCCTTTTTATATGGAGGGAGACCGTATAAACAGTGAATTGGTACTAGTATACTCATTAATCACAGGTCTCTGTTAAGTGGAGAATGTGTAACATGCTGTCCTCAAAATTACCAGTGCGATGTTGCAAATTGATTGATTGAGAATGGGTAACCGGCAAAAGCTAAACTAAAGTGACTGGACCAAACTAGATTTTTCCATATTCCAAAATGTATTCTACACCATATAATAACACGAAATGTAATAGTTTTCAGAAAACAGCCTTATGCAGAATTTTTAGATATCTTGCCTTAAAGACATCCTTGGATAAAAACAACTAATGAGTCAGCGTTTGAAAATCTTATTACAAAATGCCTATTTTTTTACTTCACACTGGCAACGCTTGCTTACTGTAAAAATTATTGTTACAGTGAATTTCCTATATAGTGGTTTCCAAGGGAGTGACAAATTCCTGCCACTGTATAGGGATGCCACTATATGTTACTAATGGTTAACTATATACTATTAATGTTTATAGACAATAGCTGTAACTAAATACATTTACAAATTTATTTATTTTTACAGAATACTCAAAATTATGAGGTATGCTAAGCTTCATTGAGTTTATAATGTTCAGTAACTTTAGGTTTCCTCATACTATTAATAATATTAGTCGTAACAAACTTTTTGACTGCATTCCAGAAACCAAAATCCTGGAATTATGGCAATGGGAATTACTTCCACTGAGTACTCTGTGGTTTTTTCACAATGATGTTTTGCTTGACTGTCTGTTTAATGTCATTTTGAATCTTCAATATAATAATTCAATTTATTTCAAAAAACCAGCACGAATTGAAACTTAATAGAAGTGAGCCAAAGCAAAAATGGCAATGATTTGTGTTATAACTTTTCTTATTAACTTAAGTCACGGATCATATGCCGTAAATCCTGCTAATCATACCAGAGCGACAGTAAACCACAAAATAATCAAACTGTACTAACATTTGAAATTAAAATTAAACCAACCCACATAATCATTATTAACCGCCCGCACGTTTATAACATCATGTTATACTTTTGTAGCCATTATCTAACTAATTTTATGCCAACTGCCATTATAATTTCGCATTGTCTGAGCCACCATAACAGATAATAGTGACATTATAGAGGGAATACCATTATAGTGGGTGCCACTATATTGTATACCTTTAACATTGCAAACCTCTAGGGAGGGTTTTTTAATGCCATTAAAGAGGGAATGCCATCTAAGAGGAAACCACTATATGGGAAATTCACTGTATCTCCCTTGTGGTTGGTTCTCCGCAAGTAAATGTGACAGCAATACGACATCGCAATTCATATTACATACTTACAGCTGTGGCGATTTGCAAGAGCAAGGAATTATAAAATAATTATAATAATAAAATAATTAATAATAATAGATTTTTAAGATACTGATTATAGGCTCATCTAGTTGGCCAATATTTTTGACCTTAAAACTTAAATCTAGTTTGCACAGGAAAATGCAAATCTATGCAGTAGTCTCTACATAGTGAGCAAATTTAAATTTCCATTAGAAGTGCACTGTACATACTACTGATACTAATAACAATTTGTACAAGCTGTTGCACAATATGCATTATTTTAAAACTCGTTTATTTACCACTCCAAAACTTTTGCATTTGAAATGAAACACACAAGACAACATATACAGTATAATGACGTTCAAAGTGTCCATATTACTTAAATGTTTGTAAATCTACAAATTACAATTGTCATTACTTCCATTAAGGTAAATTGTGCAAACGTATATTTTCATGCTCAAACACTTCAAGTTTTGATCGAGACACTACTTTTACACTTAAACTTTAATACTATCAACTACATTTTGTTTCTGACAAGTATTATTTGCACTTGAATTTTTTAAAATTCCGTTCAAATATGAATAAAATCTACGTTCACTATATTAATAATACATTCTGGACTGTTCAGGGTTAAAAATTTAAAAAAATTGTACTCGTGGATTTATCGAATTTTATTCTGTGGAAAGTACAAAACTAATTTAACAATTCCACTGGATAGGCTAATTAGTTGTTGATGCAAACAAAATTTCCTTGTTTTCGAATAAAATTTACAATCCAAGGCATTTGCATTTCAAGGTTGTGTACGTTGCTTCTAAAATGAAAACTACTAGGGGCACCATGAAGCTCCAAAGGTAAGCGTAAATTGCCAGTGCTATGGAACTCTGCATCGATAAACCTTTCACGGGCTTTTCAAAAGCAACTTGTTTATTTCCTGAGGATAAACAGCTGTGAAAGCGAATTTTATCCCATTTTTCCCAAAACCAAAACAAGCCCGCTGTAGTCATTGCCCTAGCTCTCTTCAAAACAGGATTATACGTTTCTCCAAAACCCCGCGGAATATAAACTGAAACGTGTTGTCTCACCAAATGGTCATCAGCAACCTTTCTATTGTGAGCAAGGTTGACGGATTTTTTCGTAGCAAATTCATGAATGCGATTCCAGAAGAAGTGAAGGTCTTCTGAGAAAACAACCAGAGCTGATTTTGGCTTACGCAATTTTTCAACAATAACTTTTTCATCGAAGCTTATGCATCGAATATCATCTGTGTTTAACATCGCCAGCTCGGATTCTTCAACAATCAGTGTGCTCTTTCGATTGGAAAATTCCAAATACCACGGAATCGCTTCAGAGCAATAAACGCGACATGAATTGGAATCTTGCCCAAACCAATTCGAATCCAAATCAATTCTTTCGTTTGGAAAGTACAATGTAAAATTTCGGAGCTCGTTTAAATGTTTCCATTTTGTGATAAAATCATTTGGAATCACAAACGAGCTTTTCAGAAATCCCTTGTATCCATTTGAAATAATTATTCCCGACAAAAGCCAAATGAAAACAACAATTCTTTTGACAGCAGTTTGTCTAATTATTGTAGCTTCGTATTCTCGCATGTATCCGCTCTGTTCCACAACATTTGCAAACAAATTGGCTAAAGTCGAAAAACCGCGGGATGCGAAAGCAAGCGCGCTCCTACTTTTTCTGTCAATAGTAAGAATCGTAGTTAGCACAATCATTGATAATGCCAGACACATCCAAATTCGACAATCGAAAGGGGTTGTGTACACTTTAAACTCCAGTGATTCCGAAGTAACGCTGTCAGCTGTTATAAAATTTAATGTTGGAGTGTAGGAGAGGAGATATTCGGAATTAAATTTTAGAATCGGTGCAACTCCGACTTGTATTATTTCTTTAAATGAATGGCTGTATGAAGACGAATTCATATCCGTATCCATCGTTAAATAATCGATAGTTGTAGAAAACAAGCTCGACGGATCCTTTTGATAATGAGGACCCATATGTATTTTTGAGTCAGTAAGTTTGTAAGAGTGATATTTCCCAGAATGTTTACTATAAAGCATCCAAGCAATTGAACCTCTGCCTGAATTGGTTGCTCCTATGAATTTTGAATGAATTGTATCTAAGCAATCCAGTGTTGTACACTCAAACTTCATATCGCAATTGCAGAAGTTGCATTTGCAGACATAAAATCCATGAAGATAACCTTTTGATTTTGGAAATAGCACAAATGTTGGGACATGTCGTACAAAAAGTTTATTATTTGTTGCTGCAGAACGCAGGAGCTCAGTTTCTCTTAAATTCTGGCAAAATATGAACAAGAAACTCAGAGGCCATTCTTGCACCCACAGAATTCTTTCATTGATTCTGAAATGAGGGTGTTTTCCATGAGATTTATTTGGGCCACTTGGGTTGTACGATGCAAATAGCATGATTTTGACATAGCACCGGATATTTCTTTGCTTAAAAAGTTTCAATGGTCCCAGTATGCTTGAAGACTTCCGAACTTCTTCCAGTACACTATTTCTCTCTGCCGGAAACACCCTTAGATTATAAGGGACGTTGATTGCACTGTAATCATGAGAAATAACATTCACTTGTACAATGCTTATCATACAGTCAGTGAGTTTGTCAGTGAGGGGCTGCAAATTGATCGACTGAGAAAGTGCCAAAAAACAAATTAAAGACAACTGAAAGAAAATAGCTGGTCCCATGCTTAAGACTGTCAAAATCTTAAAATTTCTGCAAAGAATTGTCACATATTCTGGTTAATAAACAACTATCCGTTTTCCCTGATTCAATATTTGAGCAAAATTGATCAATTACACTTGGATCAATTGAGTAATGGGAATCTGTTTGTTTGACAAGAATTGATAAATATGTGCTTTATATAGTTGCCTGCTTGTATTAATACCAATATTTACGGGATTAAACTATTACCCGGTATGAAGTTCAATGTATACAAATGCGTGAATTTTCATTCTCTAGTTTGATCTAGCGCCTGGAAAGGTCAGGGCTGTTCCACGGTTTATAGTCTGGTCTGGTTCAAACGCATGACCATTCCATATACGGTATGTTCTTTACTCATGGACCGCGAAACATGATGCATGTGATGTTTTGTACCACCACCATATACAGTGAATTTCCGATATAGTGGTTTCCTTTTAGACAGCATTCCCTTTTTACAGATACGGGCACGTTTAAAATTTCCCTAGGATTACATTTATATTATATTGTGGCAAGATATAGTGGTATCCCCATATATTGGAAGATATTTTACCATCCCTTGTGAACCACCATATAGGAAATTCACTGCAGTGTGGTCCATCCGTGGGACCAAATAATTTGGATTTGGGCTAAGCATATAATTGGTTTTCTTTTTTTTTATCCCTCATTATGTATTCCTTGATAATTTATAATTTTATGTCTGAAATCAAACTACTCGCGTCGACTGTTCTGTGTGGGTATTCTTTTCAGAATAATCGGGACATAAAATCCCGTCGAATATATAACCAAATTGCTCAGTCTGGAAATTATACAGGAACGGTCCCGATGGGAAATAATTGTTACAGAAACGCCATTGTAACCGTAATTATTCTCGTGAGGAAGTCTTAGAGATGTCCTGATATGACTCTTATCTAACTTCTTATTTTATTATATGAAGAGATTCTTGCAGTGCAATAAAGAAATGCGGTAATAATTATGGTTCTATCTGTAGGTGACCGGATCCATACGTATTTTTGGCATAAAGGCCTCAAGAATTATTTTGTTATGCTCCAAACGCCTAGACCAGAGCTTACCACACCGTAAAACACCGGAGTAACCATGCATACGCTGAGTAAAATAAAGTTGTTCCTGGCCAGACACACAATGATCATTTGTACTTGGAACTCCATGAGTTAATTGTACTTATAAGACAAGAATGGTTTCACCTCGCATTATGTATTTCAGGGCAAACTGAAACTTAACCAACGCCTCAAGTAAAAGTAAAATCCACTTTCCCGGAGTGAATTTGCTCCGGTTATTCTCACTAAAATGTTTGCCGCTGACCATCTCAAATTTTTTCTTGCACACGAGGAACCGTTAAATTCATTTCATCATGTAAGAGTACAAATGGTGGAAGGCTTGGATTTCGGTTTAATTAGAACTTTTGAAAACAATCAGGTATACTAAACAATTATCTAGAGTTTTAGTATTTATTTCAGTTGATGGCAGGGATGAAATATCGGAGAAATAAAAATTCCGATTCCAATTACAATACCTGCTTAAATTTAATTTCGATTTAGATTCTGATTCTGATGTATCCAAATAATTAAATTTGAAATCCGATACCAATTAATTCAAATACTTTTAAATAATTCTGATTCCAATTCCGATTCTATGCATGTAACCTATAATTTATTGTTATTTTTGTCATTTTTGTTTTCTCGAACAAACAACATGGTTCGTAGGGATTCCTCTGGTAGTCGGCCAAGGTTATAGTTTCAAATTAAACGTAATGCTTAGAAAAGTCTTCCCCCAGTAACCGAAGTTGCTGGAATGCTCAAGATTACAAATGTCACTAGCTGGCGAATTTCAGAAAATTTGGAATTATTCCACCACTTGAACAAATTAATTCATTTGTCCCTTGTGCGGTCCATAGTTATTCCACAGAATACGTTGGAACATGTCTTTCAATTTTTGTTGTATTTCTAGATTTCTACTGTAGTCGTAGTAATCATAAACAAATGATTCTGCATTTCTTTCCATTTTCATTACTACGATAAGGAACTATTTGAGCAAAAAACCGTGTAAAATTTAAGATAAATAAAGGTACTATATAAAAGGTTGTAAAGGGCTCTTTATGGCTGCATAATGCAGTGTCAGAAATGGAATCGGAATTCATTGGAATATCATGAAATTCTAATACCAATACCAATACTTACTTTCCAATTCCGATTAGAATTCCAATACCTAATTTTACAGTATTTTTAATTCCGATTCCGATTCTAATACTTTAAATTTTCGGATTCTTTTTCGATTCCGATTCCAATTCTGATTCCGATTTTCAACCCTGGTTGATGTGAAAATACTGGTATTCACTGAAAGCTTTCAAATGTACACTTAAATTTATCTGGTATTTGTGCAATTTAGTGGAATACCTTGAACCTAGTGTATTTGCATATGCAACAATTACTTGATAACGGTTTGCAAGGAAATTACGTGATATCTCTTGACTCTAATAATTTCTCTGCTTTGTTAGCGCGAGGAAGATCCAGTTCAATTAATCTCAATGGATTATGTTTTTCACAAAGGTTCGGGAAGAAATTATTTTTTAACTACTATCCTGCAATAATAATATAGTAATAACTATCTAGGAGTAATCGATCCAGCCATTCTGTGTTCCACTTCTGCATTGACGTTATTTGCAATATATAAATCGTCGTATCGAACCGAACAGATTCTTTATGCAGGATTTGAATAGAACCTGCAATCCCCAACTGTGATTTCAATAACACAATGCTTACAACAAGAGAATTGTTACTTACTTTGAATGAAAATGAAAGATCGCGTTTTAGACGAAACTCAATTTCGGAAATTCTCTACTCGGTTTTTCACGCAAAATTTCTAAGTATTTGACTTCTTCAGCATGCTTACTCTGGAAATGTGAAGGATATTTAGGAAACTGTGGAACAGTTTTACTACACAGCGTGTTACGTTTCAGAATTTTCTTGGATCAATGAAATGTTTCTGACTGAGCCCTACATGCTGGCATTCATTTCTAACCAAATCTCTGAAACAATAGGTGTAATCCTGGTGTCGGGCAATGTGTCATAATTCCAGGGGACACTTTTTACCAGAGTATTTTTTTCATATTTTAATTAAAACTTGCAGTGATTTTCTCTCGCTAAGCGGCTATGCCTTTAAGAAGGGAATTCAAAATTTTTGTAATGGCTTTTTGCAAAAGGAAAGCTGTGCTTTCAAAAAACTCTTCAAACGTGAAATTAAAATAGAATAAACTAATTATATTTTGCAGGTACCTGCTATGATTTGCGATTTCATTGAAGAACTTACACAATTCAAGAGTTCCTATTTTTTTCCTTTTTGCCCTTACTCCTCTGCTTTGATTTTTTTCTGATGTGTTTTTTTAACGGATCTCTCGGCAAAATTTTACTAGTACTCAGGCGTTAGTCCTGAATCGAATGAAGCAGAAAATAGCATGAACCTGGATGTTGAGATCAATATGTGTTCAGTTGGTCACTAATTTTTTATAAATTGCCTTATTGACATTTAATCGTCGTTGAAATTGATTTCCTAATAATACCGTAAAAGGTTTTTGTATCGTTTGCAAAACGGGTCGGATTGTGTAAATCTTCCTAAAAGATTATTTCCGACTTTCCCTGTTTATAATATGTCCCTGTCAGGACGATTTCAAAATACCTTGCTGATAAATAGATCGACGATTTTTAAAATCCTTGTTGGCAAAAATATTTCCCTACAAGACGTCAAATCCCTGTCGACAAGACCAACCAACCTGAAAATCCCTGTTTCAATTTTCAACAAAAATAAATTACCGTTAAACGCGCCAGCAAATAAAAAAATCTGTGCACTGCACTGATTTGAGCAAACTTCGTTTGCATGTGCAGGAAAGTGAAACTTGTATTAAGATTTATGGTAAGGTAGGGAAATAGATTTGGGTTGTAATCGATAAAGGTCGCATGTCCGTACGTCAATCCGTTGGAAAGATAACAAATGCACGATTTTTTTGATATACAGAAAATACGGTTGACCACAGGTCACCAAAGCTATCAGAAGGCACAACTAGATTTTATGGCCGATGTTTTGGTGAAGGTCACATGTTCCTACGTCATTCCGTTGTAAAGATATGGCTACCACAAAATTTTGTAGATTGACACAATGACGGACGGACGGACGGAATACACTCGTGCATAAGAAAGTTTCACTTTCTAAAAACATGGAAAAAGAAAGTATCAACGGATTTTAAAATCTCGAACACAAACCGTCTACGCTTGATATTTGACTGCTATATTTGGAATCAAACAATTTTATTGTTAATTAGTTTTGGTTAAATTGCAAAAAACAAATTATTGCCAACGGTTCCCCATTCTTCAGTAACAAATACAAAGCAAGAAACCGTGGCTTGGCGGCACCACACGCTTCGGATTGAGTTTAAGCCGACCATCGGGGGAAACACATAGTTCTGAATATATTTTATTCAACCACTAGTCACATTATTTACCAAAGGCGCGATCATTCAAATTATTCAACTATTAGTTAATTACTTTCAACTAGTAAAAGCCCCGTGCTTCGCACAGGAGCAATTACTTGTGTAAATAAATAGTGTAAATAATAAAAATGTAAATGGCAATAAATCTCGTATCAAGGTCTGTCGAGAAGGATTAATATTGATATCCCGCTTCGCCAGGCAAAGTAATCTCATATAAGACGTGAAGTATTAACTGCAAGACTAACAATTCGTTTCATATAGGTAGTTGGCAATTCATCATCAAAATATTATGGAACAGCTTCCGGCCCACTAAAGTTTTTTCCCAAACTCAATATTGACTATACACGTGGAATTTAACTAATCGCTTGATCAGTTTAATACCAACGTCGTTATTAAATCTTGCTGTTGCATCACTGTATGGTGCTTCACCCCTTATTGTTAGTGGATCAGCACACCGTGCTGATCAAATATGATTTTTTATGTTATTATAATTTGTATATAGATCCTTTGTACCGCAATATTGTAACTCAGACAACTAAGCCTCAGACACTGGACGCACCGATTATTTAAAATGAAAGGATTTCATATTAGCGCAACACATTTAACTTGCTATAGTTACTAAAGTCCATGGTTCCTACAAATCCATTTTACATCCTAATGATATTTTTATGGATATAAAGATCATAACTCTGGATGCTAAGGCTTGTAATTATTCTTCCTAATAAGAATCCCACACTAATGTGAACTAAGTTCAGTCATTAAAATTCTCCTCTTATGAAATTATTCAGTACTGTAACCGAACGTAGTTTTTATCACTACCAGTCTTAATTTAATCCAAATTTGATGATTTATGTCTAATGTTTATAATAATTATGGTTAGCGCTGTTAAGTGATAATCTAAAATGGCGTAATATTGCGAGCTTCCAGTATGCTGCAAGCAGTTGGTATATGCCGAGAAGAACAGCGAGCTGAGCGAGCTGAAAAACCTCTCCACTGCGACAGAGTTTTAGCTTTCAGCCCGCTATGCTTCTCGGCTTGTTGTATATACCACCGACTTGCTTGGCTGTATAGTAAATCAGCCGGGAGGGTTTGAATTCGTGAAATAAGCCGCGAAGGTTTGAATTGTACTACAAACGCGCGAAGGTTTAAATCACTGGTGCCCTAGTCTAGTCCGACTTGACTAGGAAAATAGGGAATAGACTAGACTTGTGGTTAAGGAGGAGCGAAATGAATAGACTCGAATAGACTAGCGATACGCGAGATTTAGAAGGATTAGACTAGACTAGACTAGTCAGTCATTGAAAGCACATTGAATAGAATAGACTTGACTAGGAAAATAGACCTATTCCTTCTCACAGAATGCGCTCAAATTATTCTGCATAGTGCAAGCACACGCACTCCGTTTTCTTAAAATACTCCATATTCTGTTGCAATAAATATGTTCACGACATTCACGCGTGGAAACAAAATGATATCCTTGTTTTTTTGAACTGCCTCAACTTGTAGGTAGTGTTTCGTCGTTCAAGAGGTTAAGTAAACTATACTTATTCATTGCTTTTATTCGAGAACGCATATAATTCATTTTACCTCTTCACCTTCGACTTACTCACCGCATTTATAATTTTTTACAAGAATTGTATAGCTTTTTAAGCAAAAGTGAAAATATTACCGCATGAAGGCATGATATTTTACGTTTATCATTTGGGAACAAATTTAATTTAGTAGCTCCTCACTTGTTTTGACAAAAGTTGGTACACATGAAATATTTTAGTGGTACATTGCGAAACTGGAAAAAAATTGTCAGCAAGTCTCTAGTTTCTGAGATATGAAAGGTCAAAGGTCACATTCGCTACTAAAGAATAATTTTTGGATTCAGCTTGTAAACCCTGACAGTCAAAAATTGAATATCTTCGTGGTGTAATCGGTGATTAAAATTAAAAACCTAACCAGAAATAGAAATAACTTTGAAGTGAATAGTAAAAAAGGTATTAATAGGTAAATATTGTGGTTGAACAAGTAGGCGTGCTAACGGAACTGAAGTTTGAAGCTCTTATATCGGGAACTAGAGGTTTGTTGACAAAAACTCAGTTTTTTAATCTACTACTGAAATATTGCTTGTGTACCAACTTATTAAAAACTGAACATACTAGAGTAAACTTAAAATATTATTTTCAGTAATCATAGTTTTATTTCATGATTGCTTGAGGTTTCACTTGTATTCATTTTTGGGCTACACAAGTGAGTACACTCAAACCGGGGAGGTTCAGGAGTATTGAAAGGATTTTAAATGTTTTAATTGTGACAACTTGTCGTTAATTTTTATGTTAAAAATAATAGTGCCGTAATAATAGTGATCCTTCTTTCGAAGAAGTGCAATGCAAGCACTCGCAATAGTTTTTAGTTAATTAGTGCTTAACATGGTACTTGCACATATTTTTGGGTTGCACTGGTAAGAGCACTGATTCAGGGAGTATTCCCAGCAGTACTGAAAAATTCTAATGTTTTATTTTTTTGAGGATTTGTTATTAGTTTGGTTCACTAAATATCGTGGGATACTTTAAGTTAAAAATTGTAATGATATACTGCGAGCATGTACCTTCTCCCCGTGTCTGATTATATCGCCTCATCCAGCAATCTGGCAGATCCCGCATTATATCTCCTCATCCCGACCACCCTCATTTTACCCATGAGCTTCTGAGTCCAAGATCAGGATCAGGGCATTCCCTCGTCCATTAAATTCGATCAATTCCTGGGTTTTCTTTAGTTTTAGTCTTGAATAGGAATGGACTAGTAATTGACTAGGAATAGACTAGGAGTTTTAAGAAAATATGTGAATAGGACTAGACTAGACTAGTGCGAGGAAAATCGTATAAGAATAGACTAGAATTGAATAGGCACGGACAATCCTCCGAAAAAATAGAATAGACTAGACTAGACAAGCTCGTGGGCACCAGTGGTTTAAATCAACAGAAGTGCTCAATAATAATAAAGGATTGATTTATTCTTACTTCTATTATAAATCATTTGTAAATAGGTTAGTCTAAAATTAAGTAACAACTTCAGAACTGGAACTGCCGAGACCATTTCAAGAAGCTAATTTGATAGTTTGGTTGAATATATGAGCACGAATAAAAGTTGCTACAACAGTAAAGGTATGGAGTCCCGTTCAAAAGAATTTTACTAAGTGATGTTGTTCAACTTCAAAAATTTGGTATTCTTTTCGTCGTGTAAAAGTTTGTTTTTGTTGCTTTTAGTCAGTTGATAACCGAACTATCAATTGGCACTCCATTTACAACAGTCGAGAACACCAGCGTGTATAACAAAATAAGTACGGTAACAAATAAAATCTTCCTAAATTAGAAGTTAATTAACTTGGTTTCGGTTTTTTCCCAATTGAGCGAGTATAATTTTTCCATATTACAATATGTTACAATCAATATAGACATAAATACGTCCAGATCAGTAATATATACATCCCAGTTACCACAAAGTCGTCCGTAAGGAAACTTTAGGATGCCTTCCTCACAAACACCAGATATCGTTAAGATAGCACAAAAATAAAGCCAAGGGATCTTGGAGATATCGCGAAGAGTCTAGAATGGCCGCGCAAGTCAATCTTCCAGGAATCTTGTAAGAAACGTAACCAAGATGCGCATAAGACAATTCCAAGAGCTGAAGTGGCTTGTGCGCATATGTACTATTGACCTTATGCGTGCATATGCAACGAAAATGAATTAAGTTCACCAGAAATACTGAAACAAATATCCTCGAATTTGCATTTTATTATTGGAGATTGAAGTATACGTACAATAATCACGTACCCATACGTCCACGGAATTAAGAATATCTTAAAACATACTGGTAAACTAATCACAGCAAGCGTTAGGCTCATTGTCAGACCAAGCAAACAATTTTTAATTTAATATAACTTCTTTATTAATCAGGTTTTAAAATGTAAAAAAGCCAATGAACGGAAATGCAATGAAAGGAATCACAAATAAATTTCTTATATTACCAAGCTGTTTAGAGCAGAGATAAGGCTGCTGTCGCAGGAACCGGAATAAATATGGATAATTTAAAACAAATAAATTAGTCTAATGTTCTGTTGTCGAAAGTAATTTTGTAATCTTATCACGAACCCTTTGCATTCTCAAAAAAATCAGAGTGAAGGATACCCTACGCTTCCTACAAAAAAGTGAAACAAAATATGAATGGTTAAAAACCACTGAATACTACTTATTCAAAATCAACAAATACACATAAATCTATGTGGAATGGGAAATTTTAATGCTCAGGTACATTAGATCCTTACGCTGCTATTATTATTGAAACGTTTCTTCTCCTTTGGTAACTTGTCTCCAGCGTGCAGAACCCAGGCTTGAATTTTATTTCTAACACTAATCATGGACTCAGGAGCAGTTTTTGGATTTCCTCGAACTAAATCTGTGAGAATGTACAAATATTGGGCATGTCAGATCATGTATATAGTTAAATAAAATAAAACTTACTTGTAAAAAATATTTCAATAAAGCTACGAACACAAAAAACATACCGAAAATAAGATCATTCAAATGTAGAACAGAGAAATTGGATATGCCATTGACACCTTTAAAATTAAATAGGTATGCGACTTCGTCAGTCATTATTTTCTTCAACGGTTCAAATACCGTAGTAGTCAAATCAGACCCTCCAATTGTTCCCAAGTATTTTAACTGGAGGAATAAAAATAAACAATATACGAATTGTGAACAGAATTGTGGATGTTTGTGCAGATAATGAACAAGTGTAAAATTACACATTCAGAGCGGAATTCATGATCTGACAATAGCCTACGGTCGAATTCTAGCAAAGTTTCCACAGACTTAAATGGGAATCCAAAGTTTGGCCGAACTGATGCAGACCCCAAAACCTGCCCTGTGTTAGCTTTTGTGTTAAATAGTACGGCCTCCATCATTTTCATAATACCTGACTGATTTGCCTGAATTGTAGCAAAATTTCGGAAGCAAACATTTTGAAATTCTGTAAATATTATGAAAAAATATAATTGATTAAATCTAACGAAGAAAATATATGAAAATTTTCAATACGTACTATCAAATATCCACCTGTGATTACCTTTAAACTGCGCTGCAAACTCACTCGTTAATAATTGCGTTGGTCCGGGTAAAAATATCTCCGTCACCGCGGGCTGCTCAGTATAAACGGGATTTGCAGCTGAGTACGGAGTGGTTGAGGAATTGTCTTGTTGCACCTGACCTGCGTCATGACTGTCCAATACAATTTCTAGATCCGGGAATTTTGGTATCTCCAGATTAGACAAATACAAAGTTGAATTTTCCTGACGCCCATCCAATTTCATGGAATTTGTATCAAAATCCAATTTTGTTTTCTTTAGCAGTCGTCCAGATCTGGAAAAAGCTGGACAATGTGCAGGTGTGAATTCAGCCTCGCTCAAATCGGAAAACTCCTGGAAGTGTGGCACTTGAAGCGAAGCTTCCTCAAAGTTTTCTGAGTAAAATGAAACACGTAATCTGATAAAGGGTTGGTTAAATGAAGGAATACATGTAAACTAAATTTGCAGTAGTAACCTATTCTAAATCACAAATATGTCATTATACATGTTAATTCACTTACGGAACATGTGCATTACTCTAATCTCATAACGCGGCCAAATAGATTTCATTGGTGGAATCTCTCGTTTAACTGCAGACAGAATCCTATCCCGGTTCTTCATATTTGGCCAGTAACAAAATGTATTCTCACTCTCAGAAACAACCCAATTTAACGGAGCAACTTCCACCTCTTCGAATTCCAGGAAATGAACAACCGCAAATGTTTAAAAATCCAGCTACAAAATTAAACCAAAAGGGGTATTATAACAGTAATCTTTATATGGCCAGGCGGCGCACTTGTAATCAATTTCGGAACACTTCCAGTATCTCTCTTCGGAAAGACAATTGACTTTATAAATACTAAGCTTTTCAGAATCACACGGGTAATTAAAGAAAGCGTTTTGATTTACAAATCTCCTTCCCACTACTACTTCACAACCCTCAACGAACGCAAAGCATTTGACTTCAACCACTGAACTGTTTTTAAGCATACAAACATTGTCTCCAGTAGAACGACAAAGTTCGAAATTTTTCAGAAAATAATTCGATGTTTGCGGTGACTATACTCCTTCTGGTAAAATTTAGTTACTAGCTTTGCGTCTCTTCGAGACTACATTTGTAATTTGACACTCCTGTGCCTCCGTGATTCTTCTATGCACTTGTTGTAATGCTGAGCTTGGTTTTCGTAGCATTCGTTTCAGCTGCCCCAAAAAGTTTTCAAATTTAAAGGCACTGAAATCATCAAGTGGGCCCAAAATTTTGCTATCTTCTGCCAAATGCTCAAGTCCATACATATTGTAGGACATGTTTTTTGCTCCATAAATTTCTCCAAAATTTTGTATAAAATAGACCAGCAGAGATTGGGCATATTCATTCAGCACACTATAACGCTTACGATCACACAAAATTCGCACAGACACATGGAGACACATAAAATTTTGAAACACCTTTTCATTTAGTACGTGTTTCAAAACGCATGGCCCAGCGTACAATACAAAATAACGAAACTCACTCGCCTTCCAACGATCCAGGTCGTGTAATGCACGGGGTTTTCGTGAAAATTCCTTTGGCGTAAATGCTGCTAGTTTACATAATTGGACAGAAACTAACTCACTCTGACTGGAACTAATCTTAAATGGCGCAGGTTTAGATTTTATCCATAACTTTAGCAGCTTTTTAACGGATCCCAGGCAAATGAGATGCATGTATTCCAATGGAACCCTATTTATTAGGTCAATTTGTAGTTGTGTCAAAGGAGACTTTCCAATATGATGCTCATTGTCTTCATGGCTTCGAAAACTTTCATCCGTTCTTCTTTGACATCCTGTTTGAAGAAAGACTACTCTATTGTCTTTATATTCTCCAGTTATGCAACATTTGCTGCAGCTTTTGTATCCATTGTGACCTTTGATGGAAAGAATGTAAGAACGCGCTGGAGCATCACACACAAAACAATCGATTTTAGCGATGTAAATTTCACCCTCGTATTCTATCCCATTTTCTTGAATTTCCTTCAATTCGACCAAAAAATCTTCCAAAACGTTTTCAACATTTTGTGGCTTTGATTTACCCAAATAAATACCAATTACAAATGGGGATGAACTAATTCCTTTGATAAACCCTAAAATTGGCCAGAATTGATCTCCAGTGCTTTTGAACAAGGGCAGCCCATCAATGTTGAACTGCAACTCCAGTAATCTTTCAATATTTGCAAATGGACCGCTCTTGAAACTTGAGAGTGTTCGCAACACATTTGATTTAAGGCCAAAATGAACATACGATCCGGGTTGCATCAACTTCACTTCTGTCGTCACTTACCTTGTCGAACCAATGCCCAGACGCTTGTACTTACTATGTTCTAACTAGGCTATAAATTAATTAAAAATTAAACTAAGAATTAAAAAACACCTTTTGGGGTGGCAATGTCCGCCCCCTCCGACTATTCCGGAGTGCCTGCGAGAGAATGTCTTAGAAGGAATTGTATAACAATTATTAAACAACCATATTTAATTATTTCCCTGTTTGTGCAACAATGAGATTATTCCGATTAAATTACAAGCATGATTTTATGGGCAAAACCCAACACTTCTATTTCTTGAACTCCCACGTTTTATAACTAATGTGTACTAACGACTGTGTGGAATGTTTCACAGGGTTATAATTAAAGTACTCAATATTTGTTGCTTATGGAAGTACGTCAAGACAGAAAAAATCAATTTCATTATGTTTTTTAAATAATTTATTTTTCTTAATTCCCATCATCCCTGCAATGTAGTCAGCACAGTCATAAATGCCAAAGCATAGCTGCACGTGTACTTGTACAGCTTTCAAAATTCTCTAAGACTTACAATTGGAACTTCTCAAGGATTTCATTTGCACTGCATTGCACAGTCCAATACATTCCTTGTTGTTCTCTACATTTAAGTTGATTACTTAAACAAAGGTATACATTTTCGATATTTTACAAGACTAAAAATGATCCTCATTCTCCTAGCATCTTTAACAGCATTGGTAGCCTGGTATTTCTATGAAATGGGGCCCCGGCCTAAGGATTTTCCACCAGGTAAGCATAGCTCTTGCACCCGAAAAGCTCTTTGCAACACTTTGTAACAAAAATGTTTCACGCTGTAATCTAACCGACTAAAAATTTCTCGTCGAAGGTCCTCAGGGCATTCCAATTTTTGGAAATGCCTTGCAGTTAGGGAAACATTTCTGTAAATCAGCGCTGGATTTACAAAGACAATATGGGGATATAATTGGCGTACGAATGGGGACTTACTGGTGACGTCATTTCACAAAACCAATAGATAATTTGATATATTTGAAAGTTTGTGAGGATGATTTTCGCATAACTAAAATATTGGCATTAATACTTAATTAGGACGGTGATTTTAAACAACCCCGAGGATATAAGAGAAGCATTTAGTAAGCCCGAATTTTGTGGTAGGATCGGTTTTAATCCTATTATGGATACTACTGTGGAAGCATTAAATAGTGGTAATAATAATTTTTCACTAATAAAATTTTACGGATAATAAATAGCAAGTCCGCTAGCTCCAACCCATCCTGTAATTGTTTTATTAAAGGTCTCGCATTTAGTCAGGGAGTGAAGTGGGTGGAAATTCAGCGATTCACACTGAGGTCAATGCAGAAATTATTCTTTACAAACAAAACATCCGAAGAGATAATTATGGAAGAAACCCAAGATGTAATTCATCGCTTACAGCAACTGGTGGGGAAACCAATAAGCACAAGGGGTTTGTTCAATGCGGCTTCATTAAATATTTTGTGGTCCTTCGTCGCAGGGCAGCGCTATGATCCTGAACAAATGAAAGATTTTATGCAACTGTTTGACACGTACGAGGCATTCCAACATTTTCTGACAATTAATCTTTATTTTCAATGCATGTATTATATATATTTTACCAAATTAAATGATCATATTCTGGACGCAGGGCGTATGATGCTTCGTGGAAAGGCATTCGACCTTTTTACTTTCTGTTCCCCGGTTTAGCTCGATTTCGGAAGTTCTTCTCCCTGATATTGTTGGAAAAAAAGGAAAAAGACGAATTTCGATACGGATTGTTCGAAATATTCAAGAAATCTATTGATGAGCACAGGAATACGATGCAAGCTGGGCAGCCTCGAGATTATATTGACGCGCTTTTGGAAGAATCAAGCAGCATGACTGACTTTAAAGGTAACCACTATAGAGAAAAACGTTTTAGATTTGTTTTTATATACTAAATGCTTATATAACACCGTCTCCGTAACAGAATTGGATCAAAATACCTTTGCAAAATTTCCCCTCAATTTTAATAACTGTTAATTATATTTAATATTCCAAATACTCAACTTCAATTTATACACATATGTAAACGTAAATAGGGATTTTTATCAACCTTGTATGAACGCCACAACTGATGAAACAATTTATTTTGAATGTATTAGATGAAGACTTACTCGTTACTCTCATGGACCTATTTATTGGAGGAACTGAATTAAGCAGCAAGACTTTCGTGTCCGCTCTTTGTCTGTTGAGTCAACATGTTGAAGTTCAGGAAAAAATGGCGAATGAAATTACTACCTTGGTCGGCAGTCGGAACGTTACTCTTTCAGATAAACAAAGGTACGAAGAATCATTGATAATGCCACGGGACTGTATTAAGTCTCCGCTGAAATAATATGCACAGTTGTTAATCATAGGTTTTGGTTTCTGTAGCTTACCATATGTTGAGGCAACGATACTGGAGATTATGCGCCTGTCCCGTGTTATAACTGTTGGGTTGCCTCATGCAGTTACGGAAGACGTGGTCTTCAAAGGTTTCTCTTTCCCGAAAAATACCATGGTTATCTCGAATATCTATGGTTGTTTGAAATCCCAGAAAATATGGGGAGATCCGGAGGTATTTCGTCCAGAACGGTTTCTTGGCCCTGATGGAAAATCCGTTGTGCGACATAAGGCTATGCTACCGTTCAGTACTGGCAGACGTTCCTGTATTGGCAAGTCCCTGGCTCAAGATGAAATATTTCTTATGTTAGCTAATTTGATTCAACAATTTTGTGTTACATTGCCAGAGGATACGACTGTAAATAATACAGTCAAAGGGAAATCCGCCCAGCAGTTTCACCCGGTTATTGTGAATATTCGTAATTGATTGTATCGTAATTCCACTTTTGTTTCCTTCAAGATTAATGGACAACATTCTTGATACAAATTCTAGAATAAGTTGGATGTTGGAAACTAGATGTCTATAATTAAATGTAATTTTGATAAAATGCAGAGACTAATCAGATGTTTGAAGATTTAAATTAAACAATAAATAAGTTTCAGATCGTTAAATTTATGAATTTACCCTATCCAATTCGTATACGATCCAATGTAGAACCTTGGTGCGCGGCCTCCTTGGAACCTCCTCCAAGGTTCAATGCAATTTCACGAGATGACCCCTACAGATAGCTTCACTCTAGCTTATAAGACGAATTCTGTGTGTACCGTAGATTACGAGCATCAATCCAAAATCCGGGGTCTCAAACAATAACAAATCCAGAAATTTACAAATCTGAATATTTGGTATTTATTTATAACTCACAACTTCCTGGTGGTGCGGGTTTAAAACTTTAAGGTCGAGACTGATTAGTAATATTATGATGTGATCGTTTTGCAAAAATGCTAGAAGTTACTTGGAATGAAAATGGCTTATTATTCAGAACTAATTTAATCCCAGATTGTAAATTGTTTTAAAATTAATTAATCCAAATCCCAGTTCAACAGTTGAGCAAACTTACCGCTAGAGCAAAAATCTGATAATTAAAATAATTCATGTGGTGGGAAATTACAGAATAAATTAGCAAAGGCCTAAAGCTGCAGGAACTATTTGAGCTGTTGAAATGTGTTCATTTAAATGGCATCTAATTTTCAGCTTAACCGTCTGCCATTAGTTATCTTGTAGCATTAATTACTTTAACTAAAGATTTTACTTATAGCTCTACAATTTTTTAAGCTTTTGTGTTACTATCTTATGGAAACAATGTATTAAGTACTTATTAAGAACTAATTAGTTCTGCCAAGTACTCAATACATTGTGATATCCGTGGTAACACAGGTATAAGTAGCCGCACAAGAACAGTGTTTATCAACTACAGTACAGTCAAATCTATTTATAACGGAATCGCAAGGGAGCTTGGATTTTTGTCCGGTATAAACAGTATTCCGTTATATGATTATAACGGACATTATATGCTTACTCAACTACTTTTGGTGGGGATGAACAAATGTGTCCGGTATAATGAGAATTCCGTTATAAAGCGGCCGTTATAAAGAGATTTTACTGTATAAGTGCAGTCTCATAAGAAACGTAATTATTAACTGCGGTTTAAATATATCATCACAAGGAAAGCATTAGAAGCACAATATAATAGTACAGGTTGCAGTTCTTCCTCTACTGGTAAGCTAATAAATTTTACAAAAATTTTATAATAAAGTAGATACTTGAAGCTTCAGTATTTTATGTTATATATAATTTGTAGTAGATAGTCGAACAACGCTATTTTTTTTAAGTTGGGACCCATGCAATAATTATTTCTCCATACATGAAAACTGCAAAACAGAAATTAGTTTTTACTAGAAATTGTTTTCCAGGAAGTGTAAATTACATTTTTATTCTGCATAACAATTTTGCTATTTTGGAGTTATAAGTGCAGACAATTTCGATGTACAATAAACTGAGAATTCAATTTAGCTTCACCACCTATTGAAAATATGGGTAGTCACTTAGCCTTAGAGATTTACAAGATACTGACTATAGGGACATCTAGTTGACATTGTGGTCAAAATTTTTGGCCTTAAACAATTAAATCTAGTTTGTGCAGGCAAATGTACATCTATATAGTAGTTTCTACACAGTGGCCGAATTTTACATTTTCATTAGAATCTATATTATATGGAGAGTGCAATACTACATGGACTGTACTAATCATAGCTGCGGATAACAATTTGTACAAGCTGTTGCACATAATGCGTTATTTTACAACTGGTTTATTTATGACTTAAATGATTTTGCATTTGAAATGAAACACACAAGATTGCATGTACTCTACAAGGGCGTTCGAAGTGTTCATATTACTTAAATGCATGTACATGTAAAAATTACAAGTGTTATTACTTCCATTAATGTAAATTGTGTAAACGTATATTTTCCTACTCAAGCACTTCAAGTTTTGATCGAGATACTATTTTTATGCTTAATATTTACTTCTGTTATCTTCCCTTTGTTTCTGACAAGTACTTTTTGCACTTGTATTTTTTTTCCCGTCAAATTTGAATAAAATCTATAAACATATGTTCTCCATATTAATAATACATTGGGGGCTAAAAATTTTAAAAATATGTACTCTTGTATTTATAAAATTTTCATCTGTGAAAAGTACGAATCTAATTAAAAATTCCACTGGATAGGTAATTAGTTGTAGATAAAAATAAAATTTCCTTGTTTTCGAATAAAATTTACAATCCAAGGCATTTACAATTCAAGGCTGGGTATGTTACTTCTAAAATGAAAACTGCTAGGGGCACAATGAAGCTCCAAAGGTAAGCGTAAATTGCCAGTGCTATGGAACTCTGCATCGATAAACCTTGCACGGGCTTTTCGAAGGCAACTTGTTTCCTTCCTGAAGATAAACAGCTGTGAAAGCGACTTTTATCCCATTTTTCCCAAAACCAAAACAAGCCCGCTGTAGTCATTGCCCGAGCTCTCTTCAAAACTGGATTATACTTTTCACCAAAACCCCGTGGAACATAAACTGACACGTGCTGTCTCACCAAATGGTCATCAGCAATCTTTCTATTGTGAGCAAGGTTGATGGATTTTTTTGTAGCAAATTCATTAATCCGATTCCAGAAGAAGTGAAGGTCTTCTGAGAAAACAACCAGAGCTGATTTTGGCTTACTCAATTTTTTAACCACAGCTTTTTCATTATCAAACAAGCTTATGCATTGAAAATCATCTGTGTTTAATATTGCCAGCTCGGGTTCTTCTACAGACAGCGTGCTCTTTCCATTAGAAAATTCCAAATACCACGGAATCGCTTCAGAACAATAAACTTGACATCTATTGATGCCTTGCCCAAATAGGGAATCCAAATATATGCTTCCTGATGGAAAGTACAATGTAAAGTTTCGGAGCTCGTTTAAATGTTTCCATTTTGTGACAAAATCATTTGGAATCACAAACGAGCTTTTCAGAAATCCCTTGTACCCATTTGAAATAATTATTCCCGACAAGAGCCAAATGAAAATAACAATTCTTTTGGCGGTTGCTTGCCTCATTGTTGCTTCATATTCTGGCATGTACCCGCTCTGTTCCACAATATTTGCCAACAAATTGGCTAAAGTCGAAAGACCCCGGGATGCGAATGCAAGCGCGCTTCTACTTTTTCTGTCAATAGTAAGAATCGCAGTGAGCACAATCATTGACAATGCCAGCAACGTCCAAATTCGGCAATCGAAGGGGGTTGTATACACTTTAAACTCCAGTGATTCCGAAGTAACGCTGTCAGTTGTTATAAAATTTAAGGTTGGGGTGTACGAGAGCAAAAATTCGGAACAAAATTTTATGTTCGACGCAACTCCGACATTTATTACTTCTTTAAATGAATCGATGCATGAAGATGAATTCAAATCCATATCCATCGTTAAATAATCGATAGTCGTAGACAACAAACCCGACGGATCTTTTTGATAATGAGGACCCACATTTATTTTTTTCCCATAGAGTTTGTACGAGGGGTAAGTCCCGGAATGTTTACTGTAAAGCATCCAAATAATTGAACGTCGGCCAGAATTTGTTGCTCCCATGAATGTTGAATGCATAGTATCTAAGCAATCCAATGTTGAACACTCAAACTCCACATCACAACGGTAGAAGTTGCATTTGCAGACATAGAATCCACGAAGATAACCTTTGCATTTGGGAAGTAGCACAAATGTTGGGACATGTCGTACCAAATGTATATGATTTGTTGCTGTAGAACGCATTAGCTCAGTTTCTTTTAAATTCTGGCAAAATATGAACAAGAAACTCAGCGGCCATTCTTGGATCCAAAAAATCTTTTCACTGATTTTCAAACCAGGGTGTTTTCCATGAAACGTATTTGGATCACTTTGGTTGTAGGATGCAAATAGCATGATTTTGACAAAGCACCGGATATTTCTTTGCTTGAAAATCTTTGATGGTCCTAGTATACTTGAAGGCTTCTGAAAGTCATTCAGTGCACTATTTCTCTCTGCCGGATAGACCCTTAGATTAAAAGGGAAATTTATTGCACTGTAATCATGAGGAATAAAATTCAAATGTACAATACTTATCATACAGTCAGTGAGTTTGTCAGTGAGGGGTTGCAAATTGATTGACTGAGAAAGTTTCAAAAAACAAATTAAAGACAGCTGAAAGAAAATAGCTGGTCCCATGTTTGAGACTGTCAAAATCATAAAATTCCTGCAAAGAATTTTCGCATATTCTGGTTATTAAACAACTATCCATTTTCCCTGATTCAATATTTGAGCAAGATCGATCTATTACAATTGAGTAATGGGAATCTGTTTAGTTTGTTTGAGAAGAAGTGTTAAGTAAGAGTTTTTTTTTTATAGATACCTGCTTGAGTTAATATCATTTACTTATTCATTAAACTATTACAAGGTATGAAGTTCAATGTGTACAAACATTGTGCAAATTCATACACTAGTTTGACCAAGTGTCTGGAAAGGTCAGAACTGTTCCCCGATTTATAGTCGGGTCTGGCTCAAGCTCATGACCATTCAATACGGACGGCAATTTGAAGGAAATTTTGCATCGCCTAATATTTAATCCTTTTTAATTTATACATTTATAAGAATGAAATCAAACTACTCGACGTCGACGGTCCTTGTGTACTTTTGGGTGTTCTTTTAAAAAGAATCGTGGCTTAAAATCCCGTCGGATATATAATTTGGTTCGAACAAATTGTTCGGTCTGGAAATTTTACAGGTATGGTACCGATGGGAAATAATTATTACAGAAATGCCAGTGACATCGTAATTATTTTCGTCAGGAAGTTTTTGAGGCGTCCTAATATGACGCTTATCTAACTTTTTATTTTATTATATGAAGAACCTCTTGCAATGCAGTAGTATGCTTAAACTAATTCATTATCTTTTGTTTTGAAAAAACCAAAGCTGCCGAAGTATTAGTGATTAATTAAATAATCGCTTTATTACTATTATTTATTTATAAAAAGAATTCCAACGAAATTCCTTGTTCCAAATTATTATCAAAGAACTTTGCCAGGGGTCGGATTTTTTATCACGCATTAGGCCATTCATCCTTCGATGTATGTTGACATAATTCAAGCTGGCACAACTTTCCTCCACGTTTTCCACTAACACATAGCTCCGTCACTATGAATGAAATACTCCCCGAATTCGGAATTTTACATAAAATATTTTAATCTAAAATACTCACCATGTTACTCACCATTTTAAATATCGGAATTAAAATGTAGCTGGTTAAACTTTCAACAATAAAACACGAAGATTTCTCTCGTTGCTGTGTCAACAGAATAGTTCAGGTTTGAAACCAGTTGCTACGTAACGATGCTGCATTAAACTATAATTTTATCCGAATTCGGGTAGACATTTTAATTTAATTCGGACAGATACAAAATATTATTTCCAGTGACACGTCAGCAAAAGTTGCCTAATGCGAATAAAAGTCACTCGCGCTGGTCTATGCGCATTTGCGCTGTTCATTGTACATGCGGAATGAACTTATGTTCTCACTTCACAATACGTATATATTGGTAGCATTTCTTGATAGAAACAAGCTCAAGAAAGTTACGTACTAAACATTAAAACATTCAAGAAAACACAGTTTATTCTCTATTTCAATTTACGAGCCAACTACATTCAGATGCAATTTTTCATTGCGAGGCGCAGGGCAACGCAAATCGTTAATAAATATTAAAATGAAGTAAATTGGTCTTACTCAATCCAAACAACGGGCTTAAGAAAATACAAACTACGGATCGACACGATCTGTAACGTGGAGTTTGCATACAACAGGAAAAGAATGCCAACAAATTACAAATGTAGTTTTTTCCGGCTAGTTCATATACGCAGGTGAGGTGTTAACCCCTTTTTGTCTTGCCGAATTTAAATTCCTGTAGAATACTTTTTACAAATTCAAAATTTTAAATCAGCATAGGTGAAGTGAAATTAGAAATTTGAGATACGAACCCCAAACTTCAATGAACCTGTAATTTGGTTCAATCGAATTATTCAGTCTATTTCGTACACAGAAATGGTTGAATTATCTGGTCCGAAAGTTTGAAATCCTTTGAATTTTTCGCTGCGTATTTGGACAATGATATTTCAAATTTTGTACTAAACGTTTATCATGGCCATTATCTATATAAATCAACTATATTTGTTTATTTCCCTGTTTGTGCAATAATGAGAAATATTCCGATTAGGTTGTAAACATGATTTTATGGGAAAAACCCAATGCTTCTATTTCTTCTTGAACTCCCACATTTCCATATTGTAACAAATGTTTGTCAAATACTGTGGGATTTTTCACAAGGTTATAAGTTGAAGTACTTATTATTTGTAATTGATTGAAGTGCTTCAAAACAAAAGTGCAATTTTATTGTTTCTGATTCATTTATTTTCCTTAATACCCGTCATCATTGCCATGTAGTGATACAAGACTTACAATTGGAACTTCACTTGGATTTAATTTAAACTGCATTATATATACAATCCAATACATTCCTTGGTTTTCTTTAGATATATCGTCGGCTAAACTTCCTAACCGGCTATAATTTAAAATGCCTAAAATGAAAACCGGCCATAGCGCTCCCGCTACAAACTCTAAAGTGAAACCCGGCCATAATTCCCCTTTGCTGTAGAGCATAAACCCCGGTCCGCAGAGAGGAGAGGAAGCGGGGAATTATGGCCGGTTTTCACATTTGAGATTTCAGCTTTATAGCCGTTCTTCGTTCTAAGCATTTTAAATTATAGCCGGTTAGCAAGTTTAGCCGACGATACTCAAGTTGATTAATTAATTACAAGTATACATTTTCGATATTTTACAAGATTCAAAATGATCATAATTTTTTTCGCATTTATAACAGCGTTGCTGGCCTGTTATTTCTATTACAAGGGGCTCCGGCCTATGGATTTTCCACCAGGTACGCATAGATCTTGCACGCGAGAAGCTCTTTGCACCTTTATGTAACCATCAGTTCTAATCTAACTGACTAAAAATTTCTCGTCGAAGGTCTCAGGGGATTCCAATTGCTGTAAATCTCCGTTGGATTTGCAAAAACAATATGGGGATATAATTGGTGTACGAATGGGGCCCCTAGGTGACGACATTTCACAAAACAAATATATATTGTGATATATTTGAAAGTTTGTGTGGATGGTTTCTCTACTCTTAAAATGCTAGGATTAATACTTAAATAGGATGGTGTTTTTAAACAACCCCGAGGACATAAGAGAAGCATTTTGCAAGCTGTTAAGAGGTAATTGTTAATGGGGATTACTTGATTAAGAATAAGTGAATGATGGGGAATATAATATAAAGTTCTGCCAATTATTAGTTTATTCAAAGTACTCGAGTATAGTATAGTGAATGTGAGAGCTGGAGAGGGAGATAGAGAGAGGAGTGAGATGTGGAGTCCGGCATAGTAACAGTATAGTTACTATGTGTGTGACACGGGCCAGACTCTAACTCCAGACTCTCAGCTCTAGTCTCTCGACTGTCTGCATGAGTTGGGTTTATATAGGGATGGTTGTAACAAAGGGAAGATAGTTTCTTTCTTAGTGACATCATTTTTAGCCAATGGTTGGGCACACAACATCATACAATAAGAATCTCATAAATGACATCATCATCAGCAAATGGCTGAGTACAAGATACAATTCTTCTCCTTTACATATATGAGTCATTCCTACATGAGTAATATTTCTCAAACTCAAATATAGCTTAACAAAGCCCGAATGGTAGGGTCGGTTTTAATACGATTATGGGTACTACTGTAGAAGCATTAAATAGCGGTAATATATAATAACTTGTTTCCTAGTAAAATGTTACGAATATTAAAGAGCAATCCGTGCGTGCTTAAAACCCATCCTGTATTTGTTTTATTAAAAGGTCTCGCAATCAGTCAGGGAGTGAAATGGGTGGAAATTCAGCGATTCACAGTGAAGTCAATGCAGAAATTATTCTTTACAAATAGAACATCCGAAGAGATAATTATTATGGAAGAAATCCAAGATGTATAAGTGATTCAAGAGTTACAACGCGGGACAGACGCATAATTTCCAGTACAGTTGCCTCAACATATGGTAATCTATAGAAACCAAAATCTACGAATAACAATGGTTTAAATAATTTCAGAGGAGCAGAGCTGCGTTCAAGTCAAGTTATTTTAGATAACTTGGCTTGAACGTGACTTGAACTTGAAAAAGTGTCTAAACGAGGTATCCGCACTTGTACTTGATGAATCAAGTTTCTCAAGCAACTTGAGTATTCAAGTACACGTTTTCAAGTTCATATACAGTCCGTCACCCTTCTTTATGACGACGAGTGATCATCAAGTCAGACAATCATAATTTTGAATTAAGTCAAAATCAACAATGAAGAGGATACATTTTCAAACTGTCATATTTTATCCATGTGTCCGTGAAAACGTTTTTTGAAATCAGAGATTAAAGGAAAATGTATAGGGGTATATTTAAGTGTAACATAAAATAACGAAGGCACTCACAAGGGCGAGGGACGGGTGTATTTTAAAATTGGCACCTCATGAGGGTATGAGCCAGAACAATCGCGTTACAACAAGAGGCGAACAAGAGGCAGCTTGAGATAAGAAGGCCCATCTATGTTCTGGAGTATCTCAAAATATTTTATTTACAGGCGCTACACCTTTCATATGTGTTATGAAAGGTGGTTGACCGATCGGGTTGGCATGATGAAACCACGAGATGGGTTGCATACAGAGCTGCATTCAAGTCAAGTTATTTTAGACAACTTGAACTTGAAAAAATTGTCTAAACTAGGTATCCGCACTTATACTTGAGGAATCAAGTTTCTCAAGCAGCTTGAGTATTCAAGCACACGATTTTCAAGATCATTTTAGAGAACTTGATAACAACTTGACGTTCAAGCTGGACACATATAACTTGACTTGAACGTGAACTTGTACTTGAACTTGATTATTCAAATAATTTTTTGTAAGTGAATTAACAATACTAGAAATTTCGTTCACAATTATTATAGCTGATAATGGTAAATCCGTATTTAGGATAAACTAAACGGCATGCGGATGATATCCTTTACTTTAAAATTGGTAAACAATTTAGCTGTAAACATTGTAGTCTGTTTTACTAATTTTCACAATAAAAAGATTAGAAATCATATTATTGGCCTGTTCACATTAGTGTTGCACTCATCTGGTGTGTAACCAGGAGTTATATCCATAAATACCTATCTGTCATCGTTAATTTTGCTTAACTAATATTGATTTATAAGATTGTTTATTGTTCGGCTGCGCCATCATGTTTAACATCAGCAAAAATTATTCTTACATGGAATAGTAAATTGTTCTTAAACCTTTTCGCTTCAGAACAGGTGAACTGCACAATAACTTCATTTGTATAATGGAACAAGAACACAGAATATAAAAAACATCCTTATAAAACAATAAATAAAAACCTTTGATAATTCAAAGTATGGAAGCAGGACACACGAATTATTCTCGATCTCAACCACTGGGCATCGTGGAAGCGACTGTAATGTCGTTGGAATAAAAAGAAACAATGATGTCAATAATATGATGATTGACGCCCAATATTATTTTTGGTGGATGCAATGATGCCACTAATTACGAAATACTTATATTGCTTTTCAGAGAAAAAACTCAAGTTATACTCAAGGGAAGTAGAATATTAGGTAGTGCAAATAAACAAGTAAATAGCTCCGCCTCTAACGCTGACTTCACCTGGAGCGTACTAGAATGTAAACAAATAACACTACATTCGCTTCTACGAACTACAGAATAACGTAATTATTTCAATATTAACTAATTAATATTTCGAAACCCAATTTTGGAACGTGTGCTAATGTAAGTGATTGTTGCGCAACAAATAACCGAAATTAAAACTTTATTAAATGACGTTCATACACTGCCAGAACTTTTAACAAATTGTTTCGCTTTAAAAACATTAATAATCCTCGACTTTTTAATTTTCTTAATGTGATTACAAAATTTGACCCTAATTCTCATTCGTGTGCGCAAAAATTCCTGAATTATGATTTTATCTATTTGTGGATACATACTATGAATATGGTGAACCAATTTGGTAGAACAATGATTACTGTGTTGATAAACATGATATAATTTTCGAAACTCCTTCTCACAAATTTTAACTGCCTCCACAATTGTATCCGTTGGGATTGTAAGTCGCCCACGAGACAGTGCTTCTATCCAGTAGTTGTTTTTACTATCAGTACTTAAATTGTTAAATTGATCGGGTACGGATCCATAAGTAGTTATTCCTTTTTTACCTAATTTCCAAGCAATGTAACCTGTCAAATACCTTAACGAATCTAAATCCACTGGAGTAAATTGACCATTACCGTTACAACTCTATAATATAGAAAACTGATGAACACAAAGGCAAGCATAATAGTAATTGCAATCAAATTGTAGGACAATTAAATGAACGGGTATATCCGAAAGAGAAACCATTTTAGCATATCGCTTCCTATTTTATTCACTGCTAAAATGGTTTCTGTTTTGTAAATAATGTTATGCTCACCGATGAGTTCATGTTAGCGGTTAAACTTCACTGTTTATCTCCTCCTGGAGATTTTTGCTTGATACAGATGTATGTTTTAAGTCAAGTAATCCGGATACAAGGTAAGCGTTTTTGTCACAACTATCATCCCAATTGTCCACATTAGAACCATTAGGTGATTTTAATTGTGAGCCTGTAACAACCAATTTAATACGTGATCTAAACTGTGGGGGAGTAGGATGAGTATTTGGCCCTCCAAAGGAGCGTATGCGGCCAAAAAACTTTCCAAACAATCTTGATTCAGGCGCGAAGTAAGTAGGTATGTAATACCATGCGTCTCATGTAAGTTTCTGAACATTTCGCTAGTAGATCGTAATGACAACAGAAATTCTATTTGGCAAGGAAGCAGTACTTTCTTTTTGTTCTCTTTCGGAGTCAAAAACTTTGCCGACTTCATTAATTCTGTAAGTGATTGAAGAGCACGTTCTTGTTCCTTAAAAAATAATCCAAAACCAGATTTGAGTTTGTTTTGATCAGAAGGAGCCCTGGAGTTTAGAACATCAAACCCGTTATTAATAATCTCGAAAAAATCTTCAATGCTAGGGTTTGTTGGAAATCTTTGGTAAGCAAGAGTTGCAACTCGATGTGACAGAAGCTGAGCAGCGGGTCGGACGTGCATCCTTTCTGCTCCACTTATTTCTAGGGAATGCAAAGACAGATTGGGACACAGTTTTAATTCTCCACCATTTGCCTTCAACAAATCAGTTAACACGGATTTATCAATTTTTGTTCCATCGCCTAAAATAACTCGGTTGCCCAACAATTTCGAATATTTTTTAAACAATGTGGAATATCTGCGAAGGCGAACACTTTCCGTGATTCGTCGAAAGGATTTGTTAAGTGCGATATTGTTTCGTTTATATGGAGATCTTTAAACAAATTTCGATTTTCCGCACCCAGATCACATATTATGGCACATACTTTAAAACCCGTTGATTCCACAGTTGGGATGACTGAAGCAAGAATATTTTTAGACATATTAGTGTTAAATTTGTAGTACACTGGTTGCTTCAAAATGCAGCAAACTCCACGCAACATTGCGACTTTTACTTTTGAATTTTTTGTAAACTTAGATCAATCACACTGCAAGAGTCTAATGACATTTCATCAAAAGATACAATAAGAACACATAATAAGTCAAAAGTCTGCATTGTTTTGACTTGCTTGTGCATGCAATGTATGACTTCGTCAAGAATCCCTTCCTCACATGTGAACTTGCTCCCCCAGTAATGCAGTGTACGTATCGATGGCAATGGAAGTCCCAAACAATCCTTAGCATTTTCGTATGCCTTCAGGCTCACGTTTCGAATAGCCATTGCAGTTATGATATCTTTTTTGTCATAATTCACCCGCTTCTTGCCGGTCAGCTTTTTGAATTGACATGGACTGAAAGCAGACCGAGTATTTTCTAAACGAATGCTCTGTGTTTAGTTGTTTTAATTTTATTGAGCGCAAATTGGTTCGGCGATGAATTATCTCCAGTCGTTGTTTCTGGACAACTTGATCTAACTGGTAGTTTTCCTTCAGAGCAGCATCCAGTCTCTTTTCAAGCACGGTAACTTCTGTACGAATAAAGAGATGATCGAACTACCACTACAGGCACGAGATTTGGGATTTTAAAAATAATGAACTAAATAACTATAATACACTCATGTTCGTTTTGAAAATTACCTAATGTTGGGTTTGAAATTGGTACAGTTTCGATGGAATTATCTTGAGCAAAATCTTCGATCTGAGATTAATATGCTGTGATGACTGCTATAATATATTTTCAGACAGTTCAATGGCACAAGAAATTAAACTTACCTTCTAAAGCATTTGAGGGTTGTGGCTGATTTGTTGTTGCAGTAAGTAGTCCCTCGATTTCGAGTCTGGAAGCTCGTTTTGAAACTCTGTTCTCTCGATCCGATTTTATAGAATGAGGTAAATTACGAAATTCGAATATGGATGGGACTGCTTCACGTTTAAGAATTTTCCTGGTAGGTAGGTTGAGCAATTCATTTCGTAAATCTGTCATAATCTCTTTCAGAAAAATGAGCCGAACAAATTCTTGCAGTCACTACCTTGACTGGGTCTTTCCTTTTACATTTGCTAAGCCATAGTTTGGAAATTTCTGATTTTTGGGGGAAATGGTGAAACATTAAATTCCACCTCGTCGTGGCTTGTTTGTTTTAGAATTAACACACTCTGGAACTGCACATGTAAAGGGCATGACTACTGTTTGTTGTAGCGGTTTACACAAGTAACAATTATTATTATTTAAATAAATACTGAGTTAATTTTAAGTTTAGGGTTATTCTCACTCCTTCCTACTTATATATGTACACAGGCAGAAAGACTTCCCCGAAATGCGCTCCAGATGACGTCAAATGAACACGTGCATTCCACCCCATCCTCCTCTTTTTTTCCTGCTTCTCATGTTGATTTGCACTACCTTATATTCTACTTCCCTTTATTATACTCAATTTTTATTCAAGTACTTTCATACATTGTAGTTCCCAGTTGCTCGTAATGTATAGGATCCTACATGTAAAATCTATAGGATAAAAGTATCAGATTTTCGGACGATATCTCAAACGATTTTACTACAGGATCCTATACTATCTCATAGTTACTAGTCCCAACCTCGCATGGGATTTTTTCTAGCTTGTCCTATAGTTGAAAAGTTTTTATTATCTTACGCACTTCTGTAATTCTACTGCATTTGCCTCCAAAATTAAAGCTACATAACCATCTTAAATACAATTAGGTTAATTTTTAGACAATTGTAAATATTGTTAATATTTAAAATTGTCTAAACAATTAAGTTAACTGCCACTAATGTTTTCATACATATACACCTCCTCAATTTGTTGATAGTAATACACCCTACACTGCTGTTCTATGTGGAAATAAAACGTCTATATCTTGAAACTATATTTTAATACCTAATTAATTAGCAAATAATAATTATATATCTTTAGGGCCAAAGTCTTTGGGCCGAATATGAAATATGGTTAAGTGCTTAGTAACTATTAAGAAGAGGCCCAAGTGTGAAGCTGTTGAGTTCTTGTAAGAGTCTGACTTTATTACATATTATAGCGTTCCAAGAGGATAACAAGGAGAGTTGGAACCAACGGTTCCAACTCACCTTCATCTAAGTATACAAATACATGTAAGGGTCTTGTGGACCCGTATATCAATTAATGATAAGACCCCCATAGTTTGGGGCCCCATATAAGACTGTGAGAGTCACTCTCACATTTTCCCCCACCTGGGGAACGAGTCGTCCCCGACTCATGGCGGTGGAAAATACATACATGTAGTATTATACATATAGAAATAATTAAGTTTAATTTTAAGGATGGGTCAAGTGACCAACAAACGTGCACACTGGTGTGGCAATACTCCAAAACCAAAACAAATAGATTGTATAAACCCAAAAGCAATGATGAATGATTAATCAAGCCAATTAATGCATTAAAGTAATTAATAAAATGCGGATTAATTGCCTATAAAATAATACCGTCGTAAGGATAAACAAGTACATAAATACATACCACATGAACAATTATTTCGTGAAGTAATCATCAATTAAACGTAATTAAATTGTACGACTGATGAGATTTCTTGTTGGCGTGCAACCGAAGGTTCAGAATCCCATTCCTGGTTCCTGTGTAAAACCTCACCCCAACACATTCATGTGCATCATGTGACACTGGGCCCTGTGTATCATAGAGTTCCCAGAGAACGAAGGAATCTAACAAGACTTCTTTTTAGGCCCCAATCGTGATTCCCTGGAAGAGTATCCTGAGTCTGATTCGTCCCAAAACGTCGGCGAGATGATGGGCTTGCCCATCCTTTCCCCCAACAAACGAAGTGACAGCGGGAACCTCGGGAGGGCAACGCTGTGAAAAAGAAGAAATGACATTATATACATTTAGACTAGGAACACATACCTTTTGGGCATCCTCATTATCAGTGCTCGTAATTCTAGCCAAGAATTGATTGGAAATAAGAGAAGCATCCTCTGAGCGAGAGTTTATCGGGACTCACGAGATTGTAAAATACGCCCGGTGAACGTAAAAGAACCGGGGCACTGATATTAAAATCAGTAGTCCTTGGAGGTTGAGACCGTGTCGATGATATTAATGACCTATTAATAACGTCCTCACGAGACCTTTTTATATTCGCAGCCCGAATATTCGTTTTTTCCTCATCAACACGCTTCTGCTGCGGTGAAGGTTTATCATCCCCAGAAACTACAGTTGTGGGTGGAAAATTAACCATACCCAATTTATCATCACAACTAGCAAAATTATTAGGATCATTATTTATAACATCATGAATTCTTTGCTTTTGCTCTTCAGTATTTGTTGGACCTAATTTCATTTCATCCATACTAAAACAGTGCCAAGGTTCATGGACCTTAAGGACATGAGCTGTAGGAGAAAATTTGTTATTAGGTTCCTTATACGGGGCATTTTGAGAATCATTCATATTTTCATAAGTATTACTAAATCGTATTGCAGGAGACCTAATGTCATTAAGCATGTTCGTTCATAGTTATTAGAGATATGTTGAATAGTAACCTGTAAGGTCTCTGTAATGGAGCCTTCAGGTTCAGAGAATGAGAGGAAAGAACAGATTAATTTGTTCTCATCCCTACTTAAATTACATGCAATTAAACCATGAAGCTATTTTGTGGGCTTCAATTACAATTTGCTAATTAAATTATTATTTATTATTAATTCCTCCTCTGGGGGAAGAGATCGGGGAATCTTCTCTTTAAATTGTGTCGTTACTGTAATATTTATTTCGATCACCCTTGTGGTTAGTTCCCCGCAAATAAATTTGACAGGAATACAACATTGACATACATATTACATACCTACAGCTGCGGAGATTTGCAAGAACAAATAATCCTACTTAAAATCACAAAACAAGTAGTTACTTAAGTTTCTATCCAGCGTTTTATAATTTTAAGAAGCAGTTATCATGGTAATGTTTTGCGATAGTTAAAATGTTTACTTGTAAACGAAATGTAGTAATTGTTTTCTTGAAATAAAAAATGCCCAATATTTCAATCGAAATGGCGCGAAATTGTCTTTATGAGATCATCTAGGTTTTGTTGTACAAAAATAAACAGCTTTAAATGGATCGGGCACTAGGAAATTATGCACTTAACTTTCACACTTAGATGTCACTTACATTATTATTACATATATACATACAAATGCCCCGATGTTGTATTACAATATTCGACCAGTGATGCCGTGCAAACCATTAAAACATAATGTGAGCTCAAGTATCCCAGCAGTTTATGCCTTAAAATGTTTTGAACTAAAGGGTTTTTTAATGAATTTGTATAATATTATTTTCTGAAGAGTTGACATACTTCAAAATATCTGCTAGTACATGTTTGTAATTAATGCGTATTGAATTCTTAATGATTTCTCTACAAACAAACAAAACGAACCAAAGTTTGTGACCAAACGTTTTCCAACATTCCGAATGTTTATTACGTAGAACCATTCATCTGAAGCCTAGGCACCTCAGGAATTATTGTACGATCACAAAGATTTTAAAAACTAAAAGTTTTAGAAAATCCTATTAACCGTTATACAAAATTTTATAACAGGATTTTGGAAACGATTTTAAGTTTGAAAAGAGAATGACTTTTAACCGATTGGATTATGAGACTGATTGGTTAACATCTAATTTATCAATATCAGTGTAAAAAATGTGTTAAAAATCATACTATAAATAGTACTAGTAGTCGGACCAATTCAATTGAATTGCCAATAGAATTGAATTTTGGATTCGATTCAATTCGAATTGCTGCACAGCCAAATCGATTTGTGGTACAGTGAATTTCCCATATAGTGGTTTCGTCTTAGATGGCATTCCCTCTTTAATGGCATCAAAAAACCCTCCCTAGAGGTTTGCAATGTTAAAGGTATACAGTATAGTGGCACCCCCCATAATTGGTATTCCCTCTATAATGGCACTATTATGTGTTACGGTGGCCCAGACAATGCGAAATTATAATGGCAGTTGGCATTAAAATAGCTAGATAATGGCTACAAAAGTATAACATGATGTTATAAAACCTGCGGGCGATTAATAATGCTTATCTCGGTTGGTTCAATTTTAATTTCAAATGTTAATACAGTTTGATTAATATTTTGGTTTACTGAAGCCCTGGTATGATTAGCTGGATTTACGTCATATGATCCGTGACTTAAGTTAAAACGAAGTTATAACACAAATCATTGCCATTTTTGTCTGGGCTCACTTTTAATAAGTTTCAATTCGTGTTGATTTTTTAAAAAAACCTTTTCAAAATAATAAAATAAATAAAAAAGCAAAACCTCATAGGGACAAAACCGCAGAGTACTCAGTGGAAGTAATTCCCATTAACATAATTCCAGGAATTTGGTTTCTGGAATGGTGACCTTGCAGTCGAAAAGTTTGTTACGACTATCATTATTAATAGTATGAGGAAAACTAAAGTTACTGAACATCTTAAACTCAATGAGGCTGATACCTCATAATTTTGAGTATTCTGTAAATGTATTTAGCTACAGTTATTGTCTATGAACATTAAGAGTACATAGTTAACCATTAGTCACATACAGTGGCATTCCTATACAGTGGCAGGAATTTGTCACTCCCTTGGAAACCACTATATAGGAAATTCACTGTAGTACCATTGTGTATAACTGTTTGTGCATGTCCAGTAATTATGTTATCATCTTTTAATGTATTCACGTGCGTTCAGGATACTTAAACATGTGAATATCCGGTGGAAAATGCATTGCATGAATTTGATGAATCTAAGTAATTAAGAAACCATGTAAAATTGTTTAATTCGATGGTTACAAAATTAGCTGCTGTGTATGTACACTCTGGAAATCTCAAGTCTAATGTTTAAGCTAAATAAAATAACACATCAGTAACCACATGCTTAAACGTTGCGATCAAAATCACAGGCTTATAGTTTTTCAATCCTTAAAATGACGACTAAATACTTTGCAATAATACGGAGTATGAAATTTTATTTTCTTATTTTATGGATCTATTTTACGCATAATATTATTAGGTATAGATAAATATTCGTAAGGAAAACTGTAGTTGTAAGTAGGTTTACGCGAAGAATTCATTGCCTGTAATAAATTCTGAATTAAAAATGAAAGTGATTTTAAGCATTTTAAGTACGTACACTAATGATTCATGTATTTGAGGTTTGTTTTAACGGATGATTTTTCCTGTGTTGACATATTATTAAATGACTTCCAGATTGCAACTGTTGAAGCCTAGCGGACCAGCCAGTCGAAGACACATTCAGGACTGCCCCATTGTTACTCTCCCGGACTTTGTGGCCCCGGGGATCGAGTCTAGTGATTTTTCGCAGATGATTTTGACTGCATATTTCAAGTTATACCAATGATTTTGCCTGCTCATTTCGAGTTCTGCAGATGTTTTGTCTGCATAAATAAGTAGTGTTTATTAGTCTTTTTCCTTGTGATTTGCAAGGACTAGTGGGCGGAACAATTCAATTCAATTCAAAATTTACAATTCAATCCAGTTCGAAAACTGAACTGGATTAAAATATGGGTTTCGATTCGGTTAAATAAAATCTAATTTAATTCAAAACAGTTCACTCTATGAACTGAACTGAATTGTAAATCATTTGGTTCGCCGAGCATATTTAAATACTGCCAAGGTGGCTAGGGTGGCGCGTTAGCTAAGGCCATCTCTCCTTACCCTTTTTATAGTATTATGTTTAGCTCATTTAAAAAATTAAAATGCAAAATATTGCAAAAAAGGTTTTGATAATATTTGAAAAAATTAAACTAGTAGTACATACTGGTAAGTGTAAAATATTCCATTGAAATCGGTGGAACAGTTTCTCGTTTTTTTACGTACGAACACGCATTACGATTTCCAAACAATAATAAACTCCAAGAGAGTGGCCTAAAGAATGGTCACAAAAAGTTTGAACAAAATTGGTTCTGAGCATCCACGGACAACACATTCATATAAGGGGGCTGACGCCACCCTAAAAATATCACCACGTTCGTTTTAATGATCGTTATATTGACGCAAAGGTGGTACTAAACTTATTCTTACAATATCGGTTTTGATTGAGACTAAAATTGTTTTGAATTGGAATTCAAACAAAACAATTCGATTTGATTCAACAGGTGAATTGAATTATCCGGTTCCGTAAACGATCGAATTGAATTGAAAAATTCCTGAATTGAACTAAACTGACTTGAACTAAATTGTAAAATTGCAATTTAAACTGAATTGGTCCGACCACTAAGGAGGACAAATGCAACGTGCCAATAGACGCAAACCAACAGTTATTAATTTAAGTACCTTATTTTCATTACCTATAGGATATACTCCCAATATGACGACTACGGCTACTACTACTCCTACTACGACAGTGCTCGTTACCACTTCTCCTATTCATTCTGTTTTTCAATTTGAAAGAGCGCATCAATTACATCCGGCAGCTCATGATATTCACAATTTTATTTTCGATTGGGAACGAATTGTTGGTCAATATATATGGGATTGGGCTGAAATGCAACGCAATATCCAAAATGTGTTGGATCCTGACCCTCTCATTTGGCTACTGGCTGCAATTGCTCGCCCTGTTAGTCCTATTGTTAGTATTCCCACAATATATATAGCTTTTCATGAAAATATGTTAAAAATCGTCAACTTTATTGATATAAGTTGAAAAACTAGACCCCAAATGAAGCTGAAACGTTTGTAAGATATTTTATTTGCACCTGGTATAATGCAGCCATGAAATGTATAATTTTAAAGTGTATAATATGTACTCACACTCAGCTATCAAGTTGTAAGCCACACAGTCACAGCCTCCAACTCAAACCTGTGAAAGAGTGCAGTTCTGAATTACTTTAATTTTTCATAATTGTGTATTTTCCATAAAAATATTGCGAAACCCTAAAAGGATTTTGTCATGTAAGCATTTTTATATTTTATATTTACTATTTCTATTGGAAATTGCAATATTCTACTATAAGGATTGAATTTGTTTTTATTTTATTTTTATTATGTATCTCTAATACGAACCAATGTGTTTTTATCATGTCTCTATTACGAACCAATGTTTTATGCGTAAGGCAATGATTTATGTTTAGCTACATACTACCAATCAGAATAGCGTCACCTGTCACATTATTATAATCGTTTGGACTTACTCATTACCTGTGATTTTCTCCTTGTTTTCCAGTACACATTCTATCTGAAGAACTCACTGCTGTGGACAATTACTCACTCACTTATTTTTCACCATTACTAATTATTCAAAGTAAGATTTTGAGCCGCCATTATGTATGAATATAATTTTATATAATCAGACCTACACAGATATAACTATAACTAAAATAAGTCTCCATTCACTTATGACTATGAATATTTAATTCTCCATTCCTAACAAAAACAAAATTAACTTTTTGTAAATTAATTAATTTTTTAATATTTTTTAATTTCTTTGATTAATTTTTTTATTAATACAGCCTGATGATGAAAATTTGACTCGAAACATGTCGTTTGAATAAACCAAAATCAAAATTACCAGAGTTCAAACTACATATTATTGACAACGGTGGCTGCAGGATATTTACCCCTTACATAGATATCTCCTTACCTGCGGCAAGTATCATTTGATCCCGATGTCTCTCCTTGGAAAAAGAAGAACTCCGGTACAGGCTACTAATAATAATATCAAAATCCGTAGAATGGACCCGACATTTACAAGAGGAAATGCTAATGATTTTTACAACGGGAATCAAGAAAGATTTACAGACATTTTAAAGGCTCTGGACCCAAGAAATAAACTCTCCATCCATAATTACGTAAGCGCAGATAAGATGGACTGTCAAGTACTTAACTATTTACGCGCACTCGATAAAGTCAAAATCAGTCCCACATTTGACGAAGACAAATTAAAACACTGGCTGAATTATTGCGGAGAACATCAGTTACGTTTCAAACTTGACAGAGCAGAAGTCTCTACAAATATATTGACGCAATTCTCTGCAGCAGTCCAAACCAGGTACTGCGGAGAAAATTTAAACTCTGCAACTACAGCTAACAAAGCGGTAACTGACTTCAAACCAAATATTATTGTTCCACAATACTCTCACATGCCCAGAATTACATATGTATACATGGCTCAACTGAAAAAAGAATTTGCTTTAAAATCACAGAAAGTCTTATCAGATGGACAACATTTCTCTTCAGAGTTGAGATTTTTAAATGGTATGGAAATCATTTACGATCATCTTTCCAATACAGAGGATTCGCAATTCTTCGACGAAGATACAGAACGAGAAGCGAAAACAACGGCTGTTAAATTTTACACAGCTGAATTTTTCTTGCTAGCAAAAACCACTGTCCTCAAACATACAAACCAGAAGAAAATCGACTGGGATAGTTACTCGTGCAAAACGAAAGTCAACTTTCCGAGATATTTAAAAGAAGTCACTGAAATTCCACAAGTGTTTACAAGATATAAAGAAGATTTTCAAAAAATTTCTGCATTCCCTGATGCATGCACTATTCTTCAGAATCTAGACAAGATGTATGCCCAACAAGATTTAAAAGCTCAAAAATCTGGAGAACGTACAAATAAACAGCCTACTCAACAGCATAGCTCCTCCAATTCTTCATCATTCATTATCCAACCAAATAGAGGAAACCCCTACAATGCTCTCAAGAAATATTCAAATGGACCCTCATCTCGTAATTTTAACCGTTCAGGGAATTACCAGCGCTACAACCAGCATGCTAATAGTCATCATAACAACGGATTCCGAAATCCTCGAAGACCTCCTCGAAACAATTCTCGAAATTTTCACCACCAACAACAACAGTTGGAAGATCAGTTTCCACAATCTCATGACAAGAATCAATCACGAATTCCCATCAGCAATATTAGATTAGCTGATCTAGAACTTTCCACCACCAATAAATGAGATGAAGATGGCTCAAACTCTAAGAATAATAAGTACAACCGAAGATTTATAAGCATCAACAAAATCACGCCACCAGAACTAAAATCATTCAACAAACAAATTAAGAAGATAATAGCACTTACAAAAAACAGTGACTCGATTTTGCATAACCTGACAACAAATAAAATTCCAGCTCTTTTAGATTTAATATGTAAACTTGGCCCTAAATTTTGCCCACATACTATATTTAATAAGAATATTTTAAGAAATGAACTCAAGGAAGGAATTAGGAAAATTAGCTGGAAGTTATTTTTTAATGACAACGTTAGTAATAACTTCACGAAACTTAAACAACTCTTACACAAAGCTAAAGTGGAAAATAACGGTAAAACACACTGTGAATTAGAAGAAACCTTTTTCAATGTAAACGCCATTAGTAACGCAACAGATGATTTTGTGACAAATAATAATTACTGTACAAATTCATTCCCAAACCCTTTAATAATTAACTGGTGCAAAGAATTTCTTCACACGAACCAATTATTATTAATTTCTGCGGATAAAAATGCAGGTTTGGTAATTTGTAACACTGTTGACTATAATAATGAAGTATTTAAGCAATTATACAACACAAATAACTATAGGGTTGTTAGCAAAGACGAATTCTCAGACAGCATATTTTTAATACGAAATGAAATAATTAATTATGAATCTCTATTTAAAAATATTTGTAAGCTTACATCCCTAATACCTGATAAATTCTCCCCAGCTAAATTTTATGTGCTACCAAAGGTTCATAAATTACAAACAAATGAGAATAAGTTTCCACCGGGAAGACCAATTAGTGCCAACTGTAACACGTTTAATAGACATGTTAGCAAATTACTAGATATAATCCTACAACCAGTAATGCTTAATGTACCCCATATTATTTTAGATACCAATCATTTTTTATTATTACTGACTACAATCCAATTAAATCCAAATAGAAAGTACATGCTAACTACTTCAGACGTGGATTCCTTATATCCTTCATTACCCCCAAAAGTATGCATTAATAATATCGTCGCCATTTTTAATGAATACAATATAAATCCGTATAATTTGACTGAATTTATGCTTAAATTAATGCTTAAATGGACACTCTACAAAAACTATGTAATGTTTCAAGACATTATTCTGGAACAAATCTCAGGAATAGCAATGGGAAATACAGCAAGTGTAGCTATTGCTAACATAACTGTATTCAAAGAACTAATTAGTATTCTTTCACACAAACTAATTGTATTCCACGGTAGATATATTGATGATATATTTTTTATTGTTGACGTAACAGAAATGACCAACTTTGATTTATGGCTACATGATAACTTTCAACATAAATTTCTCAAGTTTACACATAAATTTAGTACTGATTCAGTTGAATTTCTGGATGTTATGGTCATATTGAAGCAAGGAAATATTTTAGAAACTTCACTTTTTAAAAAGCCAATGGTGAAACAACTTTACCTTCACTTCAATAGCAACCATTCTAAGAAAACCCTGCAAAGCCTACCTTACTCTCAAGGACTACGCATTATTAAACTGTGTTCAAGTTTGACTGATAGATTGGTGAAGTTACATAATCTAATGCTGGAATTCCTTAAACGTGAATATCCATTAGAATTATTAATGGATACTGTTAATAGACTACTAACATTAGAAAGGGACTCATTACTGTTACCCAGGAAGCCTTTAATAATTAATTATATCTCCAAATTTAATCCAAGTTTAATTAGAGACACCAGACCCATTACCATCAATAATGATGTCAACACAATTTACCTGGCTTTAACATACAATAGTAATATCAGTAATATGAAAAACTTTGTACAGAATTTATTTGTCAATAACCTAAATGCTATTACACATCCGGACTACACAGCAGTAGCAAAGCAAATCATAGTAAAAACTGCTTTTAAGAGAAGCAACAATATTATAGAATTGCTCAAGTAATACTTGCTTTAGTACTAAATATGCCCGCGAAATGTATAATTTTAAAGTGTATAATATGTACTCACACTCAGCTATCAAGTTGTAAGCCACACAGTCACAGCCTCCAACTCAAACCTGTGAAAGAGTGCAGTTCTGAATTACTTTAATTTTTCATAATTGTGTATTTTCCATAAAAATATTGCGAAACCCTAAAAGGATTTTGTCATGTAAGCATTTTTATATTTTATATTTACTATTTCTATTGGAAATTGCAATATTCTACTATAAGGATTGAATTTGTTTTTATTTTATTTTTATTATGTATCTCTAATACGAACCAATGTGTTTTTATCATGTCTCTATTACGAACCAATGTTTTATGCGTAAGGCAATGATTTATGTTTAGCTACATACTACCAATCAGAATAGCGTCACCTGTCACATTATTATAATCGTTTGGACTTACTCATTACCTGTGATTTTCTCCTTGTTTTCCAGTACACATTCTATCTGAAGAACTCACTGCTGTGGACAATTACTCACTCACTTATTTTTCACCATTACTAATTATTCAAAGTAAGATTTTGAGCCGCCATTATGTATGAATATAATTTTATATAATCAGACCTACACAGATATAACTATAACTAAAATAAGTCTCCATTCACTTATGACTATGAATATTTAATTCTCCATTCCTAACAAAAACAAAATTAACTTTTTGTAAATTAATTAATTTTTTAATATTTTTTAATTTCTTTGATTAATTTTTTTATTAATACAGCCTGATGATGAAAATTTGACTCGAAACATGTCGTTTGAATAAACCAAAATCAAAATTACCAGAGTTCAAACTACATATTATTGACAACGGTGGCTGCAGGATATTTACCCCTTACATAGATATCTCCTTACCTGCGGCAAGTATCATTTGATCCCGATGTCTCTCCTTGGAAAAAGAAGAACTCCGGTACAGGCTACTAATAATAATATCAAAATCCGTAGAATGGACCCGACATTTACAAGAGGAAATGCTAATGATTTTTACAACGGGAATCAAGAAAGATTTACAGACATTTTAAAGGCTCTGGACCCAAGAAATAAACTCTCCATCCATAATTACGTAAGCGCAGATAAGATGGACTGTCAAGTACTTAACTATTTACGCGCACTCGATAAAGTCAAAATCAGTCCCACATTTGACGAAGACAAATTAAAACACTGGCTGAATTATTGCGGAGAACATCAGTTACGTTTCAAACTTGACAGAGCAGAAGTCTCTACAAATATATTGACGCAATTCTCTGCAGCAGTCCAAACCAGGTACTGCGGAGAAAATTTAAACTCTGCAACTACAGCTAACAAAGCGGTAACTGACTTCAAACCAAATATTATTGTTCCACAATACTCTCACATGCCCAGAATTACATATGTATACATGGCTCAACTGAAAAAAGAATTTGCTTTAAAATCACAGAAAGTCTTATCAGATGGACAACATTTCTCTTCAGAGTTGAGATTTTTAAATGGTATGGAAATCATTTACGATCATCTTTCCAATACAGAGGATTCGCAATTCTTCGACGAAGATACAGAACGAGAAGCGAAAACAACGGCTGTTAAATTTTACACAGCTGAATTTTTCTTGCTAGCAAAAACCACTGTCCTCAAACATACAAACCAGAAGAAAATCGACTGGGATAGTTACTCGTGCAAAACGAAAGTCAACTTTCCGAGATATTTAAAAGAAGTCACTGAAATTCCACAAGTGTTTACAAGATATAAAGAAGATTTTCAAAAAATTTCTGCATTCCCTGATGCATGCACTATTCTTCAGAATCTAGACAAGATGTATGCCCAACAAGATTTAAAAGCTCAAAAATCTGGAGAACGTACAAATAAACAGCCTACTCAACAGCATAGCTCCTCCAATTCTTCATCATTCATTATCCAACCAAATAGAGGAAACCCCTACAATGCTCTCAAGAAATATTCAAATGGACCCTCATCTCGTAATTTTAACCGTTCAGGGAATTACCAGCGCTACAACCAGCATGCTAATAGTCATCATAACAACGGATTCCGAAATCCTCGAAGACCTCCTCGAAACAATTCTCGAAATTTTCACCACCAACAACAACAGTTGGAAGATCAGTTTCCACAATCTCATGACAAGAATCAATCACGAATTCCCATCAGCAATATTAGATTAGCTGATCTAGAACTTTCCACCACCAATAAATGAGATGAAGATGGCTCAAACTCTAAGAATAATAAGTACAACCGAAGATTTATAAGCATCAACAAAATCACGCCACCAGAACTAAAATCATTCAACAAACAAATTAAGAAGATAATAGCACTTACAAAAAACAGTGACTCGATTTTGCATAACCTGACAACAAATAAAATTCCAGCTCTTTTAGATTTAATATGTAAACTTGGCCCTAAATTTTGCCCACATACTATATTTAATAAGAATATTTTAAGAAATGAACTCAAGGAAGGAATTAGGAAAATTAGCTGGAAGTTATTTTTTAATGACAACGTTAGTAATAACTTCACGAAACTTAAACAACTCTTACACAAAGCTAAAGTGGAAAATAACGGTAAAACACACTGTGAATTAGAAGAAACCTTTTTCAATGTAAACGCCATTAGTAACGCAACAGATGATTTTGTGACAAATAATAATTACTGTACAAATTCATTCCCAAACCCTTTAATAATTAACTGGTGCAAAGAATTTCTTCACACGAACCAATTATTATTAATTTCTGCGGATAAAAATGCAGGTTTGGTAATTTGTAACACTGTTGACTATAATAATGAAGTATTTAAGCAATTATACAACACAAATAACTATAGGGTTGTTAGCAAAGACGAATTCTCAGACAGCATATTTTTAATACGAAATGAAATAATTAATTATGAATCTCTATTTAAAAATATTTGTAAGCTTACATCCCTAATACCTGATAAATTCTCCCCAGCTAAATTTTATGTGCTACCAAAGGTTCATAAATTACAAACAAATGAGAATAAGTTTCCACCGGGAAGACCAATTAGTGCCAACTGTAACACGTTTAATAGACATGTTAGCAAATTACTAGATATAATCCTACAACCAGTAATGCTTAATGTACCCCATATTATTTTAGATACCAATCATTTTTTATTATTACTGACTACAATCCAATTAAATCCAAATAGAAAGTACATGCTAACTACTTCAGACGTGGATTCCTTATATCCTTCATTACCCCCAAAAGTATGCATTAATAATATCGTCGCCATTTTTAATGAATACAATATAAATCCGTATAATTTGACTGAATTTATGCTTAAATTAATGCTTAAATGGACACTCTACAAAAACTATGTAATGTTTCAAGACATTATTCTGGAACAAATCTCAGGAATAGCAATGGGAAATACAGCAAGTGTAGCTATTGCTAACATAACTGTATTCAAAGAACTAATTAGTATTCTTTCACACAAACTAATTGTATTCCACGGTAGATATATTGATGATATATTTTTTATTGTTGACGTAACAGAAATGACCAACTTTGATTTATGGCTACATGATAACTTTCAACATAAATTTCTCAAGTTTACACATAAATTTAGTACTGATTCAGTTGAATTTCTGGATGTTATGGTCATATTGAAGCAAGGAAATATTTTAGAAACTTCACTTTTTAAAAAGCCAATGGTGAAACAACTTTACCTTCACTTCAATAGCAACCATTCTAAGAAAACCCTGCAAAGCCTACCTTACTCTCAAGGACTACGCATTATTAAACTGTGTTCAAGTTTGACTGATAGATTGGTGAAGTTACATAATCTAATGCTGGAATTCCTTAAACGTGAATATCCATTAGAATTATTAATGGATACTGTTAATAGACTACTAACATTAGAAAGGGACTCATTACTGTTACCCAGGAAGCCTTTAATAATTAATTATATCTCCAAATTTAATCCAAGTTTAATTAGAGACACCAGACCCATTACCATCAATAATGATGTCAACACAATTTACCTGGCTTTAACATACAATAGTAATATCAGTAATATGAAAAACTTTGTACAGAATTTATTTGTCAATAACCTAAATGCTATTACACATCCGGACTACACAGCAGTAGCAAAGCAAATCATAGTAAAAACTGCTTTTAAGAGAAGCAACAATATTATAGAATTGCTCAAGTAATACTTGCTTTAGTACTAAATATGCCCGCGAAATGTATAATTTTAAAGTGTATAATATGTACTCACACTCAGCTATCAAGTTGTAAGCCACACAGTCACAGCCTCCAACTCAAACCTGTGAAAGAGTGCAGTTCTGAATTACTTTAATTTTTCATAATTGTGTATTTTCCATAAAAATATTGCGAAACCCTAAAAGGATTTTGTCATGTAAGCATTTTTATATTTTATATTTACTATTTCTATTGGAAATTGCAATATTCTACTATAAGGATTGAATTTGTTTTTATTTTATTTTTATTATGTATCTCTAATACGAACCAATGTGTTTTTATCATGTCTCTATTACGAACCAATGTTTTATGCGTAAGGCAATGATTTATGTTTAGCTACATACTACCAATCAGAATAGCGTCACCTGTCACATTATTATAATCGTTTGGACTTACTCATTACCTGTGATTTTCTCCTTGTTTTCCAGTACACATTCTATCTGAAGAACTCACTGCTGTGGACAATTACTCACTCACTTATTTTTCACCATTACTAATTATTCAAAGTAAGATTTTGAGCCGCCATTATGTATGAATATAATTTTATATAATCAGACCTACACAGATATAACTATAACTAAAATAAGTCTCCATTCACTTATGACTATGAATATTTAATTCTCCATTCCTAACAAAAACAAAATTAACTTTTTGTAAATTAATTAATTTTTTAATATTTTTTAATTTCTTTGATTAATTTTTTTATTAATACAGCCTGATGATGAAAATTTGACTCGAAACATGTCGTTTGAATAAACCAAAATCAAAATTACCAGAGTTCAAACTACATATTATTGACAACGGTGGCTGCAGGATATTTACCCCTTAAATAAATTCTGAATTAAAAATGAAAGTGATTTTAAGCATTTTAAGTACGTACACTAATGATTCATGTATTTGAGGTTTGTTTTAACGGATGATTTTTCCTGTGTTGACATATTATTAAATGACTTCCAGATTGCAACTGTTGAAGCCTAGCGGACCAGCCAGTCGAAGACACATTCAGGACTGCCCCATTGTTACTCTCCCGGACTTTGTGGCCCCGGGGATCGAGTCTAGTGATTTTTCGCAGATGATTTTGACTGCATATTTCAAGTTATACCAATGATTTTGCCTGCTCATTTCGAGTTCTGCAGATGTTTTGTCTGCATAAATAAGTAGTGTTTATTAGTCTTTTTCCTTGTGATTTGCAAGGACTAGTGGGCGGAACAATTCAATTCAATTCAAAATTTACAATTCAATCCAGTTCGAAAACTGAACTGGATTAAAATATGGGTTTCGATTCGGTTAAATAAAATCTAATTTAATTCAAAACAGTTCACTCTATGAACTGAACTGAATTGTAAATCATTTGGTTCGCCGAGCATATTTAAATACTGCCAAGGTGGCTAGGGTGGCGCGTTAGCTAAGGCCATCTCTCCTTACCCTTTTTATAGTATTATGTTTAGCTCATTTAAAAAATTAAAATGCAAAATATTGCAAAAAAGGTTTTGATAATATTTGAAAAAATTAAACTAGTAGTACATACTGGTAAGTGTAAAATATTCCATTGAAATCGGTGGAACAGTTTCTCGTTTTTTTACGTACGAACACGCATTACGATTTCCAAACAATAATAAACTCCAAGAGAGTGGCCTAAAGAATGGTCACAAAATTGGTTCTGAGCATCCACGGACAACACATTCATATAAGGGGGCTGACGCCACCCTAAAAATATCACCACGTTCGTTTTAATGATCGTTATATTGACGCAAAGGTGGTACTAAACTTATTCTTACAATATCGGTTTTGATTGAGACTAAAATTGTTTTGAATTGGAATTCAAACAAAACAATTCGATTTGATTCAACAGGTGAATTGAATTATCCGGTTCCGTAAACGATCGAATTGAATTGAAAAATTCCTGAATTGAACTAAACTGACTTGAACTAAATTGTAAAATTGCAATTTAAACTGAATTGGTCCGACCACTAAGGAGGACAAATGCAACGTGCCAATAGACGCAAACCAACAGTTATTAATTTAAGTACCTTATTTTCATTACCTATAGGATATACTCCCAATATGACGACTACGGCTACTACTACTCCTACTACGACAGTGCTCGTTACCACTTCTCCTATTCATTCTGTTTTTCAATTTGAAAGAGCGCATCAATTACATCCGGCAGCTCATGATATTCACAATTTTATTTTCGATTGGGAACGAATTGTTGGTCAATATATATGGGATTGGGCTGAAATGCAACGCAATATCCAAAATGTGTTGGATCCTGACCCTCTCATTTGGCTACTGGCTGCAATTGCTCGCCCTGTTAGTCCTATTGTTAGTATTCCCACAATATATATAGCTTTTCATGAAAATATGTTAAAAATCGTCAACTTTATTGATATAAGTTGAAAAACTAGACCCCAAATGAAGCTGAAACGTTTGTAAGATATTTTATTTGCACCTGGTATAATGCAGCCATGACAGACGGATATCGTGTCGCATGGGCAATTTCCGGACTTTTACCTATAATTGCCACTGCAACCGGTGGTCTCAGTTTCACAAATATTGCCGCTTTGGTAAGATGTTATGAATGTGAACGTTTTTTGTGAACGTACATTTCAGGCAGAAGCTGCTCCCGCCCCCGATACTGTAGCCAAAATTAAAGCATTAGAAGAACAAATCCATAAGTTGGATACATCTGAAGCGCCAAAAGCTCGCGTGGTGGTAGTCGTAATAATAATAAAAATAATCGTCAGAATAATAATATTAATCACATTGGCCAAAATCCAAAAACAGCTCGCGGTGTCTAATGGTATGTCTACAGTGAGCATGGACGTTTTGCTCGCGACTTTCGGCCGGGAAACGGTCAAAGGCGGACCATTGAACAAAACTAGTATCCCCAAAACCAACAAATTCGAAGTGTTCAGAATCGCAGCTCAAGTTGTGAATTCAGTTACTCCTTTTATTTTAGGATGTGCCTTACATGCATTAGTTGTAGATGTGCTTCATAACACAGTGTTTAATTTCAAGGTTGCCCATTACACCCGTAATCATGCTTACAATGAAATATATACAGCAGAGTGTTGATGTTCCTTGCCTGTCGAGTCCATCTTCAGTATAAAAATTAATCCGAGACGACAAATGTACATATAAACTCCTGACATTACTTCAGTTCAGTCGTGTTTCCTTTCCCACCATCCACTTGAGGGAAATTAACTCCTAATTATTTTTCCACCAGTGATTACCCAGTAAACCAGAACCCATTGGGGCAGCAATGGCCCATTACCGTTTGCCAATAATGGTTAAATATCAGACTTGTCCGCTGGGCCAATGCTGGCCTAATAACGGTATTTATCATTACAATGCATCATGGCTCCATCACGTTTCCGTAATGGGTACAAACAGAGGGACCGATTAAGGCCCTTTAAGGGTTCCCTATTGGCAGCCACTAGCATTCCATCACGAATCCATCAATTGTTTTTTGCATTTGCCGGCAAGGATCCGGCATAGTCCCATTAGCTCGGCATAAATCTAATATTCATATATTATTAAAAATTAAAAGCAGCTAGTTTTGGAATATTGTTGCTATTTCAAGATTTATTATCAAAATTGTAACACATACACAACTAAATACTACCTGGAACAATAAATCCAGTAAAATCAATGTACAATATCAAAGGTCAGTGGAAGACATAAAGATTTCTCCGTCGTCAGAAATAGGAAATAATACACACTTTTTCTTTATCTGAGTGACAAATATTTTTGTAGCTGGGGATGGATTTTTACAATAATAAATTGATAATTGTGTACTATAAATTGGATAATCGGAGACACTTGTAATATTTTGGAAGTACTTACATTCAACAATTCCATTTTCTATACTATCTAGACTACAAAGTTTAATAAATCTTTGATCGTTAGTCAAAAAACAGGAATCAGATTCATTAATGGCCATTAATGTGCCATTCAAAAAATACTTTCGTTTTTTGGACTTGGACACAAACCCAGTTTTTACTGGCGTACAAGACAGTTTGTTACCCCTTTCACACACACGATTTACAATTTGCTGAACATAATGTTTTTTTGATTTAACCATTTTTTTCAATGTTTGCATATAATTTTCGAACCCGAATGCGCTAAAATTATCTAGACTAGAAAAATTTAATGCATCTTCGGGTAAATGGAGTAACGAGTGGACATTATATACAATAAACTCTTTACCATACAAAGATTCACACTGTGAAACCAAATCAAATATTAATTTCCTTGCAATAGTATTGAGAGCGGGGTTATGTGCATTCGGACCTACAAGAATAAATATTGCAGCATTGAATAATAAGTAATGATTATACAATGGTAACGGAAGAATACACTTAAGGCAAACTATCCCGTAATACAGTAGGAATGACCTGAATTCTGTAGCTTTAAACCGATCTACTTCACGCAGGGATCGGGGTTTTCGAGAAAACTCAGAAGGTAAAAAAGCACACGTAGAAATAGCTTCCACGTCTCTACTTCGAAGTCTAACTTTCAGTGATCCTTTTATCCATGAAATAAGTAACTTTCGCATTACACCTAAACAAACTAGGTGCATGTAGTCTAACACGAATTGGCTGACCATACCAATAGAGATAGTTAACAAAGGAGAATGTCCTAAATGGTGCTCTTCCTGAATTTGTGTTTTAAAGCGTTCGTCTGTACGTAACATACAATTTAATTCAGAATATGTTACTCGCCGTTCAATCCAATCTCCTTCCTGCTCACATTTTTCACATGAAAAATAGGAATTGTGTGGCTTTATACATTTTAAAAAACTTCGAGCAGGAGCATCTGCTGCGAAGAAACTGATGTAAAAATCGTATTTTATCCCATTAACATTTATTCCGGTATCCATTAAAGTTTTTACCTCTTTTAAAAATTTTGCTAAATAATCGTTTAAACATTTTGGCTTGCTTTTTCCAGAAAAAACAGCAATTAAAAATGGTTCCTGCTGTACAGATTGATTGACTATTCCCATTAAAGGCCATAATTGTAAATTGCTGCTTTTGCTGATAGGCAGCCCATCACAACCAATTGTTATACTGACAAAATTTGAGCATTCCTTATCCCTAAAATATGGGGAAATATTTGGCTTTAGTCCGGATAAAATTCGAACTTTAACTTGTTCTTCAATGCCAAAATAACAAAAATCTCCACCACATAGGGATTCTAATATAATATGTCTGGGTGTAGTTAATAATGTTCTACTACATTGCGGTAAATCTCTAATGTGTGGTTACAAAAGATTAAGTAAATTGTCTACTGCATTATGAGGTACATTGTATGTACTACACCAGTTTGATAGCTGCTCCTTGAAGCATTTTTGTATTTCTACTTCTTCGCCGGATTCATCATTTGATGACAATATAGATACATTATCGGTCAAATCAAATTCCATGGAATTATTGTCTAAATTTAAACTAGGACTATTGCTTGGAGCGTTGTTACTACAAACTAAATCTAATTCTAAATGAGCGACTATGTCTGTATCCCTGTCACTATTTTCTTGGAGGCTTTGGAGTAATGCAGACGTAAGTTTAGCAGATTTTCTCCGTCGGGTTCTACTATTTACTGACATAAAAACGTATTTCCAAAAATTAGCTCAATTACTGGATTCTGCACGAATCCTGTTCATCTGACGTTTAGCCCTTCCACCGTTACGATCACTGGACCCGAGTAGCCATTTTGTCACAATTGTTTAGCAATCACATTCAGTTGGGGAGGTATCTTCAGGATTTTTTCTTATAGCAGCTGTAATAGTCACAATTAATACAATAGATAATCACGCCAATTTACAATTTTAGTATAGAAATCAAATAGTTTTTTACTTAATGTAATAATTTTACCAACCAAGTATACAATCCATTAAAGCATGACCCTGAAACTTGTTTTTGTCTCTCATACCAGAAAAGTTTGAGGCGTTAGCAAGATCTGCTCCAATGATGCGCTTCAAAATGCGCTTCACAAATGTCTCTGTCTCCACCGCCTATCCCCTTGAGGTACTTTACCTTTAAAATATAAATGCACGCTATTTGCACCAAGAATTCGAAAAATATTCGAAATATTATACAAGTAATAAGTAATTTCTTCGTTGAAGTCATGCTAATTACAGTCATTGTTTCTGTGAGCGAAAACTATTTTTGCTTTGATTTGTATTGAAATAAAATGCAAGCATTTTCAGTTAATTATATTCCTAAATACAATCGGGAAAAACAATGGGCTTACAAAATTAGCCTTATTTTCTTGCAAGGCAAGCCATTGACCCAATAAATGGAATTCCGCGACAGTGTTCAGTGGATTTCCAATTCCAGGAATTTCCAAATCTTCAAGTTGCACCAGTGTTGTATTTTGGGATACAATGCGAATCACCTCCGAAACGTCTGATGAAATGTTTACAAGGTGTCAAACAATAAGTTTTTGGAAATCTAAATAAGAAGCACATGCAACATACGTTAGTGCATAATGTAGTGTAATTACAAATAATATTTATATACAATATTTTACATTTTGTACAAATAATATTTTTATAATTTATTTAAATTCCGCTGGTAAAATTATATTAGTTACTTTTCTGATCGAGCGCAATTCACTGCAACTAGGATCTCGCTGAGAAGTGGGGCGTGATGCTGTTGATTTGCTCCAGCATAGCTCAAGTCGATATAAGAAGCCCCTCCACCGATGTCAAAATTTTCCGAGTTAGTTTCCGACGGAATGAGTTGCTCTAGTTGCTGAACATCTAATAAAGCCACGAAACATTAAATGTTGCTTATTTGAATTTGTCGTAACTGAAATCGTGTGAATAAGAGTTTGTTATGTACTTTCGTCAACATAATTAAAAATGTTTCCTAAATCCCCCGGGAGACCAATATGGTTATCGACTTCTGCAGTTATTGTTGCAGCCTCGGAATTGTATTCTGAACCTTCAAAAGAAGCAGCCTTGGGTTGTGCTGGTTTAAATTGTTATGATTTATCTGATTCTCTGATCTGGTTTCGGGGCTTGCGTTTTCGAAGTTTTCTCCCTGGCGTTGTCAAGTCCTCGACCTCAGTCAGCTCGAAATCACTCTTGTCCTGAGCATTGTCCAATCCTGACACTGCTTTTTCATAAGAATCTGCAAAGATCAGTAATAAACTTACGGCTAATACTAAGATGAGGACGTGGGCAAATAATTTCAAACAAATGAAGCGTTAACACTGTAGTACTAGTTTATTGAATTAATTACCTGATCCGCACTTGACTCGACAATCAAGAAGTTCCCATTCCACTTTTGTGTACTCAATAGGCTCCACACATTTTCGAACTAAATTGATGATTTTGAGACTGTCAGTATTGTTTGGCCAATGACATGTATTATTACCTGCTAACACCCAATTTGAAGGAACCACTTCAACAGTATTGTCTTTAAGAAAGTGGACTATATAAAATGTCTTCATAGTTACTCAAGAGGTAATTTTAATTGTGACTACAAATATTCGGAGCCGATTTGTTATTAGCACCACTAAACGCAACCTCTTACTTCAACGAAAACAATAGCGACTGCAAAACCATGTAGTATAATGTAGTAAAGCAAGGCATTATGTTGGGAACGTGGTTGTTTTTTAACGGATTACACTAAGCGGGCTAGGAAGGTAATACAAATGTGGCTGGCTTTGTAGAGCCATTGAAGGGCCAATAAATATTTAATGCAGGCTTGTTCTTGGATTTTACATCAGCGGCAGACTGCATTAATTCTACGATGGGCCGAATATTATTTGCCAATAATGAACCTGGACGCTGAAACCAAGGTTTGCCATCATGGATCTGTTATGGATGCATTAAGTTTATTCTGGCTTGTTTTCGTTATGCCATTAAAATACCGATGCCACTGTGTAGCCAGCATTGCCAGAATGATTCCGGTAACTTCCCATGTTTTCTGGTTTATTGGGTATCCCAATATGTATATATTGGTAGTGTTGTTTTGATAGAAACAAGCTCAAGTAAATTACGTGTTGATCATTAGCACATTCAGAAAAACAGTATATTCTCTAATTCAATATACAAGTGACCTTAAGATACAACTTTTTAGTATGCAAGATAGATGTGCAGGGCAACGCGACTTGTTAATAAATATTAAAATGAAATAAATAGGTCTTAATCTCTGTCCAAACAATGTGCTTAAGAAAATGAAAACTACAGATTGCCACGATCTATCATGAAAAGAATGCCTAAAAATTACATATATAATTTTTTCCGGCTAGTTCATATACGCAGTTGAGGTGTTAACCCTGTTTAAATTCCTCCAGAATTCTTTTTGCAAATTCAAAATTTTAAATCAGAAAAGGCGAAGTGAAATTAGAAGTTAGAGTTTCGAACACCAAACGTCTGTGGACTTGTAATTTGGTTCGATCAAATTGTTTAGTCTATTTCGTACACAGAAATGGTTAAATTATCTGGCCCGAAATTTTGAAACCCATGGATTTGTTCGCTGTGTATTTGGACAATTGTATTTCAAATTTTCAACCAAACTTTTATCATGGCCGGGACAGACCCAGGTTGTCTTGTGAGCTATCTGAAAAGGGGATGCCAAATGTCGAGCAAAGATATCATCATTAGATATTGCCAAATTTAATATTATTAAAAATAACATTAAAAAATAAAAAATATCGAATTCCAAATTTTCGAAAAGGGGTGTGTACGGGCGGTACTGCATTTAATTCATACGGTTGTAATAAGTTAATCACCATGAAATTGTATTTTAATGAAATCAAAAAATTTAAATAAATTAAAAAATATTATCATGTGTGAAAATCACAGTAGCCTTTAAAATGTCTATGTCACATTTAACATGGCCCACGACGTGTCAAGTAAAATCTAAGGTTTACTCAAAATTGTTGATTTATCTACTTGACTCCACCTTTAATTGACTTTGGTACGCAGAGACCCATGCACAAAGTTCTTCGGTATATCAGGCGTACTGGATAGTTGGATGTATACTTACATATCGTCGCTGAAGAGGCAAAATGGACTACATGCATTTTTGATTAAAATCAAAATGGTCTACATGCAGTTTTACTAAATGCAAAATGGAATTGATGCATCAAGTTTTAAAAGCAATATGGTCTACATACAATTTCGCTTAAAAGCAGAATGTCCATTATGAAAGTATACACGCATGTAGACTATTTTGCTTTTGGTGAAAACTGCATGTAGTTCATTTTGCCTTTACGAAGGCTTGCAACTATTCTGGTTTTCCTTTAAGGAAAAGGGCATGTAAACAATTTTGCTTCTAGTCGAAATTGCACTTAGACTAATTTGTCTCTTCAGCGGCGATATAGACTAATTTGTTTATTAACTAGCTTACGGTAGTATCACTCAGCCAATGTCGACACTTACCTGGTCGAACCATTGTCCAGACGTATGTATTTATTATTTTCAAGGTAAAAAATAATGAAAAATTAAACTAAAAATTAAAAAACACCTTTTGGGATGGCAATTTCCGCCCACTCCCACTATTCCGGAGTGCCTGTGAGAGAATGTCTTAGAAGGAATTGTGTATCAATATAAAACAACTATATTTTTTTTATTTCCCGGTCTGTGCAACAATGAGTTTATTCCGATTATATTGCTGGCATGATTTTATTCCCAAAACCCAATACTTCTATTTCTTGAACTACCACGAATGCATTTTATACTTATTGTTTACTATCGACTGTGTGGGATGTTTCACAGGGTTATAATTAAAGTTCCCAATATTTGTTGCTTATTGAAGTGCGTCAAGACAGAAAAGTACAATTTCATTCAGTCTTAATTAAATAATTTATTTTCCTTAATTTCTATCATCCCAACAATGCAGTCAGCACAGTAATAAGTGTCAAAGCATAGCTGCACGTGTACTTGCACAACTCTAAAAATTCTCTAAGGCTTATATATAATTGGAACTTGTTTAGGATTTCATTTGCACTGTATTGTGCAGTCCAACACATTCCTTGTTTTTCTCTACATTTGATTAATTAATCAAAGGTATACATTTACAATATTTTGCGAGACTGAATATGATCCTCATTCTTCTTGCATCTTTAACAGCATTGGTAGCCTGGTATTTGTATGACATAGGGCCCCGGCCTAAGGATTTTCCACCAGGTAAGCATAGCTCTTGCATCACTTCAAGAGAAGCTCTTTGAACCACTTTGTAACAAAAATGTTTCACGCTGTAATCTAACCGACTAAAAAATTTTCCTCGAAGGTCCTCATGGCATCCCAATTTTTGGAAATGCCTTGCAGTTAGGAAAACATTTCTGTAAATCAGCGTTGGATTTACAAAACCAATATGGGGATATAATTGGCGTACGAATGGGGACTTACTGGTGACGTCATTTCACACAACGAATAGATAATTTCATATATTTGAAAGTTTGTGAGGATGATTTTCGCATAATTAAAATATTGGCATTAATACGTAATTAGGACGGTGATATTAAACAACCCCGAGGATATAAGAGAAGCATTTAGTAAGCCCGAATTTTGTGGTAGGGTCGGTTTTAATCCTATTATGGATACTACTGTGGAAGCATTAAATAGTGGTAATAATATTTGTTTCCTAAAAAAATTTATAATAAAAAAATAATCCCGCTGTGCTCCAACCCATTCTGTATTTGTTTTACTCAAAGGTCTCGCATTTAGTCAAGGAGTGAAATGGGTGGAAATTCAGCGATTCACACTGAGGTCAATGCAAAAATTATTCTTTACAAATAGAACATCCGAAGAGATAATTATGGAAGAAACCCAAGATGTAATTCATCGCTTACAGCAACTGGTGGGGAAACCAATAACCACACGAGGTTTATTCAATGCAGCTTCATTAAATATTCTGTGGTCCTTCGTCGCAGGACAGCGCTATGATCCTGAAGAAATGGAAGATTTTATGCAACTTTTTGACACGTAAGAGGCATTCCAACCAATCCTGAGAGTTAATCCCTAGTTTCAATGCATGTTTGGGTTGGTCATACCGATACAACGATACGATAGTATTGTTAATATCGTTCAATTTGGAGGAACGATATGCTATGATAAATCTCGTATATTTCACACGATATATCATGCAATCTTAATATCGTCCTAAGAAGGTATAATCGTCAAAAACTGCATGTTGGGGCCATCTGACGCATTTCGTTCCCAAGTGAAACTGAAGCATAATTTCGGCTTATTTTTATTGCTTATGTAACTTTTAATAAAGTAAATACTTATTGAATACTTTCTACTGCTTAATTTTCTTGTTATTTCAATTTATACTTTATATCGGTTTTATCGTTCTGGCATATCGTTATCGGGATTATATTTATGAACGATAACGATATTAACGATATTTCAAAAGTTAACGCTATGACCAACCCTAATGCATGTATACAATTTTCTCAAATTTAATATTTATGTTTTGGACGCAGGGCGTATGATTCTTCGCTGAAAGGCATTCGACCTTTATACTTTGTATTCCCCGGTTTAGTTCGATTTCGGAAGTTCTTCTCCCTGATATTATTTGAAAAGAACGACGAAATTAGGAAACGATTGTTTCAATTATTCCAAAAAGCTATTGATGACCACAGGGAAACAATGCAATGTGGACAGCCTCGAGATTACATTGACGCGCTTTTGGAAGAATCCAGCAACATGACTGACTTTAAAGGTAGCATTTAAAGAGAAAAACTATTTATTTATTTTTTTTTGATGCTTATGTAACACTGTATTCATGATTGGGCCAAAATACCTTTGCAAAAGTACATTTTCCCTCAATTTTGTTAGCTTTTAACTTTATTTAATGTCCTAATTACTTACTCATATATATTTATATGTAAACGTAAACACGGATTTTAATCAACCTAGAGTGAACGACACAATTGATGGTACCGTATATTTTAAAATTATTAGATGAAGACTTACTCGTTACTCTCATGGACCTATTTATTGGAGGAACTGAATTAACAAGCAAGACTTTCGTGTCCGCTCTTTGTCTGTTGAGTCAACATGTTGAAGTTCAGGAAAAAATGGCGAATGAAATTATTACCCTGGTGGGCAGTCGGAACGTTGCTCTTTCGGATAAGCCAAGGTCCGACGAATCATTGATAATGCCTGGGGACTGTATTAGGCCTCCTCTGAAATGAGATGCACTATTGTTATTCATAGATTTTGGTTTCTATAGCTTACCATATGTTGAGGCAACGATACTGGAAATTATGCGTCTGTCCCGCGTTATAACTCTTGGGTTGCCTCATGCAGTTACGGAAGACGTGGTCTTCAAAGGTTTCTCTTTCCCGAAAAATACCATGGTTATCTCGAATATCTATGGTTGTTTGAAATCCAAGGAAATATGGGGAGATCCGGAGGTATTTCGTCCAGAACGGTTTCTTGGCCCTGATGGAAAATCCGTTGTGCGACATAAGGCCATGCTTCCGTTCAGTACTGGCAGACGTTCATGTATTGGCAAGTCCTTGGCTCAAGATGAAATATTTCTTATGTTAGCTAATTTGATTCAACAATTTTGTGTGACATTGCCAGAGGATATGACAGTAAATAGAGTCAAAGGGAAATCCACCCAACAATTTCACCGGGTTATTGTGAATATTCGTATTTGATTGTATCGTATACGTCGTAATTCCACTTTGGTTTCGTACAAGATTATTGGACAACATTCTTGATACAAATTCTAGAATAAGTTGGAAATTCGTCGTCAATAATTATTATAACGTTCAAACTGTAAATTTGATAAAATGTAAGAGATTCATTTGATTTTCAACCAAGATTTAAATTAAACAATAAATTTGTTTCGGAGCGTTAAATCTTTAAATTTGCCCTACCCGATTCGTATCCGATCCAATGAAGAACCTCAGGCGCAGATAAAACGAAATTTAATTGATTGAAACCTAATTTTGAAAGTTTTGTTGAATATGAAGAAAATTTGTTGGCCTTTTTACAAAACAAATGTCAATGAAGTCGCAAAAAAATCCCGTGCTGAAACCCGAAAGAAGTATATTTCTTGACTCACTGCAGACATTAATAGCAATTTCAAGACAGGGCTTACTACTATCGAATATTGTCAAAGTAAAGTGCCAAGGTGCGATACAATTTGACGAGATAACCCCTACAGATAGCTTCAATCTAGCTTATAAAACTAATTCTGCGAGTACAGTAGCTTACGAGCATGAATCCGAATTCCAAACAATCATGGTCTTAAACAATAACAAATCCAGAAATTTACAAATCTGAATATTTGGTATTTAATTATAAGTCACAAGCCCATCGTCGGGGGTTTATAATTTTAAGGTCGAAACTCGTCGAGAATATTAAGATATGATCGTTTTGCAAAAATGTTAGAAATAACTAGGAATGGAAAGGGCCTATTAACCAGAAATAATTTAATCCCAGAAATTGTTAATTGCTCTAAAATTAACTATACCAAATCCCAGTCCAACAGTTGAGCGAACTTACCGCTAGAGCAAATATCTGATAATTAAAATAATTGAAGCGGTGGGAAATTACAGAATAAATTACCAAAGGCCTAGAATAATTGCAGGAACCAAAATTTGAACTGTTGAAATGTGTTCATTTAAATGACATCTAATTTTCTGTTTGTCATTAATGATGTTGTAGCATTAATTACTTTAACTAAAGAATTTACTTATAGCTCTATGATTGTTTTAAGCTTCCGTGTTATTATGTTGTGGAAACAATGCAATAACTACAGTATAAGTAAGTATAGTCGCATATGAAGCGCATTTATTACCTGCGGTTTAAATATATCCCCATAAGGAAAGCATTAAAAGCACAATAGAATAGACCAGGTTGCAGCTCTTCCTCTACTGGTAAGGTAATACATTTTACAAAATTTTATATGAAAGTAGATACATGAAGCTTCAGTATTTTGTGTTATATATAATCTGTAGTACTTTCCTTTCCTTTTTTTTTTTTTGTTATTTTTGTTTTTTTGTTATTTTTATTGCATTCCAAATGGGATTTATTTTGTGGGTTGTATGCGCATCAAATATGGAAATTTATGTTTTCTAGTTAAAAAATGAATGACGCTGAAGTCAATCCCAGTATCACCAAATAAAATGAAAGTTGTATCCTGGAGACTTCAAATGCAAAGGTATTGATGATCAATGACCAACATCATTTTGTTTCAGTGTCTGAGACTGACTCTTGGCTAAATTGACCGGATTTTATTCCAACTTTTCCCAGAAGCCAAAAAATCCAGAGCTACTTAAAGGACTTGACAAAATTCTTCCATACCTTTTGAATTTGTGAATTGCTCTGGGTTTTGATGGAAATTGTCATTGACATTTCTATTGTCCGCCAGCTTCATGCTCAACACTGGAATCATTTTAATGGTCTTGTGAAACAAATTGCAGTGATATTAAATGTTACTACTTCCTACCACGAATGCAAATTTCGTGGGTTCTACATTTCTAAAAAGTGCTTCCGCATTTGATTGTCACACAAACCAGGCATAATTCTTTATCGTTTGAACTATCGTATAGGCATTAAAAAATCTCGAGCGATTTCCGGCGCATAAAATCGACTGATGGACCCAAACTTTGGCGGCTATTTGGGTTGGGGAGATGTGGAAAGCATCTGCATTCAGAAAGTTACACAGTTACATTACAAAGTTACTGAATGAAATGGACACTTGCTTATTTTTTCTTGTGAATAATGTCTACACCACATCAATACCACATAATTTTAAAAAGCTATTTATTCGAAAAAAATTGACAACACTTGTACAGCAGAGGAGAAGTATAAGCAAAACACGCTAATTGATATACGAGACTCAGGAGTCAAAGAACTAAGAATAGTGTGATACTGGAATTTATGTGCGTATAAATAATCAAAACTGAATATAAGGTTTTGATTCTGCACAAAATCGATCGAGCCTAGCGTAATATGTAGAGCATTACGAATTCACGCTTACGATTTCACACAAAGGAATTCCTCATGTTACGACCACAATAAAAGAGAATTATTGAATTTACAATATTCTCAAGGTTTACCTAAGGACAATGAACATTAAACCACTCCCGTTCAGATTTACTACCAGTTGTAGAATCATGAATGCCTCTCATGGTTTTACGTGTAACATTTGTATGTATTTCTCAACTCTCAGTCCATCTTTGCTTATCCCTGCTGTCCCATTTACGACTTGAACTACAGCAAGAGCAAAGTCCGGTTCAACAAGTCCGAGCAATTCAACAATTATTTCCAATTAATATTTCCAATCAAATACTAAAAGGGTTGTGTTTTCTCAACATTTGACACTCAAGAAAAATGGAGGTAAGTTCAGTAAATAGTTGAGATTATTATTCGATTATTAAAGTTCGATTCTTTGAAAGTCTCAGCCAATCGTAAACTTCTAGCAGCATTGTATCAAGACCGTCTTAAGAAAGGTTCTATAAATGTGCAAAGAATGGCCCTGTTCATATTTGTTTTTCTTATGGAATTTATAGTTCCCTCAAATCACCATAGCGAGAAAGGCTTTCTTGAGCGGGAAGACACTACGACTGGAATTTCGTCGGAAGCAATTGGTCAAATTAGCGGACTGTTTGGATGATCAAAAGAATAGGGCCCGAATTTGCGAGGCTGTTCATAAGGACTTGAAAAAATGCACTTTTGATGGTAAGACCACGAGTCATTTTCCATTCTCCGAAAAAAAGCCTTGCGGCGTAATCGCCCAAAACGTTTGCATGTCTTATTAAAGAATAGTTTATTACTCACGGCTCCTCCCGTCGAAAATTGATTCTCCACGATTCCATACGCACGAAAATCCTTTGGGAATAATTATTTTAAAACATTGCGATAGTTTATCATCAATTAAATCATTGTGAGTAGCAAGTTTTCCGACCCAATCAATCACGTTCTAATTTCTTGTATTTATAGTAATCCCAATTATTAATATAATAGATGTTTAAGAGATGATGACATTTCCGTGCTTTTGGATTCCTTCCATGGATATAGAACTTTTAAATATTGCAAACCTATCGTGATTTTTGGGATTAATTTAAAATCATTGGAATATTAGCAACTTTATCAGAGATTGTTAGTTCTCTGTTGGAAGTACGGAAAATGCTGGACCACTTAGAGGAATACACAGCACCAAAACACTATCCCCGCAGACTATTGTCCATTGGAGATTCTACTTTTGTCCGAAACGAACCACATGGAGTAGTTCTTATTCTCGGGACCTGGAACTACCCAATTCACATGATACTGGTCCCTCTGGCGGGTGCAATTGCGGCTGGGAATTGTGTGATAATAAAACCATCCGAGATATCTTCCCATACTGCGGAGATAATTTTGAAGCTCCTTCCACAGTACCTGGACAGCGTAAGAATACGAATTAAAATGCTTAAATCACACTCATCTAACGCCCCACGCATGATTTCCGAAGTAAATTGAACGTGGATCATGCTTATTTGCAAGAACAGTTCCTGCTCATAATAAGACAGTGGAGGTTTAATCATGCGAACTTTATTTCAACTCACCATGCAATTGTTTGCAGGAATGCTACCACGTGGTGCTCGCCGACGCTACTGCAACAAATTCTTTATTAACCAATCGATTTGACCACATTTTCTTTACTGGCTCTGTTCCAGCTGCGAAATCAATTTTGCAGATGGCAGCTCCGCATCTCACTCCAGTTACTTTGGAATTGGGAGGGAAAAGGTAACTTTTTGTGGAATTTCTACTCCATAAACAACGATAATTGTGTCTATTGTGTAACAATTTAAAAGTAGCCCGGAAACGTAGCAGGGGTGCATTGTGGGGTAATTAGTAATATTATTAAACATGAAAAATATATTTCCTCAAAATAGCCCGGTTTACATCGATGAGACTGCATGTTGCAAAATGGCGGTCAAGCGGATTCTGTGGTGTAAGGTAATAAAAAAATCTAGAAATTAATATAAACGTTATTACAGAAATATGTAATTTCTTCAAACCCAAGTGCTTCTTGTAATTCCAGTGCATTAACATCGGCCAGACTTGTATTGGTGAGTTATTAAATTGGTTTTAGTTTCTCATTGTCAGTTCTTCCTTGAACGTGGAAATAACTAATAAAAATATTACTTGTAGATTAGGAGACCTAATATTTTGTGTTCAGTTTTACTTGTCATGCTAAAATTGTCTTTTGTAAATATTCAGCTCCGGACTACATCATTTGCAATGAGGTAGGCAATTTTACTACTCTAATAAAAATCTCTGCAGTTATCATTTTAATTGGTAATACTCCGATATACCTGAAGTCATTCACTCCTTCTTTATTTCCTATCTTCCCAAATTTGCCATATTGTAAGAAAGCAAACGTTTTTATTCAAGGAATGATCGCAGAATGAAATACTGCATAGCTCGAGATAGAGATGGTAAATAATTTGCTTACCATATCTCAATGTAAATAATACGATATGGCGGAGATGACGTAGGGTACTTTGTCCTTTGCGAATTGTTAAAAATTTCCTGCCACAGTAGTTGCAATAATGTCCTTGTATTTCTAAACTGCGTGGAGAAATTCCAATGGAATTATCGAAGCTCACTGACTCAGAGCTGTAAATATTATAGTAGTTATACAAATTTGAAATCGTTCTTTCCAGCGAGTCCAGAAAGCTTTCATTCGCTACACCAAAGAGATATTTGCCGAGTGGTACGAAGATGCTGAGTGCCTGCAAAAAGTGGAAAGTTTATCACGGATAATAAATCTAAATCATTTCCAACGATTGAAAAATCTAGTGGACAAAACCAAAGGAAATATTCTCCTAGGAGGGAAATCAGATGAGAAGGACTTGTGGATTGAGCCTACATTTATCGGTAAAGCCTAATATTTTTAACAGTACTATAAGCTTTATAAAAGCAGCGATTCTGTATATATGGTGGAAAAAATATGTAACTCATTTACTGAAAACATGGCTTTTCACCTTTCAAAAGTAGATACCCTTATTATTAAAGGGCACTTTCTGTCCGTTTATTTAAAGTTCCGCGCGTTCATAGTTCAATGGTCTCACACAACGCACAAGAGGTGGCATGTCAAACACTCATTGTTACCGAGCACTGCCTATCCGTTTATTTAAAGCGATACCCAATAATAAATATTAACGAACGATTTAGGCATACAACAAGTCTCTACGACAGGGTTTGAATCGTAAGTGGTTTAGCGTTTCACACTCACACTACCCCTTCACCAAGTAATTGTGCCTGTAAAGCACAGTGCTTTTACTAGTTTCATTTTGAAGTGTAAAATTTTGTTTTTAAATTAAGGCACACTTATTACATCTCGTTTACGGAGAATATACATACGAGTCCTGCGCAGATGTATCTGTAGAGCCTAGTCCAAGCATTAATATTTTGAATGTGATTTTGTTCACCAGGAAATGTAAAGTGGGATGATATTCTCATGGAGGGGGAAATCTTCGGGCCGATTCTTCCTTTTGTTACTGCGAACTCGTCCGATAAAGCAATTGATTTCATTAATTCTACGTATTTAATTTTCCTCCATAATCAATAATTGCTTAATACACGCGTAATTGGACTAGTAAATGAATTTACTAAGCCATATGTATTTTTTAGTGAAAGACCACTGGCTTTGTATATCTTTTCAAAGGACGACAGTGTTTCGAACAATATAATGGAACGTACCTTCAGTGGAGGAGTTTGCATCAACGACACGGCTTTTCAATTCATGGGTAAATTCTAGTACCTTCGCATTTTGTACAAAAACAGTTTTCTCAAATTATGACACTGAGAATTTTAATTTCTTTTCCAGATTATCGTCTACCATTCGGTGCGGTTTCCCAAGTTTGATCATTTAACAAGGACATTGTTAAAACATTAGACTAATATTTTGTTTTCTACTCAGGTGGGACTGGCCAATCCGGAATGGGTAACTACCATGGGACCCACTCGATAAAAACATTTTCACACCAAAGGTCTGTGGTTAAGAGGGGGCTACACTATTGGAGTGAGAAATTGGGAGAACTCCGATATCCTCCTTTTACACCCCAAAAAATGAAAATTATGGAAAAAGCTTTGCTAATGATTGACTCCACCGAGCTCGTGTTAAACCCAAAGGTGTCCCATGTTGTTGCAACAGTCATTGGCCTCTGTGTTGGAAATTGGGCTGCCTCTCTCGGTTTTTCTCTCTGGTGAGAAGGAAGTGATTCCCAGCGCCAGGATACTATACTAACTATAGTATTATATGTGACAACGTGACAAGACACTGATGTAGAAAATTCGGTTCCTTTACAGACACGAATTTGTAGCTGTTTCGAACTAATTGTAATTATACGTGCTATTTACTTTGCATGACGTTAAGGAAAACAAATATCTTACCGTTTCCCTGCTACAACTTCTTACAATTATTACATTCTTCATGGTATACAATTTCTCTCACCGGAAAAATTTGTCATTAAGCAGAATATATTGAAAACGATTTTACCTTAAATTAAATTGAGTGTGACATGACGACACTAACAACGTACAATAAAATTTTCTTAAAGAGTTGAAAGAAACCGTTTGAACGGCATTACAATGCATTCATATTTTTTAATTCAGAGTTGTGATCAATTTTTTTGATTTTACAAAAAAATGATTTATAAATAGTGTGAGACTTAAAAGATTTTATTGCAAAGTTTAAAATTCAGGAATTTTAACTAAACAAGGATATAATTCTGTATAAAAGCATTTTACGCTTTCCTAAAATTTTGATTGAGTATGACATTGCAAGTTTTAATTTTCAAAACAAACGTTCTGATAAAAATTTTAATGTATGGCTCTGCATTTGGCATTACAACAGTTTTATCATAACAGAAGGTTGGTAATGGACCCTCAATAAATTAATAGTGATCTTCATGAATTCCTGGATTCATTCCTGATGAGATCATCAATGATGAAATCATCAATGTATAGAAGACAATATGGTATTCGTTTTCATTGGAAATTTACCTGAATTCTTTGATAACTCATTTTAAGACATACACATTTATAATTATATGTATCTAATTACGTACTTCATACAGTGTTAAATTTTGTGAAACTGCATGTAGTTCATTTTGCTGCTAATCAAAAATGCGCAGATCATTTTGCTTCTTTCGCCGACGATTACTACTGTATAATCAGTTAACTTGCAATTACAAGTTGCTACTGCACTTGCATTGGAGTGCTTATCAGTGGAATTATATCCAAATGTTTTTGTAATTGCCTTACCAACTGCAAGTAACTTGCTAACTAATTGGAAGTTCAATTTTGGCTATTTGCATAATCTAATTGACACATTTTAGCAAGTACCAGTTACAACATTAATGGCACTTTTATTACCAATTATAATGGCAATTGCAAGTTCGGCTCCCAATCTTTCCATCAACAACACTAGTTGTATTGGTCAACCGCTAAAAACTAGGACCATAATATTTTTTAAATACCTACAATTATTACACTTATAATTACAAAGGGCAGATTTAATAGACGATACGTATTTTCATTGGATCAAAAAGTCTGCACTTCGTAAATTGTACTTAAAATAACTTCTAGCTGTAAAATTACATCCCCGAGGATTTCATTTATGGTTACAATATGAGAAAGCATCTACAATGTTCCTCACAAGTATAAGAAAGCAAAACCTAATGCTACACAAAAACATTCTTTACAAGATCTGAATTTCTTGAAATACAACTATGAACGGCAGAACATACATAGTTGCAAAAAGACAAAAAGAAGAAGAAGAAAAAAAACTCTTGGCATTTTCTCTTCGTTTCTTCTCCCATATCATCACTATACCTTTTACTCTTGAAGCAGAGTTCCTCCAACTTTCCTCTCTAAGTTTAATTTCATTTGGCCGTAGTGCTCAACAAAATAGCGTGAAAATTTTATAATACAAACGCTTAAAAATCCGGAAAAGAATTTAGCCCTGATGAATAGCATTTTTTACACTTGTCTTTGCCAGAAGTTTAGGAGACTGTGTGCGGTCAAATAATTTTCATTTATGTTTGGTCAAAATTTAAATTAGTCGCCATATAAAATTATGTACCTCTTCAGAGACAATGCTCTTTCAACAATTTATTAATCCCTTGCAGTAACAAAGCTCATATTGGACGTCTCATTATTAATCTCATTATTTGGAAGCGAAACAATTTGCAATACATCCCCTAGCGAATTAATTTTATTTGTTCATTTATGGTTGAAAAAATTATTACAAATGATAGATAATTTGTAATGTATTTACTGAAATCTATAACTATGTCCTCAAAATTATGTAAGATTTTAAAAATTAAAATTTGTAAGAATAAAGTCACAAGTGATTAGCAGAGAACATGACATTTTTTACCCCTTCAAATTTATCCCTTTCTGGCCCTGTCTTATTACAATTAAACATATCAGTGTTACTTTTTTGACATGAGTGCCCCGACATATAAGGGACATAAGTAAACAATTCGATTCCCCCTAATTTAGTGAATACTTTTCCAGGTTTTTCAAAAAAAATGCATTCCGCTAGCTTAAGAACTGCTTGCTGCGGTCCCGGATGTGAAGCGAAGTAAGGTTTTGTTTGAGAAAACTGAAAACTGAAAATTATAAAGTTCAAGGTGTATTGTATTTATTACAAATATTTTCTTCGTCACTAAATGTGAAATAATTGTACTGGCTACAAAACATCAGCAATCCTTGCATCAATTCATCATACGAGTGATTATTGCTCAATTATATGTAATCTTAATACATACCCAATCATTGCATTGTACACAATCCTGGTTAAACGTCGTTCACTTTCAACGTGTAAGTCCCAACCTGACAACTGCACAACTATGAACATGTTCACCTTCTGGAGTCACGTTTGTTTTTGCTTTGGGAACTCTTTAATAATGTATTAAATTAGCTCCCAACAACAAACTTTTCTGATTTTACACATAATTTTCCGACTTTTAGGGAAGAAAAAACCAGTGTGTGATGCGTTGGGCTCAGAATTTTCCGGAGAATTGTCACACGGTAGAGTTGACCCCGGCAAACAAGTTGTTTTTCCTCTACAGTCCAAAAGTAATTTGGCATTTACTCAACCTACTTAAAGCATTCCAGATATAATTATGTGTAATTATAATTTCGCAATAGAGATTTACACGAATTCTTGCTTTTACGATCATGTAAAGAGAGAATCACTGAATTTACAATATTCTCAAGGTATACTTAAGGAAACCGAACACTAAACCATTCCCATTCAGGTTCACTACCAGTTGTTGCATCATGAATGCTTCTCATGGTTTTACGTAATTATAACATTTGTATTTCTCAACTCTCACAATCAGTCCATCTTTGTTTATCCCTGCTGTCCCTTTTACGACTTCCACTATACAGCAGGAGCAAAGTACGGGCGCCTTCTTATTCAACAATTTTATTATTTCCAACTAATATTTCCAATCAAATACTAAACGGTTGTTTTTATTTGCTTAACATTTGACACACAAGAAGAATGGAGGTAAGTTAAGATCATAACCAACAAAGTTCTTTATTCAGGATTATTTTCGGGCTGAGCCCATATCGTCCATACAAAAGCCAGATATATTTGTTTAACAACGAATTAGCTTAATTAATAAAGCCTAAAATGTCTCTGTGGGCCTTTCCAAGTATTTATTTATTTTTTAAGCAGTGACCTGCAATGATACATTGCGTACATAGCACGTATAGCTTTAATTTTAGTTGTCTCATTATATAATAATGTAAATTGATGACCTTGTAATTATGAAAGTATTTAATCCCTCAATATTAGTGCTACCAAATATCAAACTATGAATTTCTGGAATTTAAAAAAAAAATCAAGGTAGCTACTTTTTAGGCTGGAAAAAATAATACTCATTGTCTTCAGTCATTTAAAATGTGGGCTCGTGAGTGCACTGTACCAAGACCGTTTTAAGATAGGTTTTATAAATGTGCAAATAACGATCCTGTAGTGATATTTGTTTTTCCTATGGAATTAATAGTTTCCTCAAGTCACCATTGCGCGAAAGGCTTTCTCGAGTGGGAAGACACTACCGCAAGAATTTCGTCGGAAGCAATTGGTCAAATTAGTAGAATGTTTGGATGATACAAAAAATCGGGGCAGAATTTGCGAGGCTGTTTATAAGGACATGAAAAAATGCACTTTTGACGGTAAGGCCACGAGACAGTTACCACTTTCCGAAAAAAAAGAAAAAGGCATTACTGTAGAATCGCCCAAAATGTTAGCATGTCTTGTTAGTGAATGATTTATTACCCACAGCTCCTCTCGTCAAAAATTTACCCTTCAATAATTATGAGCAAAAATTGTTTTGCTGTATTTAAAACATTGCGATGCAAATTTTCCTTGTGCTTTGCAATCTTTCCAGCTGAATCAATCACGTTCTAATTTCTTGTCTTTATAGAACATAATCCCCAATTAATCTAATAATAGATATTTAAGATATTATGACATTTCCATGATTTCGGATCAGTGCTGCGCTCAAGTCAAGTAAATTCCAGACTTGACCATGAACTTGACTTGACCATGAAAGTCAAGTATTTTTTTGAAACGATCTTGAACCATGGCGACTCATGTTCAGGTAATTACTTGAAATTTCATGGTCAAGTAATCAAGTACTTTTTACGTCACTTGAACATGATCATGTACAACCAAAATTGCACTTGACTTGACCATGACTTGGCCATGGCTTGACCATGACTTGACCATGGCTTGATCATGGCTTGATCATGGCTTGACCCGAACAATACATATACATATATGCTCATGTACAATGAATTTCCTACATAGTGGTTTCCAAGGGATGAAAAAATACCTGCCCATGTATGGGGATGCCATTGTATTTTACTACTACGTAATGAAAATGTAATACAAGGGAATATTTAACCATGTTAATCTAAAGGATATGCTGTCCAAGAGGAAACCACTATATAGGAAATTCACTGTATATACATTTGTTTTCACATGGTCTCAAAATTGTAAATAGTATGTAAGATAATTATTAACAAAACGAAATTTCATCTGAAAAAGATTCATCAAAGAATCTTATCCATTGAAGCAATTAGCAAATGTTATTACCGCCAGATGTTAAAACAGGTAACAAATTTACTGGCAGTCAAATTTGCCTGCCGAGCATGAGTTGAAACTTGTTGAAAAATAAAACAATAATTTGCGAAATGTTATTTTGAAAGTTTATGCGCCGTGTCTTTGACATGCGCAACTTTATTTTACTTGAATCTGTACATGAATTACTCATGGTTCATGGTCAAGTTTTAACATTATCAGTCTTGACCATGAACATGACTTGACACTCAAGTAATATTTTCCAACCTGACCATGACGCTTAATTGACTTCAAGTATCATGGTCAAGTTTATATATTTCCTGACCATGACCGGAATGCTCAAGTAATAATTATTTTTTAACTTGACCATGACTCGAACTTGACCATGACTTGAAATACTCATGGTCTACTTGAACATGTGGGCAGCACTGTTTCGGATTCCTCCCGCAGATGTAGAACATTTAAATTTTGCAAACGTATAGTAAATTTTTGGGATTAATTTAAAATCTTTGGAATATTAGCGACAATGTCTGAGATTGTTGCTTCTCTGTTGGAATTACGGAAAATGCTGCAGCACTTAGAGGAATACACAGCACCAAAACACTATCCCCGGAGACTCTTATCCATTGGAGATTCTTCTTTTGTCCGAAACGAACCACATGGAGTGGTTCTTATTCTCGGGACCTGGAACTACCCAATTCACACGACACTGGTCCCTCTGGCGGGTGCAATTGCAGCTGGGAATTGTGTGATAATAAAACCATCCGAGATATCTTCCCATACCGCTAAGATCATTTTGAAACTCCTTCCACAGTACCTGGACAGCGTAAGAATGCAAATTTAAATACTTAAAAAGCACGCTCATCTAATGCCCCCTCGTGATTGAGATTTTAAATTCAACGTGACACATATGCTTAAGCGCAAGATCAATGCCCTTCTCATTATTAGAAAGAAAGCGACGTTTTATTCATATTTATTTGAACTAACCAGAATTGAATCAGCGAATGGAATTATTATTATTGTTTGTAGGAATGCTACCACGTGGTTCTAGCCGACGCTACCGGAACGAAATCGTTATTAACTCATCGATTTGACCACATTTTCTTTACTGGCTCTGTTCCAGTAGCGAAATCAATTTTGCAGGCGGCAGCTCCTCATCTCACTCCAGTTACTCTGGAATTGGGAGGGAAAAGGTAACTGTTTGTGGAATTTCCACTCAATAATCAACGAAAATAATTTTTTCCATTGAGTAACAATGTAAAAGTATTTATATTAGTAGAGAAACTTATTAGTAGGGATGCGTGAGGTAATTAGTAATATTATTATACATGAAAAATATATTTCCTCAAAATAGCCCGGTTTACATCGATGAGACTGCATGTTGCAAAATGGCGGTCAAGCGGATTCTGTGGTCGAAGGTAATAAGAAATCTAGAAATTAATTTAAGCGTTATTACTGAAATATATAATTTATTCTATTCCAACTGCTCCTTCTATTTACAGTGCATTAACATCGGCCAGACTTGTGTTGGTGAGTAATTAAATGGATTTTCATTTTTTAGTTCTTCCTTGAACGTGGAAATAATTGAATGTCAAAAATTCTACTTGGGGATTCCGAATCTGATATTTGGTGTCTATTTTTACTACTGTCATGTTAAAATTTTCCTTTGTAAATATACAGCTCCGGACTACATCATTTGCAATGAGGTAGGCAATTTTACTCTTCCAATAGAAATCTATGCAGTAATAATTTTAATTGGTTGTATGCTCCGTCCTTTGTGAATTGTAAATAATTTTCTGAACCAGTAGTTACAATGTCCTTGTATTTCCATACTGCTTGAAGAAATCACAATACAATCATCGAAGTCAATGAACTCAGAAGTATAATAATTATAATAGTATATAAATTTCCCTCGTTTTTCCAGCGAGTCCAGGAAGCTTTCATTCGGTACACCAAAGAGATATTTGCCGAGTGGTACGAAGATGCTGAGTGTCTGCAAAAGGTGGAAAGTTTTTCACGGATTATGAATCTAAACCATTTCCAAAGATTGAAAAATCTACTGGACAAAACCGAAGGTAGGATTCTCCTTGGAGGGAAATCAGATGAGAAAGACTTGTGGATTGAGCCTACATTTATCGGTAAAGCCTGTTATCTGTAACAGTGCTATAAGCTTTGTAAAAGCAGCGATTCTATATGGTGGGAAAAATATTTATGTCCATTTTTCATGTAATTTTGTTCACCAGGAAATGTAAAGCGGGATGATATTCTCATGGATGGGGAAATCTTCGGGCCAATTCTTGCTTTCGTGACTGTGAACTCGTGCGATGAAGCTATTGATTTTATTAATTCAATGTAAGTATTTTTCCTCCATAATTGCTTAATATATACGCGTGCAATTGGACCAATAAATGGATTTACTAAACTATCATGTATTTTTTATAGTGAAAGACCACTGGCTTTGTATATCTTTTCAAAGGACGACAATGTTTCGAACAATATAATGGAACGTACCTTCAGTGGAGGCGTTTGCATCAACGACACGGTTTTTCAAGTCATAGGTAAATCCTACAATATTTTTCCTTTTGTACAAAAACAGTTTTCTCAAATTATGACCCTGGAAATTTTTATTTCTTTTCCAGATTATCGTCTGCCATTCGGTGCGGTTCCCCAAGAGTGATCATTTAACAAGGTATTGACGGAGAATATTAAAGCACTAGGCTAATATTTTGTATTCTACTCAGGTGGGACTGGCCAATCCGGAATGGGTTACTACCATGGGAAACACTCGATAAAAACGTTTTCTCACCAAAGGGCTGTGGTTAAAAGGGGGCTAAATTATTTGAGTGAGAAATTGGGAGAACTCCGATATCCTCCTTTTACACCCCAAAAAATGAAAATTATGGAAAGAGCTTATCTAATGAATGACTCTACTGAGCTTGTGTTAAGCCCAACGATGGCTTATATTGTTGCAACAGTCATTGGCATCTGTGTTGGAAATTCGGCTGCCTCTCTCGGCTTTTTTCTCTGGTGAGAAGGAAGTGATCCCCAACGCCAGGTTACTTTACTGTATTATGAACAGGGTGAAGACGCTGATGGAGAAAATTATATACCAGTACAGACACGAATATGGGGCTGTTTGTAACTAATTGTAAAAATTTTACGTGCTATTTACTTTGCGACTTTGCGTGACTTCAAGAACAAATACCTTACATTTTTCTGCGACAGCTTCATATCTTTACGTTCGTCATTATATAAAATTTCTATCACCGGGAAAATTTGTAATTTAGCAGAACACATTAACAAATGTGTTAATTTACACCTTGAATAAACTCAATGTGACATGAAAACGTGCAATAAAATCTCGTTGAGGAGCTGATAGAAACTGATTGTGTGGAATCTGTTAATTTTTTTAAATTAGCCGCAAGAAGTTATTTTGAACTTTGAAATTAATGTAAATTTTAGAAAAAAAAATCTCGGCATTTTTTTACAATACATTCACGTTTTTAACTCCAAGAGTCAATAATTTTTTTGTTATCGTACATATGATTTGTAAATAATGTGAGACTTCAAATATTGTATTCCATCCCTCCTTATCAAGCCATTGGGGAACTTTAAAGATTTTAATTTTGATAATCCCCAATATTTTGGCATAGTTATTTAAAAAAATCAACGTCTAATTTCAGCTATTTTTGGAATATCTTCAAAGTTCGAAAAAATTACTTGAACCAAAAGTAGGACGAAATAGCTACTTGCAAGTTTGTATTGTTTCCATAGTCTTTAGTCAAAACTGAGTTATTTCGAAATTGTTCTAAATTTTTCGAAATTGCTATAAATTTTGAAAACCTCCTAATATTTCACCTCTTAACCATCGCCTGGTCTATTCTGGATTGGATTGTTTTGCTTTACGCTAACCGAGTCAAAGATTTGTCGTTCAGATGGGGTGGGTTATTGGCACAGCAAATTCCTAAAAATATCGCTTCTCACAAAAGTTTTTTAAAAAATTGGCAACAAGAAGTTATTTTGAACTTTCAAAATGTAAACCAAAAATTACCTCATTTTTGTTACAATACATTCGCATTTTTAACTCAGAGATTCCTTCAATTTTTTGTAATCTTGGGACAAAGTAATGGAATGATTTAAGCTTTTGTATACCTTAATACATCATGTACATATGTTCGTTAAATAATGTAAGGACATTCATACTAGATCTTCTGGGAGCGTAATAATTAATGTCCAATGTGTTTCCCCGAAATAGCCCGGTCTACATCGATGAGACTGCATGTTGCAAAATAACGGCCAGGCGGATTCGTTGGGCAAAAAATCAATAAACCCAGGGGTTGGATTTTTGTAAATCTCCCTGGAAGATAATTTCTGAAAACACTGCTAAATCGTATGTCTCCACAGAAAGGTAGATACTCAAAGATTCCAGAAATCCCCGCAGAAGAAAAGATCAACGATTTTCAAAATTCTTGTTTTGTTGCAAACACATTTTTTTCACTATAAGAGATAAAATTCCTGTCAAATAAGGGCAAATAATCTAAACATCCTTGTTTGTATTAAAATTTGTCCTGAAACATACCAACACATTTGGTGCAGGTGTGCAATTACATACGAGTTTGTTATCATTTCAACTTTTATCCAGCGTGTTCAAGAAGCTTTCATTCGCTAAATCTAAGAGATACTTGACGAATGGTATGAAGATGCTTAGAGGCTCAAAAAAGTCGAGAAGCTTTCAAGGATAATAAATCTGGCAAATTTTACCGTTTAAAAAAATTAATTAATCCGACCAAAGGGAGGATACTGCTTGGAGGGAAATAATATGAGAAAGTTTTATGGATTGAGTTTACATTTGAGTGTAACGCCCAATCTCTTTTCTGACTTTCGGTTATTAGATTAAAGATACTTCTTAAGATGCTCTTCTTCATTGGTAGAACCAGGGTGTCTCATTGATGTAAGTTTTAATCAATTCTCAAATGAGTCGAGGACAGTCTTTGCTATGATTATTTTCATGAAGCTTGACTTGTTATTGGAATTGTAGTGAATTTTATGTACTTCGAATCGGTATCTTTGTTATAAGATAAATTATGTGAGTCAGAATCGATGAGATTTAAAACTAATGAAATGCCAAAATAAAAGTATGTATTTGAATGAATACTCCGTAAATATTTCCAAATCATTAGTTTCATACTCAATACATATAGTGAGTCATTCATTCGCTAGATCTTCATTTTTATTAACTCTAATATTAAGTATGTTTGTGTACTCCATGCGCTTAAAACCAAAACTGGACGCTTATTTCAATTTGAAGGCGGGAAATTGGAGCACCATCACAGTAGAAATTAACGTTTCAAAAACCACACATATGGAAATGATTTTTTGTGTTTTAGTGAAAACATATTTTTCTTCGATTTCGTTTAAACAAAATGTATTTTATAGGTTTGTGCTTACCTATAAACAAACAAACTTGGATCATATTTTCAGCAATAAGTTTTTCAACAACGTTAACCAGCAACGTCTTCCAACCCTGCTTCAAAATGCAAAACTGTACCTAAACCCCAGAATTTCACACCAGATTTCTTCTGTTCTTTTATATCAAAGGCTTGCAGAAATTCTCACCTAAACACACAGTAGAATTTAAACAATTATTTTTAAAAAACTCAGAAATTTGGACTTAAGTAATAATAACAGCTCTACCGGTCCATTCCTCGATCCATGTTAGGTACTCAGAGACACGAGTAAATGCAGCGTAGCCCTCGCAGTATCTTGACCCATAACTCACAATTCCAAATGCATACGACAATCCCTTACTTACTTTGTCAATGCTACCTCCAGAGTCACCCTGAAGTAACCATTGGAATAAATTATCAAAATCAACGGAAAGAATATGACTTGAATCGGATTCTGCAGAGCGTAAATAAATTAATACTGTATTGTTTGCGTATATAGAATGAGGCATGCAGGAAATAATTCATAAGAGGATTTTCAATGTACATGGCAAACGGTCTTGTTTGGAGTATTTGTGCAAACATGCATGTTGGTGATCCCGCGATCAATTTCCCTGCATTCGCCAATAGACACGAGGTCCAACTCAACTGTCTGCAGAGTATCTGAAGAAGATCCGTCATCATTCCCTACTGTTTTTCCCCAGCCAGACGCAATTACCTTGCCCAGTTCCTCCTTTCCAACGTACTGATACGGCAAGCACGCAGGGCCTAGCAGAATCTATAATACATTAGAGTGCAGATTTTTATTTTCTCATATTAAAACAATGAAAATAATTTCTGGTAGTCATTAATTGCCCAATAATTATGTAAATTGTCCTCTCCATATTTTGTCTACTTTTAAACCGAAAGGGAAATTTTCTAAAACTTTCTCCCTTTCTTTGCTTTACACGCTCATACCTCGAATGTTAGTCGCACATTTTTCATTATAAACTGAATATAGTGAATAACTGAAAAAATTAAAGTGAAATAAATAAACAAATATTATTAATTTTGAAATCCGTCCTAAAATTCGAACTTGAGGGCATATTTGTGATCCCCGTGTTTCCAAACATTGACCAAGATCATTAAAACAAGTTATAGAAAATCTGGAAGAAAATTTCCGAAATAAATGGCAATAACTTCTAAAAACCTACTTTTAGTTGGAAGCTAGATGTGAAGGGTGAAGTAATATGACGGAACATGCACATGGCAATCTTCCTATCATAATTTCACCTATAGCAGCAAAAACCAAAACAAACAGAATCAGGATAATTTTATCCCCTCAGAAGATCAAGTATGCACTTACATTTTTCAACTTTAAAACTGAAGGAATTTTGTGATGCATACAGTGAAAACACATTTCCAGAAATATAAAGCGGGCCAATCTTTAAACGTTAATCAGAAATCTTACATTTGGATTGTCAAAAGGAAGTTTTATTGGAAGATGCAGCAGCGCAATGTCATTTTGGCTCGTTGAATTACTGGTCAAGGGTTTGTATTTCTCATGGATGACTAGCCTGTCAGGCATAACTAAGTAGCCATGAGCGTCTGTGCTCCCAACAAAAATATTCACATAATATCCCAGTTGATAACTATCGAAGCAATGGGCAGCCGTGAGGATCCACTGTTCCGAGATTATCGTAGCCCCACAGGATGAACAGGAGAAAGCGCCAGGACGTCCAGTACAAAGTCGGACTCTCCAAGGAAATTGACCGTTCTGGGCCGCCGTGCCTCCTACAATTCTCGACTATGAAAAAAGCATCAAATTAAAAAATGTATTGCACATATAATTACTAAAACACAACAATTGTTATTATTCAAAGCTTGTGGGATATGACTTACATTTTTCCTTTCTCCGCAGGTACAACCATCGGGTTTGGCCGTCAACCCTGGGAAAGCTGGTGGTTTTGGAAACGTGAGATTTAAGCTAGGAATTGTAATAGTTCTTACGCTGACAGTTGCAAAAAATGCAACCCGGAGCATTAATATAGTTGTGGCGGTCTTCATTTTGTCTTCTGCTCCACCGAGTATTAAGCTGGCGTATGTTTTGCAAAATAAACTTAATAAGTTGAGGTAGAGCTTTAAATATCGTTTTTTAGCATATTCTTAAAAAAACATTCAGGCTTGTGGAACAAATTAAATTTGAAGTGTCGAAACAAGTTGTGTGCTCTATTTGAGCGGTCTGTAACCACACTCTAGGTTTGCATACTTGAGTCAATACAGGAAGACAAAATCATCTGTGATAACTTAGGCGCACAATGAGATCTTCCAATACAATGTGATGTAACAGTAGCTATGAACTGTAAACCCCAAAAAGGTTTACAAGTACTTACATGCCAGTGCGCACTATGGAGTTCATACTTACCTGTACACAAATAAAAACAAAATTACTGTATAAACCAGTGCTGCGATCGGGTCAAGTAATTCCAAAACTTGACCATAAACTTGACTTGACCACGAAACTTCAAGTTATTTTCAAGACACAACCTGAACTTGATAACTCGCGTTCGTGTAATTACTTGACTTGTCAAGTTCAAGTAATCAAGTAACTTTTGTAAGACCCGAACTTGATCAAGTAGTTAATGTTCCAAACTTGACTTGAACTTGATAATTCAAGTTAAGTATCACAAAAATTAAAACATGGCCACGGAAAGCCAAAACGCATTCAGAAAAGAATTTTGCTACTCTTTTTTACTTATAACCATTCGAGGAAATCTTTGAGCGTATACTGACTACACTAAAAGATCCATATAATTGACTATACAATTTATAAAAGAATATCCCTTACCAAAACGTCTAAAGCATTGTGTAAATGAAAGTTGGGGTCAAACAAATGCATCCCTGATACCGTTACAATCCTTATAAGCTGAGCCCTTGTAACGGACTTTTACTGTATATCTTACGAGTTTTAAGTAAGTTTTATTTAATGTTCATATATGCATTTACCTATTTAAGTATTAACAGTACTCTTAATTTAATATTTAATAAACTATTATTTACTTATTTATTAAACGCTTTTTGTAAATGGCCATCCGAGCTTATTTTATATTGTAATTTATTTACACAAGTTGAAACTAATAATTCTAAGCAACAATATGAATTATTAAGATAATTCTTTCATTTCATCGACAGGACGCTGCAACAACTAACAATAAGCAAAGTCTGGTAAACAAGACCTTCATAAAACAAACTCTGATTTTGAATTTTGTGTCCTTTGATTTATGACATGTGGAAACAAAATACCCTAAAAACGACATGAAATTGGATTGTGATTTTGAAATTACTTGCGTCCTTTATGGCATGCGCAATATAAAATTACTTGAACTTGACCATGAAATATCAAGTTCATGGTCAGGTTTTTTGTTTCCATTACTTGACCCTAAACTTGACTTGAGGTTCAAGTAAATTTCCCTTACTTGTACTTGAACCTGACTTGTCTTAAAATGTCATGGTCAAGCCGAGTACGTACTTGAACTTGACCCGAAAGATTCAAGTAAAAAAATTGGTATACTTGAACTTGACTTGAAAACTCAAGTAATACTTGAACTTGTCCGCAGCACTGGTATAAACTCATGGGTTTACATGCGTATAAATCTTTTTTGTACCGTAGTATTATATCGATTGACGATTACGGTTAGCTAAGTACAACGTGTGAATTTATACTCAGTATGCGTGCCCTCTAAAATTAGGGGAAAAAATTACAAATGAATTCATGATTGAGTTCGAGTGACATATACTGGTTTATGGAAAATGCAATTTAATGTAAAGAACAGATTTGAGTACAGATGCCGCAAGCTTTACAATCATATATGTATTTGCATGTGTTTGTACGGGATCTATAATTTCTTGAGGTCACAGGAATCACCCGATCTCCTGGAAAATTAATTGTCTTCTTAGGTTTTACCTAATATACCCCTGTAAACAATTTTAACGTCCAGTCTAATTTTTTTCGTAGTGACGGAAAATAATACAAGCAGACAATACTATACATCTACAATATGAACTCACTCACCCCGAAAAACTACACATGTTGGTTGATGGGTAAACACGAATGTATGGATTCAGGTATTTATTTTTCAGGAAGGCAAGAATACAACTTTAACTTCCTGCTATTTAATTCTGGTAGTCATAATCCCAGTATTGATACAAATTAGTGCATCGCATGGGTTCAAAACAATCGAATCTGAACCTGAACCTGGACCCAAACTTTGGGTACCTCAAAAGTGTGAACCTGTACCTGAAAATGTACCCATTTAACAGGTTCAAATATTTCGATCCTGAACCTGACATAATTGCATTTTTGTAGTACCCGCACCTGATTAGTACCTGAACCTGAAAAAGCACCCAAAAGACGACCTGAACCCGGGTATTTTTGAACCGGACCTGAACATGTTTGGGTACTTGAGAATCCGAACTTTTTTAAAATTTTATCTTGTATTAAAACTACAAATATTACAAAATATATTTAAAATGAATAAGAATGCAAGTTCTCTGGTTCCTGGGACACCCTGCCATTGCTTTTGCGATGGAAATCATCTTGGAAGCTTGAAATTCTCCGGCCTTTAACTTTCAATTAATGAACCCAAACACTTCAGGTAATTTGTGATCAGGTTCAGGTCTTTCATGTGTTACACCTGGTCCTGACAGGTAAAATCAAAACGGGTTTTTCTCTGTACCTGGTCCTGAACCTGAACCTGTACCCAATTTCACGGGTAAAAAATATTGTACCCAGAAAGGACCCAAAATTATTGGGTCCAAAATACATGCACCCATACTGAACCTGAACCTGGACCTGAACCCAAATACCCGGGTGCGACCTGAACCCATGCGATGCACTAATACAAATGTCATGGATTAATGTTATGCGCAGCAGTTATAAAGTAGTTATTGAATTGTATCACTTGAGAAAATTGCATTCATGGCAAACAAACCCTAGACTGAATTAGACAATGTACATAAATACAAAACTAATAAGTTCATATTTTTAATTCTCAATTCAAGTTTAACTTGTGGGATCGAAATTTATTGAATATTTGGTACCACAAATAGTTGCAGGATACTTCTGTAACAATTTTAAAACTTCATCTAAGCACCTGTGTAATAACATTAATCCGGCAGTTGTATTTAAAAATGATGGTAAATAAGTAGCATAATAATACATGCTGCGGGATTTATTTTGGCAAAGTTTTGGAGTTTTAAATTACTACGAAATTCCTTTTAAAGCAAATTTGTTTCAAACTTTGTAAACTCTTAAATGCGATTTTAAACGGGTTTTGACACCTAATATATCATTTTATCATAGACGATCTAGTCAAACTAATTCCGACGGCGTGGTTTTGTAGTAAAATTTCATGCAAATTCAAAAAGCAAATATCTATATAATATGTGCCAGAGATGTTGCCATAATGAGACCGTCACGGTATTTAAAATGTTTGTTAAAATACTTTCAGTTCATTCACGTGTATAGCTCAAGAAGAAAATGATTTTTTAAATTATGTACACAGATACAATCAAGTCCCTTCTTGGTTGTTTATATTCAATGGAATTTATTGTGATACAAGTATAACTCTGTAAGTATTGTTAAGCGTATGTATGCTGATGGGATCATTTTTGGTTGTAGATCTATGCAACAAATTTTAATTAATTAATTAAATGAGTGATCTGGCGAATGTATAAAAGCAGCGGCTGAGCCTGTGCCAGAGGTTCGGAAGAATAATATGCACGATTGTGCCTATCTCTCCATATCCTTCAGTACAGTTTGTTTATCCCAGTCTTGCGATTACATGCTGGCCCACGACAGACCTCTCACGGAAGAAGATCAGAGATAACAGACTCTCATAGTTTCTACGGCGATAAATAACTGCGGTTGTTTAAGCTTCTAGAGAGCATATCGTCGCTGAAAAGGCAAAATGATCTACATGCTGTACTAAAACATAGCGTCCCGATCATTTTTCCTTTTCAACGACGATATCTGTCTGAGGAAAAGTTAGAGGGGTTTCAAAATGCATTTTTATATTCGAGTATCTGCATTCCTATCATTTATACACATAAGCAAGCTAGGCTACTATTTTCAGATACAATCTCTTCATCAAATTACTATCCTGACTTCAAACCGCTGAACATGGCGCAAGAAAGTATTTATAACAAACCATCTTTTAAACGCTGGCAACACAACAACAAAATAAATAATTACAACTGGGTGTTTTCGCGAACGAACGTGCATTGTCTATACTTCCCTAGCTAGATCTGCCATCTGTCCTTCGATAGTTCAAACTAAACAGAAAAGGCGCTTTTATGACATGGCGAACGTTAAGGATTCATGCCATCTATCTTTGGTAAATATAGCCGAAACGTCATTATTGGCCCGCCAGTCCAAAAGTACCAAGATTAGTTAAGACCCCGAAAACCGCTGAGGAAAGCAGTTTCAGATCCAAGTCCGATATCAACCAAGTACAATTATTGATTTCCTGCCCCATCTCGAACGGAGGACGACATGAGTTGTTATTTACGACCCTAACCCGGTCGGGTTTTTGCCTCATATTACCTTTTGACGATAAGTATATTTCGGTTTACGCTTAATATTTACTGTTAACTTAATCTTGTGCCTGACACGTATTTTTGAGCACTTAAAATTTCTGAAACTCTATCCAAATATGAGTACACTAGCACTGCACAGCCAACTATTGTTGGCTAATCAATGAAAATATAAGTTGTGGTGATAGGAAATAGCAACATGCAATAGCTAGCTGCGCAGAGCTATTGTCGTCGATGCATCTAGAGCGCGCGAATATTTGATTCTTACCATCACGGTCACTTTCACTATCCACTCTTTCAACTTAGAAGAGAGGATCATCTTTATATATGTATGTACTATTTTGGGGGCACTCACAATCAGGGTTAAGTAAATTCCAAACGCATACACGTGGACTCATAAAACTCAATTAGAACTAATTTGGAAATTCCGCCAAATTGGGCTAATTAGTTGCAGGTACTATATGTAAATTCATTATTTTCAAATAACATTTACAACCCACGGCGATTAAATTTTAACGTCGGGTAAGTTACTTCTACAAAGAAAACCCCTACGAAGGCAGCTACGAACAGCTCCAAAGAAAAGCCTGAATTGCCAGCGCTATAGAGTTCTGCATCGATAAAGCTTTCACGGGCTTGTAAAATGCAATCTGTTTATTTCTTGAAGATAAGCAGCTTGGGAATCGAATTTTATCCCACTTTTCCCAAAACCAAAACAAACCCGCGGTAGTCATCGCCCGAGCTCTCTTCAAAACTGGATTATACTTTTGACCAAAACCCCGTGGAATATAATTTGAAAGGGTTTTTTCACCAAATGATCATCAGCAATCTTTCTATTGTTACCAAGTTTTATGGATTTTTTCCCAGCAATTTCATTAATGCGTTTCCAGTAGAAGGGAAGGTCTTCCGAAAAAACAACCAGAGCGGATTTTGGCCTAGTCAAATATTGAACGACTTTTTTATCAATTTCTAACCAGCGTAGGCATCGAAATTGAAGGAACGACCCCTCATCCTGTTCTAGAGACAACATGCTCTTTTCATTAGAAATGACGTAAAACGAATTAATATTACAACCACTTCTGCATGCTTTGGCCTCTTTCCCATAGTATGAATTCAAATATATGTAACCTTTTGGAATGTACAGTGTAAAATTCTGGAGCTCTTTTAAATATTTCCATTTGGTACCGATATCATCTGGAGCCAAAAACGAGCTTTTCAAAAATCCCTTGTAGCCATTTGAAATAATAATCCCCAACAAGAGCCAAATGATAATTAGCATTCCTTTGGCCTTAGTTTGTGTACTTGTCGTTTCACATTCTCCTATATAACCGCTCTGTTCCAGAATATTTCCCACCAAGTTTGCTAAAGTCGAAAGAATCCGGGATGTGCAAGCAAGCAGACTCCAACTGTTTCTGTAATTGATGAGAATCAGAGTTAGTAAAATCATTGATAATGCCAGGCAGAGCCAAATGTGGAAATCAAAAGGTAATGAATAGTCTGTAAACTCCAGTGATCCGGAAGTAACGCTATTAGCTGTTATGAAATTGAGGGTTGGAGTGTAGGAGAGTATAAATTCAGAGTAAAATGTTTCGCTGGTCTCAATTCCAATCTTTATTGTTTCTGTAAGTGAGCTGCTATAAGATGATGTATTCATATCCAAATTGGTCGTTGCATAATCGATAGTCGTGGAATACAATCCCGACGGATCGTTCTGATATTGAGGACCCAGATGTAATTATTTTGGAGTCAGATAGTTTGTAAGAATGATAAATCCCTAAACGTTTACAGTCCAGGATCCAAAAAATTGAACGTCTGCCATAATTTGTTACTCGAATGAATGTTGAGTGCATCGTATCTAAGCAATCCAACGTGGAACACTCAAACTCTACATCAAAATGGCACTCGTAGCAGTTGCAAACATAAAATCCACCAAGATAACCTTTGGATTTCGGAAATAGCACAAATGTTGGCACATGACGTATCAAACGTTTATTATTTGTTACTGTAGTACGCAGGAGCTCAGTTTCTATTAAATTCTGGGAAAATATGAACAAGAAACTCAGAGGCCATTCTTGGAACCAGAGAATCTTTTTATTGATTTCGAATTTGGGATATTTTTCATGCAGTATATTTGGATCATAGGGGGGGTTTGATGCAAATAAAATGATTTTGACATAGTGCCGGATATTTCTTTGCTTGAAAACTTTTGAAGGTCTGAGTAACCTTGAAATTCTTTTTAACATCTTCCGGGTATCTGTTTTTTTCCACAGGATAGACCCTAAGGCTAAAAGGCATGTTGATGCACTGTAATCATGAGGAATAACAGTCAACTTGTAGGATGCTTATCATGCAGTTCCTGAGTTTATCAGTAAGGTATTGCAAATCGATTGACTTACAATTAGAATATTTCAACAAAAAGAATAAAGATAACCGTAAGAAATAAGCTGGTTCCATGCTTACGGATGTTGTAAACTTTTTTTACGAGAACGAATAGTTTTCAGACAAAATACTGAGTAATATTTTTTATATTGTGCTATGTATATTGTCTGTTAAGCAATCAAAAAATTTTCACTGATTAAACATTTGACAATGATGGTGCGTGTACAATAAATTCGCTTAAATAATTGGAATCTCCCTTGAATTTGTTTGCCAACAAATGAGTTAAACATAGAGTTACGTAGTTACCGGTTTGTGTGAAAATCAATATTTACATACATTATTAAAGTAATATTAGGTACGAAATTGAATTTCATGTTATATTTATACAAGCTTAAAATCCAAGTCTACGAATCCAAACACTGGATTAAGCTGGTGCTGGGATTGGTCCGATCCGTTTAAAAGAATTGTGGTCTGACTTGGTCCCAGCGCGGGACGATTCCATTCATGTATCTCATACTCTTTGACAGAGGAACATGTTTCCTAGGACTAGTAGAGAGCCCTGCTCAGCATGGATAATTACTCATAGGTTCGGGATACTCTTACATAAACGCTAGAATTATAATGAGATTTAAGACTTGAAATATTTGAAAAATTCAAACAAACCATAACGGTTGAGCGTACTTGGGAACTTCCCACCAAGGCCCTGCCCATGCCCCATGTTAGACACGTGGATCGAGACAGGAGTTAGTCCCGTTTTAACATACAAATGTTAATTTATCTTTTGGAAATTTCCTTAATTACAACATTTGTTGTAAATATTTCATTTCTGCCATCAAGTATTCTCCCTTGATGTTCAGTATCGACAATTTTGACTTTAACTTTCTTTCCTGATGTATAAAGCTGCCAGATGCATACTTTACCCTCTCTGAGCGAGTGGATAGCTATAGTGATAGTGAAAGTAAAAGTGATGGTCAGAATCAATCCTTATTGCCTAATGATATTTTCAGGGCATACAAAGATCAATTGTGGATGTTAAGGCTTGTAATTACAAAATAGTGAGAAAATAACTTCAGCAATACAGTATTTGAGAAATTAACTGACGCAAATATAAAAAGTGCTACAACAAAATTCCAGTCGATTTTCCCTAATGGGAATCCCACACTTATGCGTACAAAGTTCAGTCACTCCTCAAATTCTTAAGGTCTGGAAAATTAGAAAGTACATTTAGTTTGAATGATAGAGCATTGTGACCTTTCATCGTCGATTTGACAAAATAATAGGATTGCAATTGTAATGCATGGAGATAGAATTGAAATCCATAACCAGGACACATATGAGTAGAGCATTCCCCGTAGGTTTGAATTAGGGCTTCTAATGGGGGCAATGTTTTTGTCCCGAAGACAATTCCGTCCCGTCCCGAAATCCTCGGGACAAAAATGTGCGTCCCCACTCCGTCCCGAAATAACATGGGGACAAACATTTTGTCCCGAAACTATCCCGATCGCGTCCCGAAAACCTCGGGACGTCCAGCCCGGAACGGAAGCCCTAGTTTGAATATCGACACACGGACTTGAGAGACACCACGTTCTGGATAGAGGAAATTGTGCTTGGGAAGTCTACTGGAAGCTCAATAGCACGTACAATATTAAGCAATTTTAGATTATCGCCATATATTAAAGCGCTTATCTAAAATTGCTTAATATTGTACGCCCTATTGAGCTTACAGTAGACTGGCACTACTGGCAACGGTGGCAAGGTGGTATAAAGCCGAGAATCACAGCAACCTGAAAAAGCTCTCCTCTGCGACAGAGTTTCAGATTACACCTCGCTGTGCTTCTCTTCTCGGGCTGCTTACTGTATATACCACCGGCTTGCATGGCTTTATAGTGAAATAATATACTAAATAGCGGCTTGCTTTATAGTGAAATAAGCGCGCGAAGATTCAATTTGGACTGTGAGGGTTGGCTCACCTCACTTAATGTAATATGTAGGTTAGCCCCGGCTCACGCTGCGCCTAACGTTAATAAAAGTAAGTAAGTAAGTCGTTATCAGAACATGAAGCAGACTCGACGGACCTTTACGATTCTACAGTCCCGGAAAACATCACTTCCCCGGACTTGCCCAGAATTTCGTGAGTCATTTTCCTACATTTCGGTACTTAAATTAATTATTAAATTTGAGGTCTAGGTTTTCCTGGCATTCCTACTTACTTTCACCGTGTGCTCATCCATCTCTCTTCTAACTCCATCATGGCCGACCATAATGAGACAGAGGAAGAAAAGAAGGATCGCTCCTCCGGTCGAGGTAGTCCGATGAAAAGTATCGGCGCCTGGATAAATTCCGACTGGAAGTACGCCAGTACTCCAGCCAAGAGAACCCATCCTTTATTGATGCTGTTAATTATTTCTCCTCGGACCTCTTCCTCACCCATGATATGGTCATCCGGAACTCTCCCGCCTCTTCCTGGACTCTCCGGACAAGGATGTGAAGGAGTGGTTCCAATCCATCTTCCCCAGGATCCGGATGTTCCTGGACAGGAATACGAAGACCTCCCAGGAGATTTGGGAGTATGTGTTTGCGGAATTAAAGGACCGCTTTGACCATGACCGGTTGAAAGCCGAAAAGCAGGCGGATCTGGATGGATACAAGTATCGGCCCGGCATGACTCCACACTCCTTCGTTGCTGGCCTCCAGAAATTATGCTGGGACCTTGATCCTCTCATGGATGAAGAGGACATAGGGGAGAAGGCCCGTGGGAAACTTCCCCTCCGGATGGAATCCCTAGCCATCACTCCTTCAAGGAATCTCCGGGATTTAGCGAAGAACCTTAAGGGACTCCTTAAGGACCCGGAACTCAGCCTCGCCATCCTGACCATCCCTACCCCGACTTCTGTGGACCAGGTCCCTCAATTAGGACCCGTGTCCGTCCGTGCGATGACGGTGGTCACCTGCGACTACTGCGGTCGCCAGAACCACCTCATGTCTCAATGCAGGACATTGCTGCGGGATGTCACCGAGGGTAACACTCAACGTCTGACTGCTGTGGTCAACGCCGGGAAACCAGGAATCCCTGAGGTCAGTCTTCCACCACATAATACTTTGGTCACTAATAATCTTTCTTTACAGCCTCAAGTGCAACAACAGCAGTCAACAATGCCGATGACCGGCCGACAACCAACCAACAACAACAATGGTGGCTCCCGTAACCAACGTGGGAATTTCCGTCGCCAGGATCAGTTCCCTCCGACCGCTCACCCTGGTTATTACCCACCTCCGGGTAACTACAACTGTAGCTGTCCCTCACATCAGGCTGTCAGCCCCCCTCTATTTGACTGGGATGGTCAACAGTACCGGCCAGTCCAGATACCGGCTCCACGGCAGCCGCCACCCCAAAAGGCTCTTGGGCACCACCGAACCCACAACACAATGCGGTCGCTGGTCCTTCTCAGCCCCAACCAACCAACAACCAGGGAAACTGCTAGGTCTGACGTGCGGGGACGTTCAGACCAAGCAGCCGCACAATATTTCCCTTCTAATTCAGCAGAGAATTTGAGAACTCAGCCTGTCAAATCAGCCTGAATCCTCGAATTCTCCTAAGGTAATACAGTCACCTACGGGATTCACTCCCAACCGTGAAACTCCTAGGAGTGCCGAGATCACTCCTACACCTAACTTAATTACACCTAATTCACCAGTGGAGACACCTGTTCTCCCACCGGTAATTTCGACTATAAAACCAAAACCTCAGGTAACTCCGGTGCTTCCTCAGGAGGTACCTCAGAATCCAATGAATTTAAATTCAATTCCAGACGAGGTCCCCCGGCCATCGTCTCCCTCTTTAGGTAGTGGATATTTATCCAACCCTTATATTTTGCCAAAACAATTCTTGTGCAAACGCACGCAATTGGCACTCCGGGCTACCCCATGGCGGGAGGTCAACAATCCTGAGTCAATCCCTGCCACTGAGTCAAACCCTGGGTCCTCCCACCGGTCATCCGCCGATTTTCACACTCTAATGGGAAACTCTATCCCCGAGGTCACTATCACGGTCCAAGGAGGCTACTCTAAAAAGTTTCATAAATTGGTGCTGGTCGCTCACTCGTCAGTACGTCAAGAGAAAATGGCGTACACTACCTTGTCAACCCACCCCGACGCTTATAAAATCTCATGGCCGGATTGTTCAACGGAAACCCTGATTTTGTTATGGCAATTCATGTATCACGGAGACGTCTCCATTCCCCCGGAAGTTACGCGGAGACTCTCGCGCTCTTTGAACATTTAGACATCAAGCATTTCCCCACTAAACTCGATTCAGTGGAACCAGTGTCAAGTGAGAAGACTTCCGCACAGCCATCGGCTGAGGAAAACCCTTGAGCGAAATTGTAGTCTCTCCAATATTTTTTTCTCTCTCCCTAAAAATATATCTAAAAAATTCTTTGTATTTTTATGCAGCCTATTCGGTTATTCATAATTTTCCAGGCCTCTGTCCAGCAAGTGCGGGCAGGCCCTCCCCCTCCTACTTAATGTACTATTGGTTCATGTTAATTCTTTAATTAATTTCTTGATTAAAATTACCATATTACTACGGATATTGCCAGTCTTTTAGACGTCGCCTATCCATAGTACGGCATATACATATGTACTTATGTGCCATCCTGTTGTTCACGTCAGGACATCAAATTATCGCATCCCCAGCCACCGCATACAGTCGGTGTTCACTATCCCCCTATACAGCCGCTCACACATGCACACTTTTACACTTATGCACACATAACACTTTACACATTTTTTTTTTCGTTCAAGGCACTACCTGTGACTAATGATTATTTTGTGTGCTGAGTGTTCTTCTTCTAGGTCTGGAGTCCCCGCTGTTTTGGGCTCCTAATGTTTCTCTGTATTTTACAATTTTTGTTATTTTTTTTGGCTTACGCCTCATTCAATATTGTCTAAATTTTTGTTTTTGCCTTCCCCGCATTTTTCCCCTCCGCGCTTTCACTGGAACAGTGAAAATGGTGGTGGGGGGAAGATGTGAGGGTTGGCTCCCCTCACTTAATGTAATATGTAGGTCAAAATCAAGGATTAAAATAAACTTAACAAGTTAATTTTGTATTTTTTAAATATTTTATATAATATATATTACACCAACAAGGCAGAACTTTAAATATCGTTTTTAGGCATTTTCTTAAAAAACATTCAGGCTTGTGGAACAAATTAAGCTTGAAGCTTCGAAACAAATTGTCTGCTCCATTGGACCGGTCTGTAACTATACTCAAGGTTTCCAGGAAGACAAATTCAGCTGTGATAACTAAGGCGCTCAATGAGATTAACCATTGTGGAGTTCATGCATACGGGTAAACAAATAAAAACAAAATTTGTGTATAATCGCATCGGCTTACATGCATATACTTCTTTTATGTATCGTAGTATTATATAGATTGACGATTACGGTTAGTTAAATACAACGTGTGAATTGATACTCTAAAATTCAAAAAAACGTGTTCCAAATGAATTTAGGATTGAGTTCGTAACACATCTACTGGTTTATGGAAGACTTTATTCCAGACTTAAATCAATCACTTTGTACCTGGCCTTTTTATGTACATAGAATAACAGACTGCGACCCTTCTTTACATTGCTCCTATGGTTAACTATAATTAGTAATATATCCTTGCATGTTTTAGAAATTAAGGTTTGTCCCAACATCAAAAAATACCTCAACACAATCCGCAATATGTAGTCTCACACAGTATAACCATCAGCTCAAAAATTGTATGCGTATTGTAATTATTAATGTTAAGAAAGAGCATATGTATATGTTTACGTGCTAAATTGTGTACCTTATATGTGGTCAAGGGAACATCAACAGACCTATCACTAACGAAATCAGCACCTATTTTACTATCAGCACAGTAAACACGAACATTATTATCATACAAGATTTACACAACCGTAGATCAATGTTATTTGAACTATAAATAGCAATAATCATATCTTAACCTTTCCTGTCTCACACTATTACATTCGTTACAGGTAATGGAAGGCCCATTTGTTACATTTTTAGATTGCAGACGGAACAGGTATTCGATACCGCACACATCGTTGAATATATTTTATACGCGTTACAAAACAATGATAAGCAGAAAAAAGATATTCAGTTAATTAGATGATATTAAGAACAAATTACCAGAAAACTAGTGGTGTTGCTACAAATGAGCTTATACCAAGCTGTGACATAAGAGTAACAGAAACCCTTATGCTCTTAACCCTTTACAGTTGGAAGTCTAATCACTCGTAGCTTTAACGTAAGATATTTTTAGACAAAGATTTTAGATTTTTAGATATATTAGACAGCTATTTTTTTCCTCCATGCCCAGAATTCAGGGGCAGAATGAACTCTCATAATCAGTGGCTTTAGGTTATGATCAAGAGTATGCAGCAGTGAAATATTACCCAAGCCGTCTCAAAACAAATATGGCGTTATGTACATGCAATCACACATTTTGCAATAATAATAACAGCACATCAACTTCAATTTACATAGCATACATTAAAACGAACCTAATTAATTTCACATAATGTAACGCAGTTACTTAAGTTAATTTTAAACCTGCTAATTCTAATAATCATGGGATAAAATTACTCCCCTCCAAATCTCAGCCCAAAGCGGGTTCAAGCCAAGGCTGAATCCGAACCGGACTCAACGCCCTGTAACCATGATCCTACAGTTAGCAAACCAGCATATTGATATACGCGGATTAACAAACCAATTGTAAACATTTATAAAATCGACATTTAATAATAGTAGAAGTAGTACTGACTCGTAACACAATAAACGTATGTTACCAGCCATCAAACTTCACAAAGGATTCGAACTCTCCAAAGAACTTATCAATCAACGTGTCATAGAGATTTGAATATAGTAGGAATGAATTGGACTGGACTGAGGACGTTACTGTTATGTACTAGAATAAACAAACGGGACTAACGGTCAAGTAATTAATTAGCGTCAAGTAAATAATTGGCGCTCTACTGGTTAGAATGAAAAGAAATGTGTTTGTCAGGTTTATTAAATATAGATATGTGTACTTTGAGAACTGTTCTAAACGAACGTAAAAAACCCGATTCCGAATAAAAATCTTGCAACAATGTGGATGCGGTAATACTTTATTGTTAGAATTACAATATTCTTACCTAATACCTAGCTAATGTCTACAAGCTGCTGTTACTTTAACAATGAGATAGTGATATAACAATGTGAAATTCCCATTAACGTACTCCATTACTATATACATTTACACATCGGCTATACATGACAAAAATTAGATCTTGTTCACTTAATACAATTTTACTACCTAGTCTGAATTTCCCCTCCTTGATTTCTAATTCCGAAGACAATTCAAGATCTGACCAATCTAAAATATCATTAGATATAATAGCCATCTCTTCTGGTGCCCATGGTAAGCTAAACAAACAATCTGAAGAAGCTTGTTTCAAGCACATAACCAATAAATCTAATGGAGACGTTTTACTTATAGGTTCTGAGTAGGCACTCCGTAACGTGCGAAATATGGGGGACAACTTTTAAAAACCAGTTTTAGTTACTTTGCTGGTGGTCATATATAAACATGTTATATATGGTTACATGTTATATTTTGTTAGCTAGCTCACACATGCTAAAAATAGATCTTCAAATGTTTCAATATTTTTTTGTTTTAAAAGAACAGGCTTTCACAAAAGAAACTTTCTGACACACTAAATACTAACCAAATTTCATGGATTGAGGTAATTATCAAAGAAAGCTTGCACTGATTTTGAACTATTTGTGGGAATAGTTCCACATGTTATTTGATTTTTTTCTTGTCTGGTCCAAGTGTAGGACCATTCCGCAATATCTGTTCCACAACTTTGATCGAATGAAAACTGATATTCAGTTTTAGAAGTGAACGACGTTTTTCATGCGATTGAACAAACGAATTTAACCACATATTGTTGTGGCGAATGCTTCATCAAACAACTAAATTTAATATTTATTAATATACTGACATATACTTCTTTGGTTGACGCTTTAATACTTTGTTGTATTCTTTTCAATCATATCAGCGCATAAAAACATTTTAAGTCTATAATTTGATTCGACCAAACTATCCGTTATGCTTCTAATAAAGGGATGGTATTAATGTATGGTCCGACATTTTTAAACATTTGTTGGTCTGGCATAATTTTGGGGCAAAGTTCAAATCAAAAGTTTCAACTTGTTCAAACTTCTGGCTCAGGTCAAAATTTTGACCTGGATCAATCTGGTAAGCGGGAATGAAAATGTTCTCACTCGATCTGGTGAATCTAAGTATCCCGTTTATATTAGAGAACGATATGGATAACCGAAAAATCAAAAACAATCGGCAAGATATTTCCGAAAAATCTATAAGTTTGCTGTTTAAAAAACTCCCGTTTCCCTATAGATATTTGACCTCACCGGATGTCCTGAATGGTGGCATTCCTGAAAGGGAATATTTTAATAATGACTTAGCAAATGAAATGTGCACAGATTCGGAATGGCAACTCGTGCAAGACGTTTGTTTGGCTTTTAATATATCAACGTTTCGCCAATTCACCTGGCTTTATACAATAATTGATACACTATTACTTGCAGTAATTTGGGAAAATTTCAGAATGAATGGAATGAGTATGTACAGGCTTGACCCTACATACATGTGTACAGGTATTGGGTACTCATTCCAATGTTTCTTATATCATACAGGATTCGAAATTGAGTACATTCGGGATTTCAAAATGATAGAACTACTTTCCAAAGCAATACGGGGCGGATTTTCCTTCTGCACTAGGAAAATTCAGACCGCTAATAATGAGAGAAGTACATTTGGTTATGATCCAACGAAGAATAGAACTCATTTGATTTACAATGATAAAGTAAGCCTGTATGCTACAGCGTTGCTAGATAAATATCCTCATTCGAATTACAGATGGGAAAGTGTTAATGATCTTGACCGTATAGATTGGAAATCATATGAAAGCAAAGATGGGAAAGGGTACTTTCTGCAAGTAACTCTGGGATATCCACCCGAAGTTCAAGACAAGACAGTTGATTTGCCATTAGCACCAGATCGCCGTGTTATAAAATTTGAAGAGTTGGTAGAAAAACAGCAACACAATTTATCCAAACTTAGGCATCTCAATCCTCGTTCACTACACAACCACGTTTACTGCTACATTGCTACGATAGAGAAAATTATGTCTTGCATTATAAGGCTCTTAAATATTATTTGGAAATGGGTATGACTTTGAAAAAAATACACACAGGAATCTCTTTCACTGAAAAAGCTTATTTCCGCAAGTACATACAACACAACATTGACATGAGAAAAGAGGCAAAAAGTGAATCCATGAGACAGTTTCTAAAAAATCAGAATAACCAGATTTTCGGAAAATGCCTTGAGTCAAATAGAAACCACATGAAAATAAAATTTTGTAGTTCACGAGCACAATCAAGGCATTTATTATCACTGCACAAATGTAAAGATTTTTTTCCGTTATCTGAGAAAGTAAGCATAGTAATGCTTAGCCCTAAAAATGTAGTTTTAAATAAACCTATTCAGGCAGGTGTGACAGTACTTGATTTGGACAAAGTCATTTTTTATTATGGGTATTACCAACAACTAAAAATGGTCTTCGGGAGCCGGATATATAATCTATACTGCGATAACGATAGCTCAATCAGCATAATTACAGATCCCGAGATCGGTTCTGGAAAGACTTAGTTTCTTATAAAGAATTTTTCGATTTTTCAAAAATACACTCAGGTCATGAATTTTTTAAAGCCCACCCAGAGGTGGAAAGTTTTAAGAATGTAAATGCAGGAGTATCTGGCAAATGGAAAATTGAAAGTTTTGATATCTCCCAAGTAGTCACACTAAAATCCAAACAATACTCTATATTGTATAATGATATAAAAGAAGAAATGAAGTCCAAGGGCATGCCATTCCCTTCATTGAAATCTTTCTCTCATGAACAATATGCGGACGTAGTTCAAAACAATAAAATTGTTAAACTAGACGGTAAATACATACGTAGTATTAAGCATAACTTATACTGTATAACAGTGAACAAGGTGGCCCCAGCGATATTAATTTTAGCCTTCCACTGGGGCATTATAAGCTAGACAAATACATCCCCAACTGTTCCCAATAAAAAGCAATGCATTTTTAATAACTGGTCATTCGCTGTTATCATGTTATTTAAACACCATGGATTTCATTGATTTCCAAATTGCTCACCCCTGTACTGCAACTGTACAGGGGCAACAGGAAGCGGAAGACTGTATTAACACTAGAGATCGTAAGAAGAAGAAAAGAAATATTTGACACCCCAATAGAGAAAGTCATATATGTGTACTCAGACTATCAACAAAACTTTCGTAAGCTCCAGGACGAAGACCCGGGTATCATTTTTACATCAAATGTAAAAGACATCGAGGACTTAGCGTCGGATCCCTGTTTAATTATTCTGGATGACCAGCAAAGTGAAATTAGACAAGGCGAAAATAATACTCACATCTGTGCTAGGTAAAAGAGGGTTGAATGTAATGTTTTCCTTCGACACGGAAAACAAATGTACAATGATTGTTAGCCTTCCCACATCTAACCCCCTGAATTACATAATACTCCCTATAGAGTTACTGGATAGCCCCGGTTTCAATAATGACCGATTTTACTACTATTTTACTCGATACATCAGGGTACTACGACCCATCTGACTCATTCCTAGCATTAACATCCCGAATTGTTAAACAGGACGGAACACTATGGGACGATAATGATATCGTCGCACCGTCAAATCGTTTTTTCCAGACAATGTTTTCTAATCTGGAAATTTATTTGAACGGGCAACTGGTCTCCGACTCGGGAAACTATTATTCCCAAATCGCATATTTGCAACGATTACTTGCTTCTAGCCCAACTGACAAACAGGGCAAACTTCTGAATGAATTTTATTACCCGGATGAAAAGCCCGAGGCATACTCTGCTTCAGACCCAGGATTTGCCAAGAGATACGAGAAAACAAAAACGTCGCAACCATTCACAATGATAGGACAACTTGTTGCCAACATATTCAACCAACCAAGATTTCTTCCGGCAGGAACAGAAATCCGGATTTTATTGCGCAGGAATTTGCCCGAGCTTTGCCTAACCGCAGCCTATGATACCAAGACTGGTTTCAACGGCTGTCCTTATTCCTATCAATTAACAAATGCTACGTTCTTCGCCTCTAAAAAGGTCATTTCAAAACCTAATGTTGATGCCCACAGACACCAACTTTCACTTGGGAGAACTTTTAAATATCCTACTACGGAGTTCGAGCTAAAGACGTTCACCATTGCTCAGGGCCTTACAAGTATAACTACAGATTCTGTTGTTATTGGCAAAATTCCTTGCATACTTGTCGTCGGACTTGTTTCCAGCACATCTTTTCTCGGGAAACTATCCAAATCCCCATTTAACTATAAAAACATTTGTGAGCTCGGATTCACCTGGAACGGTGAAACAGTGGATCACAGAGTGTTCCCCCTCAACTTTAGAAAAAGCTCAACTGCAAAAGTGAATGGCAAGGATGTCATAGTGTGGAGTGGAGTCGACGACTACTTACTAGCTGTACGTAGCCTTCAAAAAACGGCAAGTAATCCTTATTTAGGGAACGAGATTAATAGAGATAATTATAGATTAGGTAACGTTCTAACAGCTGTTGAGCTTCTCCATAATAGTGGAAATGCATTAAGTGTCAACCGAAGAGGACAAATTAAGGTGCAGCTAAAGTTTCGAGAACCTTTGGACGAGCCAATTAACGTAGTAATTTATGCTTAATATCAGTCCATCATAGAAATCGACTCAAACAAACAAATTATTTTCGACCATTAAAATGAATACTCATTCTCTGATGGAGGGACTTCGGTTGTTATTATCTACGCGTAACACCAAAGTTCAATACTTTGTTGTACCCGCTGATCGACTACATGATCAGAAAATTACAACGTATCCTTGTGTAGCAATAGTGAATACTGATCTAGCTGAAGATAGAGGCGCGCACTGGATTGCTTACTTCATTACATCTGAGAATTCCTACGAATACTTTGATTCATTTGGGAAGCCCAGAAAAAGCTACAAGAACCTACAACGGCCTTCTGGAAAACTTCTGAAGGAAAATTGCTTGCCACTGCAAGGCCCATATACTGATGTGTGTGGACATTTCTGCCTACACTTTTCCTACCTGAGATCTATAGGAATTTCGTACGAAAAATTTTTACGCCTGTTTCAATCTAATTTTTCGAGCAAAGAAAATTTTGTGAGGAACTTTGTTCGCAACATTCCTAATTTGAAGGAAAATGGACTTTACAATGACGAACATAAAGTTCAGTGCTGCTTTCCTCTTTCTAAAATCAAAACAAACAATCTTTGAGATGCAAATTTTAAAGCCATATTATATTAGCAGTTAAGGATGAGATGTAAATAAAAATTGACGTAATAATGTAAATAAAAATATTGCCAGGGTAATATAAACAAAAATATTACCATAGCGGTATTAATATCGCGGTAATTCATTCGCATTTACAAAATTTAAACATACTTTTGTTCAGTGCAATATTTACATAATACATTTTTTAGCAAGAAATGCTGCTATGTTGGGGTGATTACCCTTATTTTCTAGAGCTATAGGCCGCCTCTCTTCGAATTGAACGAGCCGGGACCTTCTACCATCATATGTAAATCTATCATCTCTAAATATTTCGTCCAGGATCATTAATTGATCAGGGTCGTTCACTCTGCTCAAAGCAACATAGTCAATACCACGCGAGTTTTGCCTGGAACATAGGAAAATTGCAATTGAACTGACATTGAGACCCACTACTTTATAAATCGGTATCCCATAGCATTAACGCAAGGGATACACTTCGAATTGCCTTACATTCTTGTCCAGCGGATTGTATTCACTGAACTTAAATACAGGAATGCCCTTATTTCCCCGACGACTGGTATACTGGAGAGCTCCTGTATATTGGGGAAAGTCGACAAGCATGCACAGTGGCATGATCTTGTCCTGATGGGTATTGAAAATTATATCTGTCACTCTCCCGCAACTCCCGTTACACAACCCCCAAGGAATCATGATATTCTTTAGCAGTACGACAGGGCATCCGACAGCAATGTTTAATGTTTCAAACCCATTTGGAATAGAAACAATTTGGTCTTGCTGAAATTGTTTCTTGAGCATATATTCATTGTGGTTACACGCCTGGAAGCGACGGGGGAAAACGTGAAGGCTGTATTGGAGCCTTTTTCGATCTTCTGCACTTAACTTGGACTTCATTCTTGACCGCAAGAATAATACATTTGACCCGTTACTTCATTTTTTCTTATGCGTTCCAGAAAATGCAGATACTCCGTCTGAGGTGTTTGACAACCAACTTGACGAAATATTGTTTTTAGAACAAAGACATTAGTGAATAAGTTGTACAACTCGTAACCCCTCTTGCAATATGGGAATTCGCTTGAGGGGGCAGAATTAAAGACAAGTGAGTCACCTATCCGCCCAATTTGAAAAATGTCTCCAAGAAGACAGACGGATCTTCCGGCAAAGGGCTTCTCACTGTTTGAAGGATCATACTGTTTCAACAGTTGGTCGATGGTGTATAAACATCTTGACCCCACATTTGAAAATTCGTCAATTAATATAAACTTAATTTTCCCGAGTTCCTTGGCTCTCCTAGAGCGTATATCTGCTGGACGAATGAAAGCTTCTAAATCTTCCTCCTTGCAATTAATTGGCAAGCCTATCGCAAAATGAAGAGTTCGTCCTTCTAAGTTAAATGCCGATACACCTGTGTATGCACAAACAATAAATGAAAATTGTTTGTTCCTGACTGCACATTTTTCTAACATATACTTTAGGTAATGGACAAAACACTTGGCACTGCCAGTGTTATAGCCGCCAGTAATTAGAAGTCTCAAAGGATTCTGAAACTGTTCAATGACCGACTGTTGGGCATGCCTCTCAACAAGGTCAACAACTTGTGTTTGTTGGAGGGTCAAATCTTCAAAAGGAATGCTAGGTGGGGTGGTACAGGTGGGAATCCATCCCAACTTCCACATCTCAAAAATATTTTTATTAAGCACAAAGTTACTCATTTTGATTCACTAAGATATTGTCACACACTGCTCAGTAATGAAGGGGGATGGAAGAAAGGGAGATAATTTATTCATACAAATATCGCATACTGATTTTCTTGTTTTACCTCAGACGAATTTCTACATTTGGTGAAAATCTCTCATACAGAAAATCCTGAAGACAAGCTGAACCGAGAAAGCTGGTGACTCATTCAGCTGGTATATAAACTCGGAAAAATATATGGAAGTCCACACTCTCAAACTATTTGCTCTTATCCACCTTACAAGTGAAATATTTCAAATATGAAAAAGATTATTCTTTCTCAGCGTTTCACAAAAAGTGAAAGTGGGCAAGTATCTAGTGAGGCAGAGAGATTTCGCCCAAAGCTGAAACCATTTGACGCCTTAAAGTCTTTTAAACCCGAGCAAGTTCCAGCTAGTCATGAGTCGCCATTCACCTGGGATTTTTTTGAGAAAAGCAAAGAGTCATACTTTATTGATTCTGAAATTCTAGCACGTATGGCTTTCAACTCCCGCCATCGCTGCAACTTTATTCACCTTGGACGAAACAATAAAACAGGAAGTGTCACTACCATCAACTTTAGCGAACACGAGGGACGGCAGCTGCTTACATTCCTCGGCCTCATTCTTGACCAGTTAAATCGGCATCCCCTGCCTGGGCAAATTTTTGAGGACCTCATCCTTTTTTTTGAGAAAAGGCCGTCCCGTGCACTAGATCACCCGGACTTACTAAAGCACAGTTTTTGGCATGAGCCAGACTTTGTGAGCTCGTCTGTTCGTGCCAGGCTGATTTACAACCGCATACGAGGAGCATATGAACTACTTCTCAATCGGGGCATAAGTGATGCATTGGCCATCAAGTACAAGACCTGGCTAGGCCCCACCTTGACATTCAACTTGCAGGCAATGAGAAATCTGGAATCATTCGTGTTCGAGTTTGCTGCAGCAGACGATACCGAAGATGAGGAGAAAGAGCTGATGATTGACTATTAGTTTCACAGGGCATATGTACAGTTTTCGATATAGGGCCCAAGATACATTTATCTATTTACATGTAATGTATTTATTTTTGTTTTGTGTATACAAATAAAATCTATGTTAGAAAATCACCACAATGCACGAGCATCTCCAAACAATTATATGTTGTATACTTAAGCACGTACAAGATAAGGACTCAAATATCCTAATGCGTTGTATTTTCTCGAAGGGACTCAATCTCGTTTTCAGTACGTTTTGAGGTTGCAGCATTTACACTACTTTTTGCATTATTTCATACTTCTCACCGAAAGCATCATGGAAACAATTATTAATAGTAAGAAATTTTTATTTATCCACACATAAATTTATTTTGCTGCAATAGCGGGAATATTTACTTATTGCTCTGCCACCATATTCTCTTCTTGTGTGAATAAGTCTGCAACTACAGAGGCAGCTGCTATGACTGTATTCAGGGGGGAAGTTTTTATATTCAAACAATCCACCAGGCATTTTGCTGTGTGACCAACCCGGCGGTTATTGACGATCCAGTGAAAAGCATTGCTCGAACCGTGTCGGATTGCCCTGAACAAAATGCATTATTTGCAAGCGCCTATTGGGGTACCGCTTATTTGTATTCTGTTTTTATGCATATGCGGGCAGTATAATAGAAACTATTAAGTGCAACAATATTTATTGCAGTGCTATTCCTGATAGTGGTGTTGTCAGCTTTGATGGTCGTGATCATCATTTGGTGCCGGAAAAAGAGTTGGCGGATGATGAGACAACCGGAGCAGACCGAGTCAGGAGGAGAGGAATTCGCTCTCGTCTCATACAAAGGAATGGGTGAGAGTGTTGACAGCCCATTTATGTCAGAACCAGAATATGAGCAAGTATCAGAGACTCGTCATGAGGGTTTGTGTACATATGAGAATGTCCTTCTTGAGTGAATCCTCACACCCTCAATCCCCAACAATTACATATATACGTATATACATTTTTGAATATATTAATTCTGATGCATTTCGTTTATTAAATTTTCTTATTTTACGAGAATTTTACGACAATGCCGTGTGTCTGTAGAATAAACTCCATTTGATTTTGATCGTATGCAGATTTTACCGACTTAATTTTTTCACTGGCTAGCTCACAAACTGTCTTCATCTGATCAGACTTTAGTTCCTTTCATACTTTCATCCTGAAAAGACTAATATTTTTCTCAAACGCGAAAATGTACTGCAAGATTTGCGAGCGTCACGTTGATATGCCATCAGGCTACAAGATCGAAAAGAAAATTATAGTTCCTTTTAAGACTCCAACATATCTCCAGCATTTAGGAGCTACTGTGACATTGTTGGACGATTTTCATATGTTTGGGAAAAATGTCTGGGGAAGTTTCCATTACGTCCAACATAAGAAATCTCAAGGTGTGAACCAGAGAGTACATGCATTTCATTTCCGGTGTCTGCTACTTAAGTTCCAGGAGGGCTACCTGGAGGAAGGCGGGATGGAGTCCAAAAGGCTCTACAAGTTCCATTGCCCCGTGCAAAAATGCGAAGCAAGTACCCGAACATTCTGGGACACAGTTCCCAGGCACCGAATTGGCAAATCCAATTTTGATTGATATACAACACTTCGGAGTAAGAAAGGTTTAATAATTATTCTTTAAGAGTAGTTATTCGCTTTGCTTGAAGGTAGTAGTTTTTATGAAACATATTTATCAATTTTGTAATATTAACAGTGACTTTGAGTGATCCTATAATGCAAAGCTGCGAGGGAACGAACGGTCCGCAGCTGGTTAGACTGGATGAGTACGGCCTACCAACGAGCACCATATTTTGTAAGTATATTTTTGTGCCAATAAATTGATACAGTTGCTACAGTTCTAAGATAATATTATCTAGTACAACTCGATTGTAATCCTTTCAGTGGAACCCGACGTGGGATTGCTAATTCCCAATGGGATTATAAAAGTTGAGCCACCATCAACTCTTCCAGCTGAAACTCGACAAAGACTGGAGGTCAAGAAAGCCAACATGACATTGACCGTCGATGAGTACGATATTGATTCCGCTGGGCTTTCCTAGAGCAGTGCAGGTGAGTATTTACTATTTAGTTAAATTTTCGTGCATCCCCGCAACTCCTACTAGAAAGGACCTGTGTTTATTTAGACTCGAATCACCCAATTCCGGGAACATCAGCAGCAATCTGGGCTCCTCCAAATTCTCCGACTTTTAATCAGATACTCAATGATCTGCTGGGCTTGGAGTCCGAAGGTGAGGGGTTATTGCCAGCGGCTGCAGGTGACATCGTCACAACAATAGTCAACCCGGTCAGTGGAGAAATTCCCCGTGATATGGTATTTCAAACCACTGAGTACCACGATATTCGTAGTGAGGTCAATTGCATGGATTCAACGAGTGGCCAAGCTGGGGCTGCCACTTATGGAGTGAATCAAACGTCAGAGGACGACGATGACTTTGATCCACGCAAGTACTACGAAGTTGTGTCATCTGAAGACTCTGATGTTGACGGAGCTGAACGAGCTGTACATCCGGAGCTTCCGACTCAACTTCATCTACTTCCCGAAAACAAGAATCCTCTTATCAGAGGAACTTTGGAAGTTCTAATTCGCGAAAACGCGGATTCGACTGTTGGGCCCACCATTGCTTAAACAAGTGGAACCATAGCTTGTATATGTGCACAACTATAAATACGTATGTGGTAACTATAGGACTGAATACAAGACTGATTATAATATACAGTAATTCGAACCAAAATTTGCACGTTGTGTTCACATTTACGTGATTGTGCTCTTTTTACACTTTAACGTATTTGAACTTTATGAAAGTAAACAATTAGTTTTGCAAACATATTACCAGTAATACACTGCTGTATGATATTAAATCATGTTCGTACTGCAATTAGTATGCATTTTACTATCCCGGCACTTTGATCTTGAATTTTCATACTCTATAGAAATGCAAGCATGTTTTCCATTTGCATTTCCATTTTTTAAAGAAATTTCAGTTAAATTTTAAAATTTCCATTTCATAAGGCAAAAACAAATATTTGAAGGAGGGAAACGAAAATACACTACATATTACCATATCACTATAAAAATCCATTAAAGACGGTAGTTCTGGAACGAAATTATTTTTGGCACACTCACTTTGTCATTGTTTCTTCTCAACTGTTGTGCTTGAATCGTTTTAAATTTTTTTAAACCCGTCTCTACAGCTCCTGATCAATTAGATTTGTAGAAGTATAAAACTATTTCACAAGTAGGACCACTCTCATGCGCACAAGCAACGAGCCATGCAAATCTAGTCAAAATAATACAACTTGGTCTGGAACTAATTTAAATACTGCGATTTTTACACACGCCTAAGTTTTGCATTGTTGCAGGACCCGTCTAAAAGATCTATTCCCGTCATTGCACGCGAGTCTGTAATAGTAATGATACAAGAAACTTCGGGAAGTAAAATTCATTGCAATAAAAATGATCCTAGAATAAACAAACATTTTAATCGTTTGGCATGCGATTATGAATTTTAACTAGTTCAACCAATTTAATTTAATTCATAAATATTATACGTGATTGTTATGGTGGAAATAGTTTTAATTTTGCAAGTACATGTATGTTAACTACCCAGATATTTCAAAAGTGTAGTAATGCAGCTGTGAAGAAGATTTCAATGACGTCTGTTATGGATGTATGTATATTTTAAAATCTGTAATAATTTTAATGAGTCCTTTCTTAAAAATTACTTAAACAAGTGTAACTGCTATTGACTGGGTCTAAACCAAATCGTCATTAAAATTACAATTTATTGTTAATATCCAACATAGTTTTTAAAAGCGCAGGATCTAATATTTACAAACGAACAATTTTGCTTCTAGTTGATATACATGGATATTGTTTTGCACGGAGATTTAACATTACAATTACGGAGTTTGTTTCAGATGTTGTGGACGTGTTAAAAAATAAGCACCAGTAAATATTTTGAATGTATTTTTACAATTCCCATACCCAAATTATATGCCCCTATGGATATTCAGACCACGTATTTTGGAGTATTGTCGGGGGAACCCTGCAAATTCAGTTGTAATTTAGAAGTCAGATAACAGGAAAATATCGCATTTGAATAGAACATACAACTTCATCCGTTATAGATTTGCTAGTCGATGCTGTTAGCGTATACAATTTGCTGTTTCAATAAATTCCAACTCCTGGAATTAGTATAAAGAGGAGAGGCACAAACTCTATAATTGATAATGGGATTTACGAGGAGGTAAGTCAATGATTTACCGCGTCACATATCTATACAAGCCTGTACTTGTTTACTTGCCAACGTATAAATATGAGGATCATTTTGTTGCAGGAGCTAATAATTACATATAAAGAACTGAACACATAGAAGTCTGTTCAATACCTTTAGTTGGGCTCGTTCTTATAAAGGATGGGAGACTTACTCGGGAGGATAAGATACTGTATAGTCTCACGGGTGGGATTAGTGCTACTCCAAAGTATCTCTAGAATTTTCAAATAATTTCGTAAACAGGTTTCGAAAAAGAAACATTGCAGTTGTATGCACGTGTGTACAGCCCACAATAAGTGAGATTAGAAGTCTGAAATCTGGAACGATCTAAAAGGCACAGGAAGATCCTTTCCATGTTAAAGGATAGGACCACACCAAAAATTCCTATCCGACTCACGGGTAAAAAAATCCCATCCACCGACACGTCCTAAAAAAGGGTATCAAAACCTAACTACTCATTCATTCTGCCCCAAACATTTCAGCAAACAGATTTACCGTTTACAAGCTCTCCAGATCCTTAAAGTAAGGATCTGTACCCTTAGTTTAACTTCCTTCTGTTGTGAGCTTGGAAAATACAGCTTTCGTGTCTAGAAAGCGTATTCCTTAAGTTTATATGGGGAAACCGTTGTTTTCGATTCAGTTCAGATAAAAAATTTGAACTGAACTGAAATGAATAAATTTTTACTGAACTGAATTGAACGGTTTTGACCACTTCTTTCGGTTCAGATGACACTTTCTAGGGCATGAAATACGTCAGATGGCCACAGTAATTATGCAATTTTTGACTATTCTACCTTCTTAGAACGATATTAAGGTAGCCCGATATATCGTGTGAAATATACGAGAATTATCGTAGCATATCGTTCCTCCAAATTGCACGATATTAGCGATAATGTCGTATCGTTATATCGGTATGACCAACCCTACTATATATAGAAGGAAAGTTAAAGTTAAAATTTTCGACACTGAGCATCAAGGCAAAATACTTGAAGACCGAAATGAAACGTTTACAACAAATATTGTTTTAAATAAATTTTTAATCGTTAAATTTACTGATTTGTTAAAATGGCAAAAAATATAAAACTCCCAGCCACGCTCTAGGGATCCAACATGGGACATGCGCATGATTTTGCCACGTGTTTATTGATTTTTAGCATTTTAATTGGCTTTCATTCTGCGATCTATCTACACTATTATCATGCAGGTTTTAATTTGTTACAACAAACAAGGATCATCAAACAAATTTCCCTGCGGTGCAGGGCTGTTTACTTGTTTTTCCGGAGTGCCTGGTCATAACCAGGTAAAGAAATATCTAATAACTGCCGTCGGATTTGTTTGAACAACATTAAACTAAAAAGTCGTTTACATTTTCTAAAAGAAGCATATCACAATGTAAAATATGCCCGTCTATCATTTTCGTTTTTACATGACCTTTACCATTCAAATTTATAAAATCATGTATTAAATCACAGTTACGTCTATTAATGTCAATATTTCTGAACGTAATAACTTTTAAAACTGGTAAAGTCCATCGAAAGATCCATTCCTCTAAGTAGCATGTTTTAGAGTTGAGCACAGTGAAGTATTCACAGCTTTCCAACAATACATGCGGATAGGTTGAAGGTTGGGCAATCACATTGCCTCCACAAATTTGACTTAAGTCTATTGAAAAATACTTTATACTTTTGAAGGCTTCTACTATTGATACTAGACAATTTGGAGATAAAGGACCGGCTATGGTCACATTTGTTACTAAGTTGTATGTATTTGTTTGAAAATCCAAACACGTTGGATTAATTGTTGTACTAAATTCACTTTCAAGACCCAAAATAATAACGGTTTCCACACCTTCGATTCTCTTTAAGTCATCAGCAGATCTTACTTCCAACAACAACGGCTTTGCTTCGATTACAGCGGTTGAGGTATTATGAAAATGCTTTTGAGCAAACAAGTTGTTAAAATGCAGGTAAAACGAACTGGTGATTAGAAGGAATGCCATGGCGGCCATGAAGCACAGCACGAGTTTTGATCTGTAAAAAGAGTTTATTATTAGTTATTAGAAGCCAATTACGTAAACATTAAGCACTGCTGAATTATTTAAGCCATGCTTGAAATTCCACACAAATTAGTGAATTCAGGAATCAGAGAATTGTTTATTTAAGTTTAAATCATTCTAATGTTTTGTTGTTAAATGTTAAATTGTTTTTTCGATGACGATATCAGATAAGATCTCTTCACTTTGTTTAGAAACGGTTATTTCCGATACGTTCGGAAATGGAGTGTTCTTCCTTGGGTTCATTGTAATAAATCTTATAAATACCTTGTGCCACATGACGGGGTTAAGCGCAGCCAATTGTATCCACATAATGGAATACAGTCGACTCTCCTTATAGCGTCTCTCCCTATAGAGTCTCTCTCCCTATAAAGTCATCCTGGGTTCCTCCCAAGCTAAATTATGTATATGAGAATTTCTACCTTTATAGCGTCACTCGTTATAACGTCAGTTCCTTTATAAAGTCGCTTTTTGTGTAGCCCTAGGTTGAAAAGCGTACCCTTATAATGTCATGTTGAAGTTACAACGCGTCAAACCTAGCTAAATAACATACTGGTGCTGTAATTTTAAAGCTATTTTTATTCTTCAGTTTCACTATAATTGCATTGGTCGCGACGTTATAAAAGACTGGAAGGAACATGTTATTGTAAATATATGTGCAAGCGTGGTTAACGACATTGTTTAAGACCCATCCAGGAAAATCCACATTTCCAAGCATTTAGATTTATTTTCGCATTATAGTTTTAACAGAATTACAATTTTCACTGTTTGAAAACTTTTGTAAATGTTCTGAAAAGTGTCTCAGTTCTGGGAGAAACCCCGGGGGTTTGTCGTTTTGCCTAGGAATAATATTTATTTATTTGCATATATTTAGGGACAATTCGTTATATTCAATTTATAGATGGAAAAGTAGAAATCAATAACAATTAAAAACAGATCAAGTGACAATTAGTTGATTGTTTAAAAGGCTGATTCAATGACTTTCAAAACGCCTTTGTTTTGAAAGCTGTATTGACTTGAGCTTTCTGATAAACGATTAAGTTAAGAAAACCAGGCTAATCCAAGTTAATAAATCGTGCTTACAAGCAGTGTGCGATTTAATTTCTTTGACTTCGAATAAAAATGTGTCGAATGTGTTATTAAATGTAAGAAACGGTTTGCTTGTAAATAACTATTTCTATGATTTGTATTTCAAATTCGTTCAATAAAAAGTTTGCATTTATCTAGCTGATTCTTCGCTTCTTCGGTAGAACTTCGCTCAATAGCAATTGAAATAATGGATAGTTCCGTTCAGTTTATCACTTTATGAACTAGTAAGAGTAGAAGTGTTGTTTTAGATATAAGAATTGAGTCTTACGTGTATTTCATTCTTCTACGCCCGGGTTTTGGTGCTGTTAAATTTTTAAAAACACTGTAAGTGTTTATATATGTTAAGGTATTTATTGCTCAAAATTAAATGCTATTCGTTGTACGATAACGTTCCTCAAATTCAATAACTGCATAAAATTTGTGATACAATAAACGTTTGTTATTACTGATCAGCGAAATCCTGTTTATCCCAAGTATCACAATAGAAGTATCAGAATCAGAAGCTTTTGTGGAAAATTACTTTACCTTGGGAATCTCTCGTAGCAGAGCTATGCAAAATACTTGGTTTAAGATTACAAAATATAGAATAAAATATCTGAAGTGAAATATAGAAAATAAAAAATACAAAGTAAAATACCTCAGGGTACATTACTAAAACACAAAGTAAAATACCTCAGGGTATACATTACTAAAACACAAAGTAAAATACCTCAGGGTACATTACTAAAATCCAAAGTAAAATACCTCAGGGTACATTACTAAAATACAAAGTAAAATACCGCAGGGTACATTACTAAAATACAAAGTAAAATACCTCAGGGTACATTACGAAAATACAAAGTAAAATACCTCAGGGTACATTACTAAAATCCAAAGTAAAATACCTCAGGGTACATTACTAAAATACAAAGTAAAATACCGCAGGGTACATTACTAAAATACAAAGTAAAATACCTCAGGGTACATTACGAAAATACAAAGTAAAATACCTCAGGGTACATTACTAAAATACAAAGTAAAATACCTCAGGGTACATTACTAAAATACAAAGTAAAATACCTCAGGGTACATTACGAAAATACAAAGTAAAATTACTCAGGGTACATTACTAAAATACAAAGTAAAATTACTCAGGGTACATTACTAAAATACAAAGTAAAATTACTCAGGGTACATTACTAAAATACAAAGTAAAATACTTTAGGGTACATTACTAAAATGCAAAGTAAAATACCTCAGGGTACATTACTAAAATGCAAAGTAAAATACCTCAGGGTACATTACTAAAATGCAAAGTAAAATACCTCAGGGTACATTACTAAAATACAAAGTAAAATACTTCAGGGTACATTACGAAAATACAAAGTAAAATTACTCAGGGTACATTACTAAAATACAAAGTAAAATACTTTAGGGTACATTACTAAAATGCAAAGTAAAATACCTCAGGGTACATTACTAAAATTCAAAGTAAAATACCCCAGGGTACATTAATAAAATAAAAATAAAAATACAATACATGGTCGGTAATTTAAAATACAAAATACTGGATTTTAAGTACAATACGTTTCTTAAAATACCCAAATAATGCTCACTATTTTCAGTTTCTGGGACTCAAACAGCTTTAAAAATTAACATTTTAAAAATTAATTAGATAACTTATCACTTCAATGACTGTATATAAAACTGGTTAGTAACAAATAATTCAACGTTTGCTGAATTAGTCAGTCCGTTAATTATAATTACATTGGCTAACGGTAATAAGTTATTTTGATTGTTTAAGTAATTTAGAATATTATATATTTTTAGTATCTGATCATCCGGTCTTGTAACATCGTTAAATTTTCCGCAATGGGTTTGTTGAGTTCAAGTTTGTGTAGTTCGTAAATAAGTTCATTTTTGTCTGACTTTTTTCAACCTTGGATTTGATTTAAACTTCTATCAATAGTCCCGTGACGTTTTCGTTATGACGAGAGGCCGGCATTTTAACATCAATACCATTTTGGTCCCACGAAGGTCATATTGAGGCAATGGATATACAAGTGGCCAACCCATGTTAATAACAGGTCAGATCTCCTTTTAAGACTCGCTAAGGTAAATCTGAGGTCGTTTCTATTTGTAACCCACTAAAATCTAGATATATATGACGGTATTTGAAGGTATGTGTCAAATAACCAGCTTTGACACTTTACCGTCAATACGAGCTCCAATATACCATTTATCACTCGCCATGACAAACAAAGTATTATTGACACATTGTTGAGCCATTCTAGGAAAGATCTGACGCAGATGAGCCATAAGCTCAATTGCTACAGCAGATATTACGTGCGTGGATAAAACGAGGAAGTGTTAACTTAAATGACCAAGCCTCTCATAATTCCTCAGAATTGAACTTGAAAATGATTATTTCCACAACTGATAACCTTATCGTCGGAAATTGCATTTTCTCGGGAAATATTTAGATTATGAATGGGGAATATATGAATTTCAAGGCCACTGACCTGGTTTACATGAGTAAAATAATGTAGTCCATAAAGGACTCGTTATTTTAAAATATTTGGTACCACAAGTTGCAAAAGAACATGTGTTATATTTTTTTAGTTCAAATAGTTGATAGCAGGCAACAGGGGTCGGATTTTTGTTAATCTCCCTGGAAGATCATTTCTGAATTTTCCTGTTGAATATTATCTCCCTGTTGGGAGACGATTTTCAGAATCCTTGTTGACAAAAAGGAACTCTCTACAAGACGTAAAATCGTTGCCAAATAAGGCCAAGCAATCTAAAAATCCGTTTGAAAAACAAATTCCCTAGCCATCAAATTTGAAAATCCCTGCTAACAAAGGTCCACGATTTTAAAAATTACCTGTTCCCAAAAATAAATCCCCTCCCTTGAAGATTTTCCCTGTCATTATTTCTCTTGATCTACCTTTGACCCAAGAATAATCTTCCAGTCTTTTCACAAAAATCTGACCCATGGCAGGCAGCTACGATTTAGAAATGTGGAATGATTGTGTTATTGTAAATTCATTAATTATAATAAACTTAATTTTCAGAAGATAATTTCCTCGACATTAACAAAATTCAAGTGAATTAAACATTTAAATTATTAGATTCTAAAAATTGACCACTTCTACGCTAAAAATTCAATATTTAGAGAGACATCAAATGCTTATATAAGGAGATTCTCAAGGATGCAGTTTTACTTCATTTATTTACTATCTGAAATTAAATGACGATTACTGTAGGGTAGGTGGAAGATTTGGAATATGCTGGTTCCAGCCAGAACGAAGAAAAGAATGAGATCGATACGATGTGTAAGGTTATTTAGTCACTGAAAACGATGTTCATAAATTTTTCACAAATGCGCAGGACATCTATCATCATCAGGGTATCCATCACATCAGGGTATCTATTTTTGACTGACAGTTGTCAATAGTTTTTCAGAAATATGCAATACCATTTACGTATTAACCACGGTTTATTATTATCTGTACATACACAAGTGCTTGACTTATCCGTAAATTGTGGACCTAGCTAGTAATAAGCACAACGGAGGGCTGACTCGTGAGAATGGAATGAGTAGGGCATAAAGGACACCGCACAATCCTTACGAGAATATGTCCCCTGTTTGATCTCGATAAGAAAATTACTGGAGGGTGCACCTTGAAGAGTAGATCATTTTTGATAATTGGCCCAAAGAAATCGTAATGCAGGATTCGGAGATATCCCGGGTTAAAGTTATCGAAAAATGAGGGGGGGCTCAAGGGGTCCCAAAAATTTCAAACCGTGAAAATTAGCGATTAGAACATTTAGAACTTCAAAAATGGCAAGAATAAAAATTAAATAACGTGTAAAAAAATTTCAGCCAGATATGACCTCAACTTTCCAAGATACTGACCTCAAGACGTCAAAGAACGTCGATACCGGTTTCATATTCTAAACGCTGATGAAACTGGCCCAGATTAGAACTAGGGCTTTCATTAGACATAAATTCAACGTGTGCCGAGTTTGGTTCCAGTTTGTGACACGATGACCTAGCTGTGACCTCCGAGGTCAATATCTTGTCCATACCGGATTTGGTGCCTTAAAATCATTCGAATTGCCCGCAAATAGACTAGAACTTTTATTTTAAGCCCAAATAAGCTGCCTGTCAAGTTTGGTTCCATTTAGTGACACGATGACCAAGCTGTGACCTCCGAGGTCAATATCTTGTCCATACCGGATCTGGTGCCCTAAAATCATTCGAATTGCCCGCAAATAGACTAGAACTTTTAGTTTAAGCCCAAATAAAATGCCTGTCAAGTTTGGTTCCATTTAGTGAGACGATGACCCAGATGTGACCTGCGAGATCAATACCTTATCCATACCGGATTTGGTGCCCTAAAATCATTCGAATTGCCCGCAAATAGACTAGAACTTTTAGTTTAAGCCCAGATAAGCTGCTTGTCAAGTTTGGTTCCATTTAGTGACACAATGACCAAGCTGTGACCTGCGAGGTCAATACCTTATCCATACCAGATTTGGTGCCCTAAAATCATTCGAATTGCCCGCAAATAGACTAGAACTTTTAGTTTAAGCCCAGATAAGTTTCCTGTCAAGTTTGGTTTCATTTGGTGACCCGATGACCCAGCTGTGACGTCGGAGGTCAATATTACATCCATATCGGATTTGGTGCCTAAAAATCATTCTATTTGCTCGTAAATATTCATATAAATATATATACAAAATTTGTGAAATCAATTTATTTCCTCACAACAGCAGTGATGGGCATTTTAGCAAGCTCTATTCTATTATACTTATATTTATTAATATATTTTCCACGGGTGCCGCCACTATCACACTACTCCACCAGCGGTTTTGAATAGAATAGACGAGCTCTACTGCTATTATGATTTGCTGACCTGCTAGCAATTATTTTATTCAATTATAAGTTAAAGTTATTGGCGCTACACTCTATTTTACTCTCTAAATTTGTGTTAACTCTGCTAGCTACTACTGCCTCTACCCAAAAATGCAATGTTTAAAGAGAAATTCATGGTGTTTTAGAATAAAGTAGTAGAATGTAATACAAACAGTAATGAAGTTAGATCCAATAGTCGTCACTGGTGGCTATAAATGGTCATTAAGAATCTGAATTATAATTCCATTTCTGCTAATTTCACGTTAAGAGCTTTTGAGGTATTATTGAATACAATAAGATCGGTAACCCATCAGTACAGCTAAAAAATTACCCGAATATAAAGGGAATGAAACAATATGTGTATATATACATACATATCTTCGCAGTTATTATTATTGGAAACCCTAATGGCTGTGTACATTTCCGAGCATCCTAAAACGCATAACATCGTTATTTAAAGCTCCGGACTGCCCGGTTCTTTGGATATCGTATGAATAGTAATTATATATATATCTATTAGTATTACATTATTATACATTTAGCAGTTATTAAAGAACTGTTACAAATAACGGCTATACGCAAAAATCAAAAGTGAAATTTAAAGCTTTCGTCAGAATCTAAAATAAAGATTTTTTTAAAGATCATACTCGCGGAAGGGAGTGCAATACCCACTTACTCACTTTATGAAAAATCAAGAAGTGAATAAAATTTAGAGCACTGGTTCTACCTCTACTCGTACTACAGGTATCGAAATTGGGATCCTAAACAAAGCTCCTCTTCTCACTTAATTTTATGCGAACATACTATGTTCCTCTACCTCGATTATGCTAACATATTTGCATACCTCTACTAATTTTTTGTTGAGTTTAACGACCATATTTTATTACTACCACTACCTCTGTTTTCAGAATAAAAGAGGCCCCAGAACTGTACAACAGTATGACAACATGCTTGTCGAAATCATAAAAATGCCACCTGTTTCTTCAATGATTGATTCGCTGTGGCACGGGAAGGAGGCCGCCCTCGTTAGGCGCAAGCCGAAACCCCGTGCCGACACCGCGAATCAAGAGAAGGCGGGGGCGAGACGTTTTGTCGTTCAAGCCTCAAAAATGCTTTTACATTTATAAATCTTATCGGTTATAATTGAAATTGGGCAGGATACAATCATCATCATACAAGTTTGATACAAGGAAATGAAGAACCTGTGGTCGCTTATTAGCAAACACATGTTACAAGGAATGTTTATTTACTTTGTCGGAAAATAGAAAGGGAATCAATCGTAATTGATATTTATGTGGAGTTAAGAAAGTCCATAACGTTAGTAGTTTCTGCAAAACTAGACCTCACGAAAAACTATAACTGCGTTTATTTGGCATGTATTTTGCAAAAACATTTGTGTAAAAAAGCAAGTATGGGGACTATTTCAGAAATTGACTAAACCGATGAGTCCTCGTTGCGTTGTACATCCACAATAATTTTTGAACGAATGCAGGTCGAAACTTTGGTCAGCAAATGGGTATGAATGTGAAACACGTTAACTGATGAGTTATTAGTCCCCAAGTGAAACCTATGTTTGGATGCGTTCTATCTGTTTCCAACGTATAGGTTAATTCACGGCAATTTCAATAATTTGTAGGCATAAAAACAGATCGGTCAAACTAATTAACCAGAATGCCGCCGACCGTTCATGAAGATAACCGTTTGGGCAAAGCAATTACTGAGTCAACAAGCACGTATATGAAGTCCAACAAAACGTTGCGGGAAACTAAAATAAACATAATGGCAAAGTTTTAAGCAATTTTGGAACAATTGCTATACTTGTTCTTACGACAACAGGTATGAGATTATGCTGACATACGATGTCATTGCCGGGATATTACGTCAACAGTGTAAACATAAATACCATCATAGTGAATGGAGCACATGAGAAACGTATGGTATAATCTCGAAGTCGTCGACTACGATGGAGAAAAAACGATACTTTAAAGCTACCCACGTGGTCACTGACCAAATTCAAAAAGGAACCAAACTCAGAACCTGCAAAAATTGTACATATTCAAAAGGATTGAAGTAATTTTGAGACCACTCGAACACGTTTTATCTAAGTATAAGTAATATATTTATGAACCCATCAGTTCTCTGCAACGCCCAGAGGTCACCAACTGGAACCAAACTTGGCAGGCGACTTACTGGTACAACATGAGAAAGATCTATTCCGGGTCGATTTCATTAAGGTTAGGGGCGGGAAACCGGTATAGATGCGCTGTTTGTATACAATGTCACTGATGCTTCACAAGGTCACTAACTGGAACCAAACGTGACAGGCAGCTCATCTGGGCTTAAACCGAATCTTCTAGCATATTTCCTGGAAATTAGAATGATGTTTAGGCAATAACACCGGTATGTGTGTGATATTTCCCTCGGAGGTCACATCTGGGTCATCGTGTCACCAAATGGAACTAATCTTGACAGGAAACTTATCTGGACTTGAATTAAACGTTCTAGTCTATTTGCTGGTAACTCGAATAATTTTTAGGAACCGAATCCGGTATGGATAAGGTATTGACCTCGCAGGTCACATCTGGGTCATCGTGGCACCAAATGGAACCAAACTTGCCAGGAAACGTATCTGGGCTTAAACTAAAAGTTCTAGTCTATTTGCGGGCAATTCGAATGATTTTAAGGCACCAAATCCGGTATGGACAAGATATGGACCTCGGAGGTCACAGCTAGGTCATCGTGTCACTAAATGGAACCAAACTTGACAGGCAACTTATGTGGGCTTAAACGAAAAGTTCTAGTCTATTTGCGGGCAATTCGAATGATTTTAGGGCACCAGATCCGGTATGGACAAGATATTGACCTCGGAGGTCACAGCTTGGTCATCGTGTCACAAACTGGAACCAAACTCGGCACACGTTGAATTTATGTCTAATGAAAGCCCTAGTTCTAATCTGGGCCAGTTTCATCAGCGTTTAGAATATGAAACAGGTATCGACGTTCTTTGACGTCTTGAGGTCAGTATCTTGGAAAGTTGAGGTCATATCTGGCTGAAATGTTTTTTACACGTTATTTAATTTTTATTCTTGCCATTTTTGAAGTTCTAAATGTTCTAATCGCTAATTTTCACGGTTTGAAATTTTTGGGACCCCTTGAGCTCCCCCTCATTTTTCGGTAATTTTAACCCGGGATATCTCCGAATCCTGCATTACGATTTCTTTGGGCCAATTATCAAAAATGATCTACTCTTCAAGGTGCACCCTCCAGTAATTTTCTTATCGAGATCAAACAGGGAGCATATTCTCGTAAGGATTGTGCGGTGTCCTTTAATCCAGTTTGTAATATCATTTTGTAACCAAAACATATGATAACGGCTTAGTGTCGGAGAGGTCGTATTCGGACCATGAGACCACAAGGTAATTTTAGGGAAATCCCTCTTCTTACAATCCCAATTCCTATTCAATCTCGATACCCCATTACACACTCCGTCCCAAACACACTATTTACCATAGAGAAAACTCCCAATCCGTCTGATGCACACACACTCCCGATAGTCAATCCCACTCCCACATGTATATAAACCGCGACAATTTTAAAAAGCTAATGTACGGGATTGAAACTAACGTTATGGAAACGTTAATGGTTTCATTCATTTACATTCAGTGTCTGGCTGAAAGGATGAGAACGCATCAAAAAATGTTAGCATTTCCTTGATTTGAAACTACTGTTCACTACTCACTCTCTGTCTCAATAGTCATTACACGATCTTGATTTTAGTGCGGTATCGTGGTAAGAGGTTAGGGATAGTGTCATTCAGTCATTCGTAAAGTATATTATTATTTTCAGCTTATCTTCTTGATTGAAGCATAATAGGAAAGGGCAAGGGTATAATTCTCGGATAGATGAATTATTACTGTTACGCAAAAATCTTAATTTTTTGGGGAAACTCTAGTTGCGGGTTATTTATCATATTTAGAAATAATATTAATACTTATTATTTAAAAGCACTTTGTTGTCGGATAGAATTATTACTACTAGCCGAAAATCTTAATTTGGTGGAAAAAACTTAATTGAGGGATATTTACCACCTTATTTCGAAATTAATATTTTGTATTTGAAAGTACTTGAATAATTGTTTTATCAGTGCTTTGATATTATTTTAAGTAGCCTATGAAGTATGATTAATAGTGTGCACTCTGATTTACAGCAACTCGAGCATCAGATGAAAGTTCAGCCTGAAGAAGCTATTCCTAATTTAACAAATACAAATACTTAGTACACAATAAAGAGTGGGGAAAGAATCACCATAAGGTGCCCGTCTTGACTCCCGGAATCAGCAGCCGTCCTGGTGACCTGTATCAACAGAATCCTTACTCCACGAGTTGTACCCCAGTCACTGCCAAACCTACAGTCGTCTTCCAATTGACTTCTAATACTACCAGCACTAATAATCTCCCACTACGTTAATTGTGTACACGACGTATGCCAACTGCCTTCGACTCGTAAGTCATGTCCATGTACTTAGTACAAGTATTATGCAGATAATATTTCGTTTGATTTTACTTATAGAAACCAGGATTTACTCCTGGGTTAGTTATTATGCATATTTAAACGCATGTAAGATATATCAATGTGTTGAAAGATTTTTGTGAGCAGTTTAGCTTTAATTATCAATGGCAAGCTACATCCGCTCTTCTAAAATTAATTATTGCATTTAATTATATGGATTCGTACAGCCTGTGGAGATAAAAGATTACTCAGCTCAAGAATGGAGTTCAACCAGAACTTTCAACGTGCTGACCATTGTAAACATAGTTTTTTTTCTACTTGAGAAGTCACCAGTATGGACGATTTTGCATTTGCTGCACCTGAAATTGATGTTCCGTGATTTAGGGGACTAAACTTATTACGAAATTGACAATAGAAAAGCATGCATAAAAATGTTGATGTGTTAGAGACGTGTTGTTGCACTAGATAGACAGAACGGATATTCAAAAAAAATTAACAAAGCTACATGCCGTTGTACAAGTTCGTTGTTTTTACAACTCCTTCGGGACAAAAATAATCACTTTTTCGTACGCTTCTGCTGAACGTTACGGCAATTACAGCATTAAGTTCTGAGGTTCATGAATTTTAGGATTTGCAAACAGGATTTTATTTCTGATTTTCACTCATTTATATATTGTACAAAAGGTTTTTTTCATGTGTTTAGTTCCGCTTTATTTCCTCGTGGTAAGTTTATTGACCTGGGACTTTACAATAGTTGACACCATTACATTATCAATTTAGTTTTCTAGCTATCTCAATTAGCGGTGAGAGAAGGTTGAAAAGGTTCCTTCCCTTAAGATCATTGCGATTAATTAGACTATTAAACAACTAATTGTAGGTTGGTACACGTCCATACCGCTGCCGTAGTGTGAATGAATAGTACATAATTAACTGTAAACTGCTCATAAATTAAGCCTGCACTGAAAGCTAATTTCATCCCTAGACAGGTTTTTTATATTGTGTTTTTTTAATATATTCTGTTGTTGTCTACTTGTTAGGTCAGCGCTGGAGTTGTGAAGGGACTTTAGTATGGCTGAATATGAATGCAAAGAAGCCAAGGTTTTTTACATTTTCAGTAGTTATTTTAACTAATTTAATATCATATAGAAAATGGTTAGTAATTATATTTGCCTAATTCTTTTACAGAAAACTCGGATCATTGAAGAACTTTATGAGCTCGACGAAGATGATTACGTTGATGTAATTTGTAAAACGTTACCCGATCTGAGCAAACAAAAAATTGTCAAGATCAAAAATTTGATCGTAAATAAGAGGCTCATGTTGGGTGACACAATGGACCAAGGTACTGGTCTCATTAGCTCCCCTAGGGTAAGCCTCCCGGCATGGCAGGTACATTAATTTTTTTAAAAACATTTTTACACTCCATTAAATTATTTATAGATTAGACAAAATAGATTTTAATTTACAGATTGACCTGGTATACAGGGGCGACCTAATTCCGACCAAGGGTTTAGTATTTATCGACGTAGAAAAGTTCAACATACGGGAGACGCATGAAATGGCAGCAGGGACAGTTGCTATCGTAGACAGCCGTCGGGAATTAATTGTTTGGTCCATCATTAAACAGGAGAGAATTTGCCAATTTTTTCCTAAACTCACAGTTCAGGATTCGGCAAAAATAACCTAGGGGATTACTGTAGCTCAAGTATGCACTTTCTTATTTTTTTTCGCTTATGTCGTCAGTCAGGGCTTAATAAATGTTTCAATTTTTAAAGGCAAGAACTTTGATCAAAAAAGTTTGCAAAGGAAATACGGTTGTTCGAGCGGCAGTTGAAGCCGATTTGACAAGTATCGGATATGATTGGAAGACCAACGATACTTTCATTGCGGACATCCAACTTTTTTTTAGAGATTCAAAGGGTCCATTTCGGTTAGCTGACTTGGCAAAACACTTCTACCCAGCTAAGGCAGATTATCAGTGCGCTATCCATTCCGCCATAGGTGATGCCCGAATGTCTGTCAAAGTTGCGAAGTGAATGCTGGAAATACGGCGAAAACATCCAGAAAATACAACCTATGATAAAGGGCAGAGGTCGGCCAAAGCAACAAACAAATTGGATGTAGGGGACAAATGTTGCTGCTCTAAGACTACGAAGAAGTATAAAAAAAGCAAGCGGGAAAACCTGATTGGAGGAATTTTGATTTTAACGTTTGAGTGGATCAAAATTAAAACTACATGGATTCATAATTTGTTATGAAACCAAAGAATGTGTAATTTTCTATGGAAGATGTAAACTTAATTTTTCTTAGACGAAACTATTTAGACAAACAAGCTGGAATAGTCCTACAAGTCAATGAATGATAACTATGCCTTAGGTCCGGAATTACAAATGTATGTCAATCAGCGGGTCAAATAATTAATACGTGACGAGTAGAAAAATATATTGTAAGTAATGTTCAGGTGAGGGACAAGATTTTGTGCTAACTTTATTCATTTTTATACAGTTGAAGACAAGGCCTTTGACAGGTGGTACCATGAACACCCGTTTAAATTTTTGTAGTACTAACGATACTTAATGCTTCCTCCAAACAGTAGCTAATGCATGTTTTCGAATGTAAAGTCCAGTTTGTTTTCCAAGAGGATAGGTAATTAGGGCTTATGTAATAAATACTTATGTAGAATATCCCTCATAGTGCAGTCATGTAATGTTGTAGCAGTAATTGTTTCTAGGCTATTGATAACCTGTAATAATTAAGCCTTAGGATTTTAAGGTTTAAGTGCAATTTTCATGCTAATTATTGTATTGTTCACAGACATTACTTCAGCAAGGTCCTTGCTAAGTTATACTTTACTGTAGTCAATTATTGCTTTTTTTTCTTGTAACATGCATGTTAATTGTGAGGGGTGAATGGAGTCTACCGGTCGATTTTGATGTACTAGCATCTACATAATTATATCTAGTAGCATAAAGCGAGAGTAAGCACATGTTATATAAATCTTACAGATATTTGTACAGGAATGAGGGGTGAAAGCAAATTATGGATATTTATTTTATACATACATACTATACTGTTGCATGAGTGAATGCAGGTTATGCTGTTAAATATGACAAGATAATGATGTTATGTGATCATCGCTTTTACCGTTAAACATGAATGGGTTAATTTAAGATCCGTTGTTTAGGAACTCTTTAGGAGTAAGGAGAGTTAAGTGAAATTGAATTTTGTCTACTGCTATACAATATTCACAAGTTAGCATATATGAGTGAAGGAAGGATGAGCATACACAACTCAGATAAACCCTAGAAGTTGAGCTTAAAAAAGCATGCACATTAATTTAGGATCCGATTTTTTACAAATTTTCGAAGGTTATGTTGAACTTTCTTTGTTCTTGGTCCTCTATCGTTCATCAAAAGTACTTTATGAAATTCCTAAAAACTAATTTAAATAAATCGTTTGGCTGTTTTGGAGTTAATAATCTTTGATTCATTTGTGTTGAGAAACATATCAACAAATACGTATTTGCAGCTTTTATTTTAGAAGTGAAACTTAAATGAAAGGGACTATTTTAATCGTGCCCGAAATTTTTAAAAGGGTCACGAGTCTAAAGAATCAGTTTTAAATATTAAGGGTCCAAAATTATTCTGAAAGGCAACATCTATAATATCTTTTCCTTCGCAATTTATTTTGAGCTTACCAACATTCGCTATAAAAATACACCCACTATTATTAATATACTCATTCCAGGTTGAACCTCAATAAGGTGAAGGTGAGGTACGGAATAGCAGCACATCTGACCTTGCTACTTGGGCTGCCTAATTGCAGACACATTACAAGGAAGATCCACGTTGATTTTATTGTGGGTGCATTCTTCCCTATGAAATATAAATATAGAGAATTTTAGACCTCCAAAATTGCTTTTGAATAAGCGTATATTATTTTTTGTAAAGATAAAGAACATTACAAGTTATAAGCCGGAAGGAAATTCTTACCGGTCAGAGAGCAGTTACAGAGCTTTAGATTTTAATGGAAAATCAACAGATTTTTGTGATGAATGAAACATTTCTGGACATTATTGAAATTCTTCTGTAGTCATTAAATTAGCTGCTAATAGTTTACTGATTGTTATAAGCAAAGCGATTGTAATTACCGATTCTAGAGTTTAAAAATAACAATTACTGCTTGCAATGACATGGTTTTGGTGGGTTTGGGGATTAATACGGAACCGGGTTCGTTATTTACAATGCATGTAATAAATTTAACTGTTGATGTGTATTTTCAAGAAACGGTGACGTGAAAGTCACCTCCGGGGCAAGAACATGATAATTAAAAACGCCTAATATTCTAAATGAATCCATGCTACATTTGTATGTACAAATTATGTAAATGTTACAGAATAAAATTTAGTAATATATATATCCTGCTTATTCTTTAAGAAAGCGAAATTAAATAACTACGGAATGACTAACTTTGTGTTTGAGAGTAAAGGATTATTGTTCTTTTGTAAAATGGGATTTCATTTATTGGCTCATACAAACGGGAAACTAATTCTTAGTTCGTGAAGTTCTTAAACTGTGTGCATATAATAACAAATTTGCCACATGGATGCTACCACCAGCCCTATGACAGTGTCTTCAGGATGATGGTTGATTTTGAATCTTTCGTGACTCGATAGTATTGTCATTCTTCATAAAGATCTTATAGGGATTCTCAATCACACTATCTTTAAATAAAACTAAAACAAAATAAACTTAAACTATTATGTCAAAGTCAAATAACCTTGATAAATCAGTCAGAAAATTGTTCGTATCTTGTACGAACTGAATGCTCTCCACCGGATTTGCATTTATAGTTGCTCTCATCAGTTCCCTAGTTAAATCCATTAATCCCAAAATGTAATCATGCTGACTGACATGAACAGAAATCCTCTTCTTCTCACTAATGTCCTTTACCACAGAGTTATTATTCTCAGGAGTGTTGCTCTTACCACCAGAGCTAATTTCATTGGGCCTTTTTTCACCCGGGTTACCCACGTCCTAAAAATCTTAACTGGCAACCAATAAACTCAGACGTAGTCGGGATTGCGCAAGTTCCCGATTCACTCCTTTAATTACTCGTTTGTAAACTCGGGGGATGCAGAGAAAATAATAAAATGCTGTGAGGTTTGTAAATTTCTAGTAATTTTGAACAATCAGACAGTCAATAATAGTTTATAGTCTACAATTCCGACTTGATATTGTGCATTGAAAGAAAATGAATCGGATTCCTGCGAACAGCGGTACCGTAATCCATCTTTCTAAAAGTAATTTTCATATGTTCCTGTACGTAAATACATAGTAGTAGAATACAAATAGTCAGGTCAAGCACCTATAAATACAGGTACTACCTTACAAAGTCATCAACAAAGTCGACAAAACTAAAACATACTTTTTACTTATTGTTAGTAAGGACTACACTCAGCCTGACTTGGGAACTTTCTTAATCTTTGAAGTTGATTTCTGGCTCCAAGATATTTGTTGTGTAAGTAAAATGTGTAATTACTAAAAAACCGAATAATAACACCGTTTAACAAACAATGAATTATAAACACAAATAATAATTGTAATCCAAGATTTATTAGATTTTACAAATACCAAGTAATACATAAATGCATACAGTGGCATGTATCTGCTTAATATTAGGAAGGCAATGTGACGGCCTTATGAGACAATTCATTGTCCATAGTGACACGTATTATCATTGTTTGTAGCCTGATTTTTCCTGGTCCTCCAATGCTTTTAATTTCTCCAATAATTTCTTATTCTTTTTCAACAAAACTTTGTTTTCAAGATTTTTTCCATCCAACCTGTTAGAAATTCCTTTTGTAAGAGATCCACTTGTCCTTGCTAATGGAGCTAGCACGGGATGCTCGTCAGCATGGTCTATCCAAAACTGAAATACGTTGCATTTGTCGTCTAGAAGGTCGTAGTTTCGTTCGTCCAAGTAATTTTCGATATCTTCGGTCAGTGAAAATCTTGGAGATATCGAAGGTTGACCGTGAGCTCGTAGCAGTGCTTCTTTCATGTCCCGAAATAAGCAAAACGGAAAATGTACTTGATACCATCAATATAATGTAACACTATGAGCACTGTACAGCTTCATAAGTTCATTATTAACTTACTCAACGAATACTTGCTAGTTTCTGAAGATTCATCGTTGACAGGTGTTTGAGTTGGTACAATGTCTAAATTATTATTTGATGCCAATAAATTGTATTCATCAATAAGGTATTTTTTGGCAAGCAATCGTTGAGCGGTAGGCAATACCAGTCGGTATCTGGGGTCCACAAGTGTACAAATTAAATATGTGGGATCAAATTCAGCCCTTTCTGGAACCAATTTGAAAATTTCTTTTTAACTTCAGTTTGTTCTTCTTTGCTGCGTCTCCAAAAAGCGGATCATTATCATACTTATCCAAATGACCATACATTGACAAAATAACATCAATCACTTCAGATGATACGGGATCTTTTTCTCTGGATATCATATTAGTGTAGTCGTGGAAAGGTTTTAAGAAATCCGAAATTCGATTGACGTGATTCCATTGCTCTTCATTTAGGTTGTATTTGTCCTTTCCATACGTTATTATAACCTTCTGAATAGAGGTTTTAACTTTATTGATTCTTGCAAATACTAAATAAATGTAGTTCCACCGAGTTTCGGCGAACGAGATCAATCCAACACCTGCTTCAGCTACCAGAGTAGCGGTAAGCTTGTGTGAGGTTGTGAACTTACTTACGAGCTTCTTTACAGCGTCTACAACTGGTTTCAAAAGCGGTTGAACATCAAACTGTTGCAAGCAGACCAAAGTAGTGTGAATGAAACAATTGAGTCTCCTATATGCTGGACTCGGTTCATCTTCAATGGACAAATTAATATCTGTCCTGCAGCCAACTCTATTACTGAGAAACTGGTCTTTTCATTATGAAAGGTACTAGCCTCACCCTTTCTGTTCCCAATTTCTTCATGTTTCAATTCGAAGATCCGTTGATCAGCACGATGACTGCATATCATATTCGACCCCCATCAGTAAGTGCTCGCCAGACTTGACTTCCTTTAATTTCATACCGACTCATGACGACTTTTATTTTCCTAATAATGTCCTCGGCCTTGTGCGTAACTGTGGTAAATCTTTCAAGTCGTGGAATTTAAGTTTTCATACATCGGAAAACTTTACAATGGGACCTTTCAAAAACAGTTTTGTCCAAAATATTTCAATAACACTGGAAATTAAAGAATGTTCTTCTATTTTGACATCCTTTTTCTGGCATGCGTTTCAAAGGAAACATTTGTCTGTTATATTTGATTGTCCCGATATTATTACATCACATGGTTTGACAGGACAAGGGGAGTCCATAGTAGTTGTATTTAGGACATTTAAAGGGGTAATGTTTTGTCGAGAAACTAACAAGGGAATAATATTATGGACATTCCCATGACCATGACGTACGTGCTCTGCTTGTCCGAAAACATGGAGGACGCTCGGTCGTGAAACTTTCTTGAGATCTTCTTCACCCTAGCTGGAGTCCGTAGCCAGTCCCACAAACGAATTTGGGTACATTGAAACATATGCCAAACTGTAAGGTGTCCTGCATCAAAAATCAAAACTTCACGGCAAAATGACTTTTGTTTATTTTGAAACATTTCGATCCATAAACTAAATACTAGCAAACCTTTTACGAATAGAGATGTCCAAAAATCACTGATTGCGAACTAGGTCTGGAACTCGTTGGGCCTGTTCTTGGTCTGCTCAGGTTCAAGCGTAGGACCATTTCTTATGATCCGTTCCACAATTTTGGTCCAAAGACAGTATTATTGTAGATCAACTGGTTTAAAAGTGTATGACCTGTTCCATCGGTTTGTCCAGGTCAAATTTGAAGTGAATCTTTCACCGCGTATATTTAATGGTAATTATTTGTATTCCTGACGAATTTATAATTTGATTCGACCAAATTGTCAACTATACTCCTTATATAGAAAGTTTCAAATTGTTCAATTTTTCATCCAGACCAAAATTTCAGTCTCGACCTTAACATTGCCAGCAGTACTGCGAGTAATCTGGCAAGGGGAGGTTAAATTTTTAGAGAATGTAGCTGGAAGCATTATTCCAAATTTAACAAAGGAGTTAAATTTTTGCAAATCCCCCTTGAAGATCCTTTCTGAATTTCCCTGCTGAATGTTGTATCCCCGCAGGGAATTCTTTAATAATTCCACAAATACCAGCTGAAAAATATCAGCGATTTACCATGGAAGGTTAAGAAACACCCACAAGCACGACACTCAAGGATGTCAAAGATTTATTGCCATCAGGTGGTAGAACGGTGACGGTACAATCTAGAGCATCTCCAGGTGGGATAAATTAGGCCCACTGCCGCCCGCAGCCCTTAAATATTTACCCGTGCCCACCCAGTTATACACAAAACTCACCTCTTTAATAAAATTAGAGGTCAACGATATATCCCGGCTCTCAAAATTTAAACAAGTCCATAGCCCGCCCGTAAATGCCAATTCAGCTTGTAAATCCGTAGCTAGACAGAACAATTTGCTCATTCGATTTTGCAATTTTAGTTTTTTTGAATACAATTCGAAATAATTGGGGGTTGCTTCCACGGCCGAATTCTTACTATTACGTGTAGCCAGAGTTGATGCCCCTCCTCCTGATGTCCTGCTAAATATATTTAAAAACGAAATGTTAACCGCCCGAGATGATCTATTACATTCGTACCGGTGGCTTATGTGATTACACAACAGTAAATAAAATTCAGCACTTTGGTAGCTATAAGTCGACGCTAGTTGAACACTTCTAACAACCATAATGTATATTCAGAGCATTGGAAAATACATATTTTTTTTTCTAAAAATACAAAATAAAATACATTTGGACTAAAATTCAAAGTACAAAGTTAAAATACTTCCGTTAATTTTAAAGAAATACAGTAAAAATACATTATATTGTGGGTTATTCAAAATTCCAAATACAAAATACAAATATATAAGTATAAATACAGTTTTAAATACTTTTCTCAAGGTACGATTATTTCAGTAACTTTGTTTTCTTTAGCACAGTTTTAGAAAAACAAACCTTTTAAAAATATCATCAGAAAGCGAAGCCCTTCTGGGCACTGCTGCCCTAGTCAAGTCTAGACTTTCCTAGTCAAGTCCTAGTCTAGACTTGACTAGGAAAGTCTAGACTTGACTAGGAGGAATAGACTAGGATGACTCGCCAAAAACACAGGACTTGACTAGATTTGACTTGCATGGCTTCATGAAAATGGTAGTCTCGTCACAATTACTTGAGGCTCCCTTATTGAAGCTAAATTGAAATTAGAAATTCCAGTGTGCTTCCTTTCGAAAGAACAAAACATAAACATTTGGTACTTCTTTCTATAAACCAAAACCCCTTCTCGAACAAAAGAACCAATCTTTCTAACGTGCCCTTTAACATTGTTATGTATTATTCGTTAGAACAGATCATTCTTCCCAGGACAAAAATTATTCTGGCAGGGAAAATTGCCAAGGGAAGGAATTCCTTTTTGAGGAGATGGATATTCTATTTCGTTGGCCTTGGAAATGAAAATCCCTTGACAGGCATTTTTAATATTTTGGCGTTATTCAGGAAAATTAGTTAAGACAACAGGAATTTTTAGAATGTTTGACTTTATATGACAGGAATACAACGTCTTGTAGGGACATTTTAGTTGTCAACGGGTATTTTGAAAATCGTGGACCATTGTTTCAGGATATTCAGAAATGTTCATTCAGGGAAATTTACAAAAATTAGAAACATTTGATTCCGAACTTGCAAAAATTAACTAATTTATGTACTGACAATTGTTGATTGCGCAAAAATTTTACCGAGCATAATTTTTGTACTGATGTAAACTACGTGTTGTTTCGCATCTTTACGTCGTTTGATGCAAATAAACACGAACTGACTTTTTGAAAGAGGTATTTGCTAAAATCTGAAAACTTTTAACTCGACGAAGCTCCAGTTTAAAAAAATATATTTTTCATATTTTGCTATTCAAAATGAAGGAATTTTTATAAAAATATGCTGTGACTAGTGGAATTGACTAGACGTGACTAGGGATCAGGCTGCAGAATCAAGACTAGGATTAGATTTGACTATTGCTTATTGACAGCTGAATTGACCAGACTATTTGAGGTTCTAAACGTTAAAGACAACAATAAGATACGAGTTTATTAATGTTAAATAATTAAATTAAAATACATCAGAAAGAGTAGCAAGTAGACATTTTCTCGTTAAGCAGTTATGAACATATTTAAAAACATCGCATATAAGATCACTTGAAGGGGATACAAATAGTTGAAGCAGATTGCATTCGTTTTGGAGGTAGTTTCGAATTTGATATTTGTCTATGAATAGTTTTCTAGGAAAAGAGTACATGAGACATTTTTCAAACATACATTTTGAAATATATTGTGTGGTTTTTGTAGGTTACAATCATGGCATATTTCGTTATTCGACAGTTTATATTTTGTTCCTGTTGTATATAACTTCGATGAGCATAATCTTATTTTCGCCATCAACCCAATGTATTGAAAGGGAATCTTATACGTTAGGTTATTTGACGACGAAAATGGCATTTCATAAGTTGGTACTGATGAATAAATGAGGATTTCTGAATTCGATGTAAGTCGTACTCTATAAAAGAGTCAAAAACAGCGGCCATTATTACTTTAAAAAACCTGACAAATATTCGGCTGACTGAAATTCCCAAACTGAAGCAACCCTATATTTGTGAATAAGGTCTCAAATATAATTGGCCCATAAAGGTTTGCGTTTGTACAATGGTATGCTTCGTCCAACATATTTTAGCCTTTCATAACATAACTTTACAAACCTTGTGTTTGGCTTTAATAGAACCGAGAACCAATATTTTAGCGCCCATCCAATTCCCCTATAGAATATCCTAACTCTGCCGGTTTTAACACGAAGTGCATACGAAGTAGTGTCATTTGGGATCCAAAGTAACAGAACTTTTCACACTTTTGAACAATTTCAATCTCATCACGTTGTTAAAGAGCCCATATTTCAGCTCCGTATGTCATTGTGCGGATAACTATTTCATTTTGGAGGCCCAAGAGTCGCATTTAGATGTTCCTAGTATTTTCAGAGTGGGCCCAATAGTAGCAATAGATTTCTTTACATGCGCGTCTGAAGGACCCAATGTGAAGGTGACTCCCAGGTATGCATATTCCAAAACAATTTCCACTGCAGATCACACTCAGGTTGTTTTGCAGATAGTTTAATAATTCTAATAATAACTTATGATCCTCAGAGTATTGCGTGCACGAGCGAACAATGGTAAAACCATAAGGGGACATATTTAATATGTAATACATAAATTCTTAATTTAGATTGACCAAAACGCTACTTAAAATGATTTTGCTCTACGTCGTCAAACCACTCATACAATTAAAGATTTCAGAATATTCGTCCATCGTCTAAATTAAATATTTCAACGGAGTTGAATATTTTTGCCCCGAATCCGTTAATCCATTAATGGAAATTGACAAATGTTTATGCCCGTTCCTTAATATAAGTTCAGATTTCGAACTCCTTATTGCCTTACTGCTTTATCTAATCCAAATAATCTGATGTTTTAATCAATAATCATTTCATCTGATCCAACAGATAACCTTAGATAATTTCCAGTACGTCATTTATAACTCATTTATAGTTTACTTATTCAAGTCAGAGCAATTTCATCGAAAATAGCCCACTATATGACAGAATGTAATGTCTTAATTCTAAATTTCATCATGTAGAGATTGTAGGTTGACGTCACCCCCACAGTAAAATGTCCCTCAAACTCATTCATAAACTACACAAACTGCAGATGGATGTTTCTTCTTTAGCTGTTTTTCTGAACACAAAAACATTCTTGACCGAGAAGGATCAAAAGTATAAAGGCATCATCTATTGAGTAGAAATATTTAAACGAGGGTAAACGTGAATGGGAAACGAAAACGAATTTTGAGAAATTTACCAAAACGATCTGCGTATAATACATTGCACAGACAACTTAAAATTCTTTCAGCAATTAAGATGGTGACATTTGTCACATACAGGAATAACTCATTATAACGAAATCCCAGGGGACCGGTAAAATTTGTCCGCTATACAAAATTTCCGTTGTATGCACATAACAGATTTTATCCGTTATATGATTTCGAAATGAAAAGCATGGCTGATTAGGAATACTGACTTAAATTCACAACACGGAAACACCAGACTAATATAATAAATATGCAACTGTAGAAACATTAAATTGATTAATAGAGACGTACAATAATTTATTTGTCATCGACACGCTGCTGGGCTTTTATTATTTGTGTCCATTTTTACTTAAATAATTTCTTCAAAGTATCTTTCACTCTGGTTGATGATAGATCACGATCTTTGCATAGCTGAGCTTGATAGTTCCCACTTTGAATTTTAAATATATTAGTTGCTTTTTCTACTAAATTTCAACTCGGTTTGATTTTGCGGACATTTAAGCACGGTGAACAAATCTCAAGACATAAATCCAAACTAATTAGATGAAACAAGCAAGTGTTCAAGAGTTCTTATTCATTCAAATAAAATGTATATGCAACGATTTGGTCCCAATATGACCATTCATGCTACACCCATATGAGTAACAAGGAAGACCATGAATAGGACTGTAGGAATCAGGGTCAAGCTTACTCCCTTTACCATTGTATATTGGTGTGACAACAGCGGTGTTAAAATGTTGTGGTAATTTACATGACGATAAGATTAGGTTAAATAGCAACATCACTGGTGTCACAAGCGAAGCTTCAGAAACATTTCGCGAGTAATAATATCATGCTTATTATTTTTGTACTTTAAACTATGTACAGCGTACCAAATCTCATCAGTAGTTATAGTATAACATTCAGCATTTTCATCTATTTGGTATTTAAAATCAAGAATATCGCTATCAGTGCAGTCACACGGAACTGTGAAAGACAAGGCAAGAGAACTACAAATTTCATCGTATGTACTTATACAGTCGACTCTCTTTATAACGACATCAATAAATCTCCCAAAAAATGACGTTATAAGGGAACGACGTTATAGAGGCACATCATATAAATAACGGTTTAATTGCAAATTTTTCTTTTTCAGTTAAATTGGAGTCATGTCTCGTTTAATTAAAGTAGCATACTATATGTCTATGTAGAATGAGAATAATAATGGTTACTATTAATAAACAAATAATCATATCTTTGAAGTTTCTCTCGCCACAAACACCTCCAAAAACAAAGGTCAGGATTGAAAAGTGTTGTCAATGTCCAATTACCCTCATGCAAAACGCTAAGGATATTCTAATTGCTGTAAATCAGAAGTGTCATGAACTCGATTTAAACCGTATAATTAATTCCACAAGCAATGGGATATACAAACATGTGTACGGGTTCTCCTTTATTAAGAGTTATTTGCAAATGAGGCTAAGTATACAGTATAAACAAATAGTAGCTCAGGTTAGAACAGACTGCAACCACTTAACCTACAAGCATTTAAAAATGAGGCTGGGTAATCCTAGCTGCGCGTTATGTAAGGAGAAGGATTAAAATATCTCCCATATCCTTTTTCACTGTACTAGTTTAGAAAGCGTACGATATAAATTTTATCATGTCACCCGAATTAAGGAATTAATTATTTTGTCGAGATTGTTGGATAGTGAGAATGTGGAACTCGTTAAACATTTTTGTTTTTCTGTTGTTAAATGCATAAAGTATTATGTCTTGAATGCTGTTCATGATGGGTAAGTCCCAAGTGAATAAAAAAGCCCTAGATTGGCTTGATTGATTGATTGAATGGGTGCGTACGCGAACAAAGAAATTGTTCCCGAAATATGGGAACAAAAGCGGGTTTGGGAACAGGAACAAAACTTGTACCTACCTGGTATTCACATGAAGTTTATAAATAAAAATGTCCTACAAATAAAATATAATTTTAAAAGTGCGTCATAACATATTAAATAAGTCACTCTTTCACACGTCATTATTTAACAAAATAATAAATAATAATAATAATTTAAAACGTGGCAAAAATGGAATTCTCTGGAACTTAAACCTAAAATTGTAGCTCATAAAACTCCTTTTGCTTGCTGTTTTCCTTATTAGTTCAGCAAAAGTGTAATGAAGGTGCTACTTGTCATAGCTAATTTCAGTTACTACTGTACTTTGCGCTGCGATAATTAGTTTAGTGACTGTTACTAAATTATTGTTAAAATTCGAATGGCTAAAAGTATTGGAGATGGCGTGCTGTTATTTATTTTCAATAGCGTCGATTTGATATTTGGTTTTTAAAGCGATACATAAATTGAGTTACCTGGGGCATATATGTGTAAGTTAATTGTACTTTCATTTTTCTGCTAATCTTTAAGTAGGTACTTTTGAGAACAGGAACAGGAACATTCCTGTTCCTGCAGGAACAGGTCCAGAAGCTTTGAATTGGTACCCATTTTTATGGGAACAGGAACAGGACTATTGCTTTAGTTCCTGAAAAAATGGGTATAGGTACAGGAACAGGTATGGGTACCAAATTTCCGTTCCCATGGACAGCACTAAAGTGCACTTCATATTGCAAAAACTGCATGGATACCACTTGAACTGTCAGGGATAATGCATCCAGTTCATTTGGCCTCTTAATCCCATGCATACGCTCCGACATTATCGCGAACAAATCCTTCAAAATAAAACGAATGACTCAGCTCAAGGGATTTCATAGTTTTCCAAGTCTCGTTACAACAAAGTTTACATTAGAAATCAATGTTTGACACAAAACTTTAAAAGTACAAGATTTTGAGCAAAGTTTTATTAGGTTCCAAACGTTTTTTACAAAGCAATGCAAAAGACAAAGCAACTTTCCTTAGGATCTCCCGAGCCCAATATTGACATTGTACCTGCATCTGGTTTGGTTCTGCAGATGGGGTGAGGAGATCAAATCGTTGGACACAGGCACAGACTCGTTCCGCATCTTGTCCCGTAACTGAAATTATTACAATTCAATAGATGGCGTCCGATCATTCAATTCCTATTCTCTTCCTCTTTCCTTGAAAATTCACGCTCAACCCTTTTTCTACGATTATTTCAAAAAATGTATTCCAAAAATACATTTATTCTCCAAAAAGAATTTTTCTAATTTTACAATACAGTTAAACTTCCCAACGGGTCTCATTTCCGTCAATAGTTTCCTCCAAAATTCCTCTTTACATGTAATTAATTTTCAAAATTTTCTGAAATTTTAATTAAAAATAAAATTTGATGCATTTCATTTTTCATATATTTATAACATTTAAAAACAGGTTTGTAAAAAACATTTCAACAACACATGGATAAAATGAATAGCAGATATAATACAGGTGTTTATGTTCTTTTTCTGCAAGCGTTCCCAAGAAAAAAAAGTCTTGTCATATTTTACAGTCCCAGTAGTATTAGAGCCCGAGGTGTGTCAGGACAAGGGGAGTCCACAGTAATTGTATTAGGGACATATAAAGGGAAAGTGACTGTTCGCTGGGAAACTAATAAGGGACTATTATTATTATTGTAGACATTCCCATGACGTACGTGCTCTGCCTGGCGGAAAACATGGAGGAAGTTCTGTCCTGCAACTTTCTTGAGATCCTCGTCACCCCAGCGTGAGTCCGCAGCCAGCTCCACAAACAGATTCGGGTACATTGAAGCATCTTCCAAGCCGTACGGCGTCCTGCATCAAATTTCAAAACCTCACGTCAAAATTACTATTTTCCCTCAGAAACTTTCTTCCACACTTTTCTCAATCCCATGCAAAATCCCATCTGCGTACAGTCCACCCTCCTTATCATACATTCCCCCTAAAAAAATCCTATTCCCTACTATACGCTTCTTCCAAAAACCCTTATACTAAAATCCCACTGTCAAATTCCCAAAAAACCTATTTTTCACCATCATCTGCTATAGCAAAAGTCCACTGTTATAAACGCAAAAACACTGCAAATGTACCATTCCTAGAAAACTCCGTTCAAATCAGTATGGACACATGAACCTCTTATGGAAAAAGACAAGGCTATGAAAAGCCATCTTTTAACTACGGCCCTATCACTTTAATACAGCCTTGCCCAGAAAACGCACCAGAACTTCTGGGCGGTGATATCTGTCGAATTTCGAAAATTCTTAAAAATTTCGAATTTTCTTCCGGGAATTTAATTTTTATTTCTGAGACTTTTTTCTAAAGGATATTAAAAGGGGGTACGTTATAAAGAAACCGCACTGTATCTTTATATCCAGTGCCAGGCGCTATACCCACACGCTGGGGAACGTGTCAAGAGAGTGAGAGAGAGAGCTCTTAAGTTCTCCTTCGAAAGCAAAGCAACTCTCCGGACGAAAGGGAAAAGTTGCTTTGGAAAAACTTTCCTCTCTGTTCCCTTTTCAATGCAAGAAAAAAGGAAGGGGGAAAAAGAGCGGGAGAGAGAAAAAGTGAGAAGAGAAAAAAAAATTGGAGAGAGAACTGGACTCCCAATTCCCAACACTTTGCTGTACATTTAGTACGGAGGAAGAATGTATTTAGAGATCCCTTGTCAAGGAGTTTCATAACGTCTCTATTCACCTCAGTTGGGGTATAAAATGTACTCTTGAGATAAGGGCCACCTGAATTTTAGTAAATGGCACCCTCAGATTTTTTGGCCCTTCGAGCCTGATACATTTCAAAATTTTTAAATGCCAAAAAAATTGTGTTTTAAGATACACCTGATCTTTTAGTGAATTTTTAGACAAATTTTTTTCGTGGTCCTTCGAGCCGGATATTTTGTAAATGTTTGCTAATTTCCCATAAGAATGTAAAAGGGAGGAGTGTATTGAGGGAAGGAGGACTTGCGAATAAATTAAGTTGATTGAGAGAGTTGTGACCGCGCTTGGGAACATTGGCAGGAGGCTGAGGACAGAGTGTGAGGAGGGTGTGAATTTTCGGTCAGAGCGTAAATTCCCGCTGGCAATTCTGAGAAGATTTGATGTACAAATAGGGATTCGGGCCGTTTATGACTTGTTTACGACCATCTTGAAGGAAATTGATCACCGACGGAAGAGGGGAAAAATTCGGATGTTTTGGAGGATAAGTTGAATAGGAGAAGAGGAATGTTTGGGGAGCCTCATGGTGCTGTATGTATAGGAAGTGTATAGGAAGAGCCCAGGGACTTGTAGCCACATAATGGTGCAAGTGAGGAGCAATAAAACTTTAGTCAAATCTCTCTCTCCCTTTCTCTCTCTCACACACACACACAGACACACACAAGTTGCAAGAACAAAAGTGTGGAATGTATTCAGACCTAGATCCTCGCACCTTTCTTCATATATTTACTTTCCTCATTCCTTGGCGACCAGCACCGCTTCGGAAATTCCTCTTGTCTTTGTGCATCGTCTTGTAGTAGAGTTTCTAGTGACGGTTTGTAGGGTGAGGTGTAGATTTTGCTGGTAACAGGTATATTGGGAAGCCATTGATTTTGGATGTAATCCATGGGGTACCCTACATGCTGTATACGTATATGTAGTTTGACCTGAGGTCACAGTGATATTTAATTTCGACCGCAGATCATGCTTTTTATACACAGACGTACGGTTTAGTAAAACCAAACTAAGGTCAGTGGCTGGTAATGTTTTAGTACGATTAGATTGCTTGCACGTTTTGATATGGGGTCAATTGGCTATTTCACTTTGACCTGCGGTCGGAGATTTATGACCGCGTGACCACAGGGTACTTAGGTCTATTCAAGTTTGACATTTAAAGATAGTTGGACATGTACATTTTTCTGTTTGCGGGAATGGTGTTAAGATTTGACATTATTCCAGGGGGTCATTTTTGAATTTGACCTCAGGTCACAGAGCTAATTTATTTCGACCAGAGGTCATGGGATCATTAATTATTTATTATATGTACACTTGGCTTCGGTTTATTATATTAGACAGATCAGGCAGTTATCGCATTTAGACGTCTAATATTTTTGACCTGATGACCAAAGGACTCTGAATTTGACCTGATAATCGTATGCTTCTGAATTTGACCTGTAGACCAAATGTCTAAATTTGACCTGTAGACCAAATGTCTAAATTTGACCTGATGGTCGTATAATTCTTAATTTGACCTGAAGACCACACAACCAGGTTTGAGCTCAAAGGTCAAAGGTTTTACGTACATTTTTACAGAGGTCACAGGGTCAACAAATTTTGACTGAAACATTGGTTCCTTCTACGTTTTACACAATACAGCTTATTTGTCAATACTGACCTGCACTCATCGTGTCAATAAAACTTGACCCAAAGTCAAAGGTCAAATTTCGACCCCAGGTCACGATTTTAATAAATATCAATTTAATCGCCTTCTTCATTCTAGTTTTATGACCTCAGAGTACTGTCAATAAATATTTTGTCTTTCGACCTTAATTTCTAGCTCCATGACCAGACATTTTGAGGTCAATACAGTTCCCTCCGCCCCTTAATGTTTTGAATTGAATTCCATAAAAAAACTGATTAAAGGAAAAGAACGCATGTAAGAACTGAGCTGGCGAAGGACGTTTCGGGACCCTGTAGATACGGAGAGCTACTTGAGATTCATGTACCTGAAAGATATAGTAGAAGGAGGGTGCAGTGTGTGTGACCGTGAGAAATACACAGTTGCGGAGTTGGTGAGTGTGTGTGAGAAAATGAGGACTTTCGGTGCGTGTGGAAGGATCGTGCAGGGAACGGTCGCTTCAGGAATTTCCGGTTGAAAAAGTCAGGGTTCGGGGAAACCGCAAAATCTTTAAATATGATGAATGCCGTCGTTAAGAGAAGTAAAAGAATGGCTTTGGGCTCCTTGATTCGCTCGAGAAAGGCAAACTTTCCGTAAACACTTGAGCTCATCTTTTAAACACACAAGCACTTGTCTCCAAATGTACCGGCGGAGTCCCTATTTCCTCCCCATAAAGCAATGCCCCCATATACGAATACATTACGAATCACATACACCTTCACAGTCGCACTTCCCTATAGCAGCCCTCCCTCAAAAAAATTTTCTTCTCTCGCCAAAAAAAATCCATTTTATTTTGTCTCCATACAAAACCTTAAAAACACCCATAAAATAAAATATAAAGTACCTCCTTAATATAACAACCCCCCTAGAAATCCTTTCAACAACGTGCCAACACATTTGGACCCCTTCCAATTTACCCCAGATCATTTTTTTCCCATGCAAGATCATTTCTACACTCAGTTCCTGATATAGCGGATCCCCTTTAAAAATACATGTTCTCCAAAAATATTTCTTAGCACGGACAAAAAGGTTTTGCATCGGAATCAAACGAATTTTTTCCCGATGCGAGCGTAATAATATCGAAGAAAATCGGAATTTCTCGGGAGCGCCGTTATAAAGAGATCCGACTGTGCTCAAACACTTTATGTGCATTAACTTACTTGTTAATACCGTCAAAGCCCGCTCCGATGCCGATGTGCTTCACTCCGATCTTGTCTCGGATGTAGTTGATGTGATCTGAAAAAATCAGAGACAGTTTTTCCCAAGTTGACTTAAAGGTTTGATATACAGTGGACTTTGAATATACAGGAGATTAAAAATAAAAAAGAGCTCGAAGAATTTCCGATGCAAAACCATGGAAATTGTTGTTTTGCAAGAGAATGGAGCGATGCATTTAATGCATCGGTGTTAAAATAATTATAATGGAAGCTATTAAAAAATTTGGTGTAGTATATGATGCACGAAACGGAGATCTATACGTAATTTTGGTCTGTGATTCCGATGTATAGCGAATTCCTTAAACATTTGTATAGGAAAATTAGAATTTTCATTGTGTATTTGTTTGTATTAGGAGGACTGACTGTATTTTTGAGCGGAAAATTAATATACGTCAAAAGTTGAAGGGAAGGCGACAGCGGTGTATCATGACAGGGGAAGCAGATTTTGGGAGATATTTTACCTGCAACATCACGAACAGTTGCATACTCCTGACATTTGACAAAGTAGTTGTAGAACGTGACCATAACGAGTCCCCGGTTCCAGACCTGAAATTCCACCCACAAATCTTTGTATTACAAATGTAAAGCCACGTTTCCAGGGTTTCGTTGTAACATCCATTTTACTCTCAAGAATACATACAGGATGTCTCTTGTATAGCCGTTCCTCTGAGATCCCATACAAACGTAATTACAAGCAGGTTTCGTAAAATGTTAATTTCCCACGATTCCAGACGAGATTTATGGGTTTCTTTTCAAAAAACGAATCTTTGACTTGGGTCAACTTCTAACGTTATACGGGACACGTGTGTAATACAGATCACATAGGTAATAAGGGTCACTTATGTAAAAGTGGTCACATGGGTCATAGAATTCGCATGGGGTCAAAGGAATAATAAAGGTCACATTGACCAAAGGAACCATATATGCAAAGGATTCATTAGGGTCACACCTGCCAAATGAATCAAATGGGTCATACAGGTCAAATCAATCACATGGGTCAAACGGGTCAAAGCAACCATAATGGTCATACCTGTTAAAGGAATCGCATGGTTTACGTGGGTAATATGAATCATATGGGTCAAAGGAATCATAAAGGCCACATTGACCAAGGAAATTCTTATAGGTCGAAGGAATCACAGGGATAAAGGATTTATAAGGGTCACATTGGCAGCCAAATGAATTATATGGGTCAAACGGGCCACATAAAGTATATTGGTCAAACGGGTAACATTGGCGGCCATATGGATTATATGGATCAAGCGGGTCACATGAATAATATTGGTCAAAAGGGTCACATTGGCGGCCATATGGATTATATGGATCAAGCGGGTCACATGAATAATATTGGTCAAAAGGGTCACATGAATTATATTGGACATACGTGCCAAAGAAATTACACGTGTCATATGGGAAAGAAATCACATGGTTCAAAGAAATTATATGGGTCATATGGGTCAAAGAAATCACAGTGGTCATATGGGTCAAAGAAATTATATGGGTCATATGGGTCAAAGAAATCACATGGGTCACATGGGTCAAAGAAATTATATGGGTCATATGGGTCAAAGAAATCACAGTGGTCATATTGGTCAAAGAAATTATATGGGTCATATGGGTCAAAGAAATCACATGGGTCACATGGGTCAAAGAAATTATATGGGTCATATGGGTCAAAGGAATTACATAAATAAATATAGTAGTTACATGGGTCACATATCTCATAAATAAATCAAAGGTCATAGAACTGGAATAAAAGCACCAGCCAAACACTAAAAACTATCCACCCCCTTGACTTGACCCCAAAGTGACCTTACCACCTGACCCAGGTCATTGTCCCCACTCAAAACAAAACAATCCACTTTCAACATTTCCCGAAAGTTCCACATTATTTTGGGTCCCCTCACAAATTCCTCCAACTTCTCTACAAGCACAAGCATATGTCCCTAGCAATTGTAAATAAACAGCGCGGAAACTGCTATTGACAGTTTGATTTTTTCAAGTCTCCTACCCCATAATGTAAACTGATAGTTCCTCTGTCACATGTCAACATCAATTTTAACCCCAAACTTACAAAAGTCTGAGCACACAGTCCACTCCCACTATCCCATACCCCTTCCAAAAAGGTATTAAATATTACAAAAAAAAAATCTAAAAATTTTTTCAAAAAATTTTGAAATTAAAAAAATTTATTAATTACAAAGCCGCAGCCTCTACATACAACGCTAGCTTTGGAGCGTGCTCTGAAAGCAGGGGATAAAATGCGAGGGGAAAAATGGACTTCATTAATCACTCCCTCATGACCTCTTAATGAGGAGTTGGGAATTAGGCGTAAAAGGAATATCTAATGTGATATGTACAGGGCTGTCTTCAGGTATGGTTAAAATCCCTACGGATAATTATACATAGGGAATGCTAGATATAAGGAGCCCATGCAATTATAATGGGTCTTGTGAAGGGGAAATATTGCCTGCGATCTATATCCTCATAATTGCATTATGAGACTCTCAAAAGCCGCACATCAATCACTGGACTTAATTTTCCCTCAACATTAGTGATTTCGGAGCCCCCTGTGCTGTGAGGAGTGTACAGTGGGAAATTGATGTAAGAACCTCCCCAGGAAAAATTGGGGGATTTGGGGGGGCCTGTAGATTTTGAATGGAGAGGAAATGGGCGAAAAGTGGGAAAATGTGTTATGAGAAATGGTGGGGAATTAAAAATGAAGTGAGACTGACGAGCTCGTTGAGGATGTCGTCGGGGACGTTGCGGGAAGAGTTGCATATGGCGTAGACGGAGGAGTGAGAGAAGATGACGGGGGCTTGGGACTCGTTCAACGCATCCTTCATTGTCATCTTGGACGTGTGCGAGAGGTCAACCAGCATTCCTAATCGGTTCATTTCCATCACCACGCTCTGCGTAGCCCATCAACACATTTCCACATAAAATCCAAACGAAAAAAATACATTACTTCCGCATATGTACATACGTGCATTTCTAGGCACAGGGTCTCTCCGAAAATCCTACCCTGGTTTAAGGAAAGCATTCAAAAATTTTCAATTTCTTGCTTTTTAAGTACATTCTGATTTTTCTAATCAGGAAAATAATTTGAAAAAAAAATAACCAAAAGAGTCATCCCTATAAGTTTATGTCACTACAACTTTTGTTTCGTTTTTACTGAAATTGGTAATGAAATCAAAAAATTGACAAAAATTTAAATTGAGCAATTAATTTTTGTAAAATTTAAGGTGGAAAAATGTTTTCAAAATTTAAGGGCAAAAATGTTTTCAAAATTTAAGGGCAAAAATGTTTTCAAAATTTAAGGGCAAAAATGTTTTCAAAATTTAAGGGCAAAAATGTTTTCAAAATTTAAGGGCAAAAATGTTTTCAAAATTTAAGGGCAAAAATGTTTTCAAAATTTAAGGGGAAAATGTTTTCAAAATTTAAGGGGAAAATGTTTTCAAAATTTAAGGGCAAAATGTTTTCAAAATTTAAGGGCAAAATGTTTTCAAAATTTAAGGGCAAAAATGTTTTCAAAATTTAGCCGCTGAAAATACGTTCTGCATACAATTTAAGGGCTGAAAATAGATACATTTTGTTACAAGTTTGTTTCTTGAACAATTGAAATTAAGGGCAAAAAATTTTGATCAAAATTTCAGGAATCAATTTTTTATTTATGCAATTTGAGAACTAAACTTTGATCAAAATTTCAGTAATAAATTTTGTGGGTACTAAGTTTAAGGGCAGACAATTTTAGGGACAAAACATGCAAAACGGGTAAGTTTCGAAAAAAAATTAACGAAAATTTCAGGTAGAAAATATGTTTTGAATAAAAATTAGGGCTACAAATGTTTCGGGTGCATACATTTGGGTTAAAAATATGGTTTGCATCAAATTTGAAGCGCAAAAGGTTGTTGGATAAAATGTAAAATTTTAAGAGATTTGTGGAACCTTTAGAGCTTAAAATACATTTTGAGGATTATGGTGATTGAGTAAAATTGGGTGAATAAAATCTGAGGGGATGGGCAATTTTGAATAGTGAGATATTGTGAAGGTCCTAGTATAGACGCATGTTTTGATTCACCTGCCCTTGAGAGCATGCTTTGGCGTAACCTTTCATTGCAGAGCTCGTCCTGCGTTGGGACATGACTGATGGGGCTCCTTCCTTCACGGGCACCTTTTCTTTACCAACATTGATTGATCTGGTTCCGGGTCATCCTAATACGCTCAAACTGCCTAAATGCCCATTTGTGAAGAGACTTAAAACTTACCCGTCCAAATTTTGTTAAACCGCCGTGTTGTGGTTTATGAGTCCCGGTCTCGACCAATGAAGAGTCCGCCCTTTAAATTTAGGCCGAAAAAATATTTCCATATAGAATTTGTTGCTCCAAAAAAAATTTAGTGGGATGTGAAAATTTTCAAAAAAAATTTTTAACATTAATTTTGTTGTTAGAGCAAGTCTGGACAAAAGGAATGTTTACCAAGGGGTGTTGCAAGTATGAGTGAGTGTCATGGCTCGGACCCCAAGCTCGTAAAAGGTGCGAAGTGTGGCCAAACTGTTCCCAATGGAATGACCGCCTTCAACTGCAATCAAACTTGCAATTTTCCCTTCCCGATGCGCTTGTTCGATGTCTAAATTTTTAATTTTTTATTTTTATAAAGTATTTATTTACATGTGGTTAATAGCATAATAAATTTAATCGTGGCTAAAATTTTGCAGAAAATTACCATCTGCAGAAAGAGCAAGGACAAGGTCGTTGGGGTATTTTGAGACGAGTCGCCGGATCAAGTCTATTTGTTCGAGGGTGATTTGAACAGCGTTTAGAAATTGGGCTTCGCATGGGACGTACGCCACCCAGAACTGGACAAAAATTTATTTGAATTTTTTGACAATTTTTGGAATTGTAATGTTTTTACAATATTTAATAAAAACCGTCACCTTTAAAATTAATTTGCATTATTCTTAATTTTGCCAAAAATATCATGCCCCTGTTTCCATCAATTTTGCATCCATTTGAAAATATTTCTTGTGGGATTTATGAAATTTGGAGAAAATTCTCAAACTGTAGCAGAATTTTATTAATTTGGGCCCAAATTTGCGATTTTTGGTCTAATATAAAATATTTGGTCCTACATTTACACTATCTGACCCAATTATAGAACTTTTGACTCTATTGTAAAATTTATGGCCCAAATTTACAAATTTCCCAAATTTTGTAATTCTTCCCCCAAATGTAGAGTTCTTTACCCCAATTTTAGATTTTATGGCTCAATTTTACAATTCTCGGGTCAATTTTCTGGTCCAGTTTTACATATTCTCTCTACTTAACAATGTTTGCCAAATTTTAAAATATGTTACATGATTTTACAAATTTTGACCTAAGCTCACAAACGTTTGCCCCGATTTTAATAGTTTGTCCTCACATTTAAAAAACATTTGACCCGGATTGAAATTTTTGACCTGGATTAAAATATTTGACCCGGGTCGAAATTTTTGACCTGGATTAAAATCGTTGACCCGGATTGAAATCGTTGACCCGGATTGAAATCTTTGACCCGGATTAAAATCTTTTACCCGGATTGAAATCTTTGACCCGGATTAAAATCTTTTCCCGGATTGAAATCTTTGACCCAGATTGAATACTTTGACCCGGTTGGAAAAAACTTCCCAAATTTACAAGTTTTTCACCCAGGACTACCAAGACATGGGCCGAATTTTGAAAAAATTTAGTACTGAATTTCTGACCATTTTCTACTTTACATAATTGTAATAACAACAAGCATTTTTAGTAAATCGACAAATTTCGCTTCATGAATGTTGTTTAATGATATTAAAATTTGGTTGAAATTTCGTTACAAGTGATCACGATAAAGTTCTTCGTAAATTAATTTACGCATAAATTGTCCTCAATTCTTTCCCCCAAAGGAGCAATCAGTGCTAAATTGGACTGCATCAACTGGAAAATACAAAAAAAAACCCAGACAGGCACAAATAATAATGCAAATGTCCAAATTGAAATTCTGAAGCTTCACTTTGGATAATATCCCCAATCAAATTGAATTCTTTCTCATTGTCTCAATAATGCCGGAAAATAATAGATTCCTAATTCTAAGAATGCTCTTAGTAAAGACAGTCCACTTCCACATCGGAATATGCTTCATAAAGGGAACAATCAATATTTTCTGAGGCAAAAAATCTTTAAATTTTTTTTGTTCCTATGAAAAAAGATAAAAATGAAAATTATCCGGTTCGAAGGACCATGAAAATGTCAGAGTGTAATTGACTTAGGGTTAGGGTGTCCCCTATAGCAAGTGTGCTCTGTATATGCATAAAGATAAATGTATATCAATATAGGGAAGCCCCAATCTGTAGAATTGCTCTCTGATTGTGAAATCCGGCTCGAAGGACCAAATTGCAGAGATAAGAATATTGAGAGGCGGGGGTTGTCCGTAAATGGAAATGAGGGCGACGTGCTTGAAATAATTTAATGAGGAAAAAACTTTTTCTCGAACCTGAGCTCCAACAAGTCCTCGACGAAGTCTCGGGATATCTGTCTGGGACCACGTGCTATTGGCCCAAGGATACACAGATCTGTTCCGGAGGTCCACGGAGAAGTTAAAGTCATTGATTTGACTATGAATAAATTTCCGGATGTTCCAAGGCAAGTCATTGTGGCTGGATGGTTTCAAATCGTAACTTTTATTCATAAATTTTCTTTTGATCTAAAGTCGGTCAAAGTGGGTCAAAATTTACCCGTCTATCAGAGGCGACGTTTTCAGGAGTGTCCGGACCCTTTTAAGTAACTTGGCTCTGGCGGACGTCCTGGAATCCGGGAATAATTGAGGCTCCCAGATATTTTGGGGGTATTGTGATATTTGGTCATTTTGACCCGATGACCCTTTTTCTACATGCGACTCTCGACCGTGAATTTTTCCCACGAAGCTAGTTAGAGCTGTTAATAATAGCGCCCAAATCGATGGCGTTAACATCGGGATCCACATTTGAGTACAATATCGATGGATTCCAAGGGCTAATATCGCAGATCACAAAGGTTTGGACCCCTAAAATTGTTTACCAACACTGACCTGATTTTGAATATTTTGCTGATGTTTTGGTAGATTGACCTGAAAATTGTATTTAATTTTTGTCAACATTAGAATATTAGCCATACTTTTAATTACTGACCCAATTTTTGACCTGAAATCGTAATTCAGTTTGTATAACCCAATTTTTAAGCGGTTAAGCATGACCCAAGTTATGACCCGATGTTGATTTAGCCGCTGTTCGCATGTTTCAAAACAATCACGTTTTTAATTCTTACCGGAAGTTTTACTATATGTGTGACCCGATTTTCTAATTTAATTTGACCCTTGTGACCTTACTTTTAATATAATATAAAGTGACTTATAATATATCATGGCCCTGCTATTGGATATATTTTCTGACCAGAAAGTTGTTTTTAATTGTCTACTCAGTTTTAATGGATTTAGTATTGTAATGTTTGACTTCGCTCTTGACCTGAAATGTGACCTAAGTTTTGAAATATTTTAACCTGAAATATTACCTATAAGTTCAAATGTGGTCTCAATTTTTAAAGCCAGAGAATAAGGTCAATAAATCTTTCTTTACTTAACCAAAGGCGAATTCTAAAATTTGACCTCACTGTTGACCTGACCTTTGACCTGAAATTTACATGACCCATTTTATAGGAAGCAACAGTGATCTTTTTGCTCAATCTCCAGAAAATTGCCAGCTTTCCTGAGAAGCCTGAAATTGACAATGGCATGAAGTCTTTCTAGGTTAAACTTCTCACCTCAAGTTTGAAATTAAAATTTAGCGGAGAACTTTGAAGCAATTTTCGCTTTGGATTTTATGTTGGCTTTCACTTGAGCTGTCACTTGGACATTCAGTTGAGCTCTTTCGCTTGAGCTTATCTTTAAATATTTACTTTACCTCAGCTTAACTTTCACCTCAATTTTCACTTGGACTTTTAGCCCAATCCTTATCCAAACAATTCTCTGGAATTACCCTTTGACGTTAACAAGACTCCACTCCATTATTAATCTCAACTTTCAAGCGACCATTTAACAATTTATCCAACTCTAATTTCTCACTATTCTGACCATCACCTAATCCTTTATCCTTCAAGTCAACTTTCTATCCTCCAACAATTTTACTCTATTTTTGCAATGCTATCCTTAAACTTCTTAAAGTTTTCTTCTGAAAACATACGTCAAATTTTTAATATTTTTTTATCATGTTCTTCTTTCCATTCTCTTTTTGAAATTCCTTTACAAATCCTTTCAAAAAATTTATTACTCAAGTTTAAAAAAATTTCCAATGTTACTTTAATTGGGGCAAAAATCTAAATCGGTACTCACATTTTGCATACAATGTTATAACAAATTCAATCACAATACAGTTTGTTGCAAGCTTCCTACCCTAATTTCTACACATTTTACAAAATTTGTCTAAATTTCCAAAATTCATAAAAAATTTAGGTTCGCCCAATTTTGTCCCTAATTTTGTAAACATTTCGCCGGAATTTGCTTAAAATTTTAGAAATTTTTTCACAGTTGTGATTTATTGTTTCCAAATTTTACACTATTTTTTGCTCAAATTTTAATAAATTTTTGCGCTAAATTTAGCAAAATACTATACAAGTTATAAAAAATTGTTGTTCTTTTTCCTTTTCACAAATTATTGCCCATTTGAATAAATTATTGCTCAAATTTTAATAAATGTAGATTAACAGAAATAATTTCTGGAAAATATTTACACACACGAAAATTTTCCCCCTAATTTTACTCAAATTTTACCCTAAAATATTTTTTAATTCACAAATTTGAAAAATTGATCAGTTATTTTCCGTATTCAAATATTTCTCAAAAAACGCTTTGAAAATAAAACCTTCCGTTAAGATTTCTTAAAATTTATTCCGAAACTACTGCACAAAATGTTTGCCAAACTGCAGTGAAAAAATTTACTGGAGTCTTTACCCAATTAGGTAACACTTTTGAAATAAATATTTTTTTCTGCCCAAAATTTACTGTGAACGTTCCCAATAATTTTTACAAAGAGACTTAAAAATTTTAGACAATTTTGTAACCTCAACTGAGTGTAAAATATTTGTAGGGAAAAAATTTGTTAAATTTACTTGTTTTTCGAAATTTTCCTTCTAAGTCCTGGATAAGTTTCACTGGCCTTGTCACTGTCAAGCTTTAACCATTTCTACGGACTTTGGACTTTCAGTTGAAAATGATGGACCGGGATCCTAAAACGCCTGGAAAGTCTTTCGTCACATTTTCCCAGGTCTAAAAATAAACAAATGTAAAATTCATGCCAGGTGCGCAAAGTTGTGGGTTGAAACAGGGAAGATGCATTTAGTTGGAGGATACAAGGAGTTGAAAGTAGAAAATAAAAGGTAATAAAAGTGGTTTTAAAACTTTTTATCCCCAAAAAATTGCCTTGTGGTTTAAAAAAAAATATTGGGGGCTTAAGTCTCTAGAAAACGGGAGATTGGGAAGACATAAAAAAGAAATGGTGGAGAATGTCCCGCCATCGAAATCCGAGGCTAGTTCATTTTTAATCAGATCCCTATTTCCTTTCGTTCCCAAACTATGGGGAAAAGCCACATTCAATTTTATCACCGCAACATCCACCTCTAAATATTTTACTACAGGCGGACCCCGGCACAGTGACCAGGGAACTGTTCGTAGGAAGCCAGAAATTCCCGCAAAAATTTTTAACAAATACGGGCAACTCCGTAAAATTTGAGGAAAATTTTCTGAAATTTTTTTGGAATTTTTTTGGAATTTTTTTAGGGGGAAAATAGACCGTTACAAAGAGGTTCGACTGTGTCCGGCCGTTAACGGGACATACGAAGCCTTGGAATTGCTAATGCTGAGCTATCCCCATACTTTGACTTTGGAGTGAGTTCCTATGCCCCAACTATGGGCCCGGTGGGAATTGGAAAGAAATTTATTTACAAATTTATTTAGAAATTTATTTAGGAATTTTCTCCCCATATCCACGCCCCATGCCTTAACGACCCACAAAAAAGCGAGTTTTTTTCGCGGGAATAATTGGATTTGAATAATTAACTCCCTCCTCTTGTTTTAAATTCGTCTTCATGTCCTTTTAATTTTTCAATGACGGTCTACACTCCTTCCATGCTCTACATCCACGTTTGCCCGGAGAGAATCCACAAGAAGGAAAAGAGACTTACTTGGAAAATCTTTTTGGGTCAACTTTGGGGTCAACAGTGTCAGGTGGCTGTCAAGTATGAAATTACAGATAGAACTAAAACGGTATTTTATTTTGGAATTCTTTGAAAAAGAAGTAAATTCTTTGAGAGGTTAAAATTCAGGCGGGGTTTCGCATGATTTAAGGAAAGGTCAAGTTGTGGTCAAGTTCGGGTCAAGCTGAAGAATGAGAGAATTGTACTTTAGTGTCGTGTGTATTTAAAGCTGTAACAAAGTAAAATAAAATAAATTTGTAATTCCAAGAACAATAATTACAACCATTTTACACTAAGATCAAGTGCGGGTCAAAATCGGGTCAAGAAGTCAAAAATAGGTCGAGGTCAGGTTTAGGTCATGTAATAATAAAAGTGTGTGATTGAGTTTTAAAAAAATTGATTTAAAATGAAACTATGTATATTTTTCTCATCAATGTTAGCAATTAGATTAAGATTCAGGATTTAATAAAATTTGACCCTGGGTCAAAAGTCAATTTAGGGTCAAAATTGGGTCAACATTGAAATTCGAATGTTTCCTGTCATATTTTTAAGTTTGTTATTTATTTTAGGAGAGTTTTATATGCCAGGAAATTTTAGGTCATTTCGGATCAATCTTGGGTCAACTTCAGGTCAAGTTGATCCCGTTCGGTCGAGACCGCCCTGGATGCTATTAGAGGAAGGGAGATCAACACGTTTAGAGAGCCTGAGCTCCTTGGAAGAGGGAAATGCCGGAAAGAGGATAGGATATATGTTGGTTGTTAAATAATTCCATGACAGGGATTGGCAGTTGGAGTGAGTGAAAACTATGAAGGTTTTCTTCCCCAATGCATTCTTTATGACCCGAAATACACCGTTATATCGGGAGCAGTACAAAGGAACCATTAGTTCGCCTTCCTCTCCTTTTTTCTCACTCACCAAATATCATTCAGGTTTAAAATTCTTCCTGGGTTCGGTTTTTCCCTTTCTTTAGTTTTCTCCTCCGTCTTCCCTTTCCAGGAAATTTTCGTCTCCCTTTTCGGATTTCAATCCCGCATTTTCTCTATTATTCATTCCTCTCCCATTTCTCCTTTTTCCCACCAACTCACCTCTATCTATTTCTAATGGACCCGCACATGCATATGTATCCAGTCATCGGTCCACAATCCCCCAGGAATTCCAAGCACATCTTCATTCAATCTTCAAAGAGTTTCAATTTTTCAACTCATGTACGTTCATAAGTATAGCCGCCTTTAAAATTTTCCAGTTTTTATTTTCCCTAAAAAAATTCTTTAAATTCACCCCGAAAGTACAAAAAATAACTCACTTTTTCATTCAAGGTCAATTTATGAGGTCACGCAGGTCAAATAAAAAAACATCCAAAATAAATCCTAAACGTAAGATCCATAAATCAAGGAACGTAATTTTTCAATTTTTCCAAATTACTAAAAAAATCTACTTTCAGGTCAAAGGTCACCACACAAGGTCACAGGGGTCAATCAAATTTAACAAAGTCAGAATTTATCATTAAAATCCGTCATTAGAAATTCATTGTTTCGATAAACCTAATTCCCGAAAGAATATGAATTCCTTCCAAAAACTATGAACATTTCAGGTCAAAAGTTTGACCCAAAAGGTCAAACAGGTCAAATAACCAAAGCGAAGTCCAAATTTGTCATAAAAGTGCAATATTAACAATATTTTTTCAAGGACAAATATTTTCAAAATAAATTTGAACCCTCAAAATAAATTTGAACCCTCAAAATTTCGATCCCTTTCAGGTCAAAGGTCAACGAAGTAGGTCTAAGCGGTCAAATGAATGAATTACTCAAAACTGACCCTTAAAATTTAACATTACCCTAAACCTGAAGGTCAAGGTTCAAAATTTGTGTACATATTTCGTAAGCCTATAAATATTTAATTTTAAGGTCAAACCCTAAATCAGGTCAAAGGGGTCAAATGAACGAACCCACTTTAAATTTACCATTGACCTTTATTAGCATTACTAATTTTCAAGGGAGCAAATTTTGGAAAGTGTCATAATTTCCAAGTAAATTTGGACTTTTAACCAGTGACCCTCATGACCCCGGTTACTTTAGGTCATTCTTCAGATTTTGAAGGAACTTTCTGCTGAATTCCCGAAAATATATTAATTTTGGATTTATGGGAATTAAATATTCTTAAAAGCACTCCTTGAGCGGGATTTCCCGTATTGCGTTTACAAACCATTGGAGAATTATATTTAGGAAACGCGGGAGCTACGGATAAAGTTTCGAAGCGAAAAGAAAAAGTTCAAAGGCTCTTCTCATACTTCCTGCTCCGGATAAATCTCCATATATTGGGTCTTTTGGACGCGGAACGATCTTACAGTATTTCCTGGTTATAAAATACGGTCAAAAATAACGATTCGGCAAGAAAAGAATTTTTTACAAAGGCCCTTAAAAGAGGATGCCCTTATAAAAAAATGCACTGTACATTGGCCATATATAGGAGGAACTGTTGATAGACAAGAAAAAAGGAATCTGGATTGAGTCAAATACGGGTCTGAGTTGAGATTATTCCATGCAATTACCTTCATATAGCTCTACAGGACTCGTCATAAATCCAATTGCAAATTGCTACCTTTCGAAAAAATACGATTTCCCTATTTTCCCTCCTATACGAAAAAAAATCCCATTTCCTTCAAATCACAGACTTTTGAGCAGTACAACTTCCATATAATGGCTCTCCACCCCTAAAAAAAGTTTTCAAATTTTTTTTGAAAAAAAAAATTATAAAAAAGAAACGATTTTTTTTTCAGGGAAATATTACATTGAGTTTAATTGGCTTCGATGCGTAATTAATTCCGATGAGCCCCCTAAGAGTTTCCGATGTAGGAATAGTTGAAATGAATTTTTTCAAGTAAACTTTTTTTTTGGGATGTAGAGCTAGAGGGCGAGGAAAAAGAAAAAAAAGTGTCTCTGTACAAATGTTTTCTCTCGAATTTTTTTTTTCTTTAGGAAAGTTAGTACGGAAAAGTTTTGGTTTTTTTACATCGGAAAGGGAAAAGTATGTTGTGGCATTATCACAACTGTTACTTTGTAATAAAAAATATTCACGAGCCTTGTTCAACCTCGTGAGCTCTTTGCTCTTTGAATTACCATCCCACTCTCGCTCCTGGAATTCTTCCTATTCCCAAACTCTGTGGCCAAATAAGCGTATGCATTCACACTGGAATTGTTCCTCGAGTGTTTGAGCGGGAATTTCGATCGGGGACAGGTAACCCTCCAGGATTTCTTTCCCGGGAAAAAAACTTCACTTTTTAAATACATTTTATATACGGATATGTAATGTGGGAAAAGGGATAGGGATGGGTCGTGGGGAGTCTTTACTGAATATGAGGATTGACCGAATTTTGAATAGATTGTTCTAACTTTGACCGTGTTTTGGTACATGTGTCAAGGATTGTCATTTATTGGACCAATTTTGATATGGATTGTTACATGAGATTTCGTTTGACCGTGTTTATTTCATTTGACTTAATCCCTTGGGTTTGGACCCCCGTGTGTTGTATGTTGTTAATTAGTTCAAGATATTCTAATCTTGACCCGATTGTGACCGAGTAGCGACCCATATTGACTGACGGTCATCTAATGTAGGCCTAATTCTGGTGTTTATTTCAAGCCATTTTCGACCCATTTCTTATGCAATTATATTATATTTTGACCCTTTTTTGGATGAATTCGAACGGTCTGGAACCGAAATGGAATAAGTTTAGACCCGTAAATCGCGTTTATATTTTAAACGGAATTTAACGAGATTTTGACCCGATTTGAAAACAGTGAATTAAATTTTGGCCTGATTTGAAAACAATATGATTAAAGTTCGACCCGATTTGAAAACTAAATTAAATTTTGACCCGCTTTGAAAACAGTGTGAATTAAATTTTGACCCACTTTGAAAACAGTGTGAATTAAATTTTGACCCGATTTGAAAGCAGTGGATTAAATTTTGATCCGATTTAAAAACTTGGAATTTAATTTTAACCCAATTTGAAAACTTTGAATTTAACTTAAACCCGATTTGAAAACAGTGAAATAAATTTTGACCCGATTTGAAAACAGTAAAATAAATTTTGACCCGATTTGAAACCAACACTGAACTAATTAATTGGGTTACTCTTGCCCCCAATTTTACACCAATGCAAATAAATTTTGATGCAATTTAACTCTAATTTTTAGCAAATGTTGACCGGATTTGTAATCAACTTTGACCGGACTTGAAACCAGTATTGAATTAATTTTGACCCGATTGTAGACCAAAGCGAAACAGGTTTTGATACAATTGTAAACTAATTTTGCCAAGGTTTGACCGCACGAGGAAACAGGATTGACGAATTCTCGACCCGATTTGAAACAATCATTGAAAAGTCATTTCGACCAAGTTTTGACAGGCGTTGAAACTTGTTCGGACCAAATGTGGACCTGGTTAGGAACTACCTTCGACCCAATATGGAACCAATATTGAAGAAAGTTTAGTTTTGACAGCAGGGTCTTAGAATTGGAAGTGAGTATGAAAAACCGGTGTATATCTACTAGTTTGACCCACTTTTCGACCTAAATTCGACGGAATTTAAATTGAAGAAATAAGATTTACCTCGGTAACATCTCGGTTGTGGTGTTAGTTGAAGTTAAAGTGTTGGATATTGGGATGTTTTGGTTGTTGTGATTTGTGTGCTTGAAATAAATTTGTGTTGTGCATAATAGGATGTGAGTGTGTGTGTGTGTGTGTGTTTGTGTGTGTTTGTGTGGAGGAGTTTGAGATTGAAGACGGAAGCAGGAGAAAATCAATGAATGTCAATTTTTATCTGCGGAAATGCGGACTCCTCGTTGGAAGACAACTCCTGACATTCGAGTATTAATCATTTTTCATCTGGGATTTCATTCAGACTTTATCACTTGCCAGTGCTTGTATCCCAAACTCATTCACTCACTTCGAGTTCCAACTCCCATTTCCTCCTCCAGTCCCAGTCTTCTCCACGCACAACCAACACAAGGCCAAAGGCACAATTCTCTCATTTTTATGTTTCCAAAAGCTCTTGTAAATCCTTCGGAGCCAAGCTCTGCACGTGATAGGACTTGATATATTTCCATTACACTCTTCCTCTACAACTTCAATCTCACTACTTTACCTCTCTACAAGGTGTCCCCGATAATTTTACCCATTTCGGTCAAATCCCGGGGTCACGGTCAAAACTCAAAGATCCTCCAATCCTTTCTCCTCATCTACTTCCCACAATCACTATAGAAACCCTCTACGTCAAAACCCTCAAAATTTGCCCATTGACCCAGGTCAAAGTTTCAGGTCACAGTGGTCAAACTCTCAAACCACATATCTGACATTAAACAAAGCCCTTAGTAAAACCCCCCCCCCAATACTCTCAAACCTCAGCAATTTAAAAATCATTTCCTTAAACCCCCTGTACTCTTTGACCCAGGTCAATATTCCAAACTGGGTCGAAGGGGTCATTACATCAAATAACTGTATTTTTACGTTTTTTATATAAAGATTATCCCAACTGCTGGACATTGCTTCTAAACATTACACGCTTGATTACCTGCCATTTATTTAAATAAACGCTCATTTTCCTGACCTAGGTCAAATTTCCGGGTCACACAGGTCAAAAATACAATTTTCAAGGAATTAAATGGTATTTGAAGCATGTTACAAGAATACAATTTTGTAAGTTTATTTTCCTTCTGAATTTTGGCCCCTGAACCTTCAAATTTAGAAAATTTCTCGAAACTTTGACCCAGGTCACAAATTTCAGGTCAAAGATTTTGTAACTCTACAAAATTTGAGCATTTAATTTACGTAGAAATTCTGATTACACTGGAATTTTTACAAGAGCGTCCCTGGATGTTAAATCGGGTCAAAAATCGGGTCGAAAACACGGTAAAATCGGTCAGCCCTTTTAGGAACATAATTCCGTGAAATCCTTCCCGGGCATCCCGTACCCCCGGAAAATAGTCCTATTTTAGAGTGTACATTACAAAGAGATAAAAATGTACGGTGGAAGTGCTTACCCCCAATTACAAGTGTCTGTGAAGCCCTAAGCCCTTGTGTATAGTGGAGGTGAGTTGGAGAGGATTTGCATTAATACCAGGCGAGAAAAATCTAACAGAATTATAAGGAGAGGAAAGGAGGTGGTCGGAGCGGAGAATTAATAATAAGCATGTGGAAATGGGAATGCGAGTGCTGATATGGCTCCCAACACACAATACAGTCCATGCTTAATTAACATACCCTCTAATCAAATTATTTTAAAAAATTGAAATTTTTTTCCTTTCCCCTAAATTTTTTTTGTCCCCTTTAAAAACCCTTCCTTTTACAGGGGCCTCTGCTCTATGAAGGGTACACTGTATAAATTTAAAATTTTATAGAAAAATTTCTCATTTAAAAATTTAGGGGGGTCCTCACAGGCGGAAATGACTGTATGAATTTAGTTACACATTACATACAGGGGATACGGATATGATGATAGGAAGAGTCATGACAGAAGTGAGAAGTGTTTGTGTAAATCAAGAGCTCAAGAGAGACCCAGACGGAAGATACAGTATCAGGGAGATCCAGGTCTGAATAAGCCCTCCATTTATTAGTAAGCGTGTGGAAGCGAGAGGAGGAATTTTCCCGGAATTGGAAATGCTCTTTTCCCCTTCATATCTCACTCCATACAAATAAATACACACGGACTATTCTCAGCCCTTTCCTATGCCCCAACATACGTGTACTTATTTACATACGTAAACAGTACCAGGCTTGTCGTCGACCTGTCAACCAATCAGGATGAGTCTTATCAGCCCTGGAGCAAAAGTCCACCTGCCTTTGTATACAGTCCCACTTCCCTATAACGGCCCACTTTATTAAATTAAAAAAATTACTTTTGGAAATTTCCACATGGGGGGGGATACGTTCACACTAAAAATTCTAATGTTAAATCCCATTTAAGAAATTCAGTTTTGAATCTCGCTGAAAAATTTAAATACAATAAATTTTTTCCACAGGGGGGGATACGTTCACATAAAAAATTCTAATGTTAAATCCCATTTACGAAATCGATTTTTGAATTTCAATGAAAATTTTCAATTCAAAAAATGAGTCCACAGGGGGGGGGGATACGTGAACGTTGAAAATTCTAATGTTAAATCCCATTTAAAAAATTGGGTTCTGAATTTCGACAAATTTCCTTTTATTTTTAAATAAGTTTAAAAAAAAGCTTTTTAGGGGAGGAGTGACAATTTATGGAAAATTGGGGAAATATAAAAAAGTGAAAATTGCAAAGCAGACTGTACGCTGGGAATGATTTTTGTAAGTGTTGAAAAAATGAAAGGTAGGAAAATGATTAAAAAGTAAGGCCATTGAAAGCAGGTGACGTTTTGTGACAAGCATTTTCCGAGGATTTTTCCCTCCATGAAAGGCCCAAATGGACTTTTGAATGGAGTTGTTTTCCTTAGTCATTTGACTTGTAGTTTGGGAGGTATGTACGTGCGTGTGTGATTGTGTGCGTGAGATTTACGAGAGAAGAGTTCTTCGTGCCGGCCCAATTGAATGGACTGACTCAAGCCCTTTGTAATAATAACGGACTGCCGTGTCCTCTGCCCATTTAACAATATATCTTCTTAACTGCCCCAGCCTACAAATAGCCCCTGCCTGTACTTTACCTATACAGTCCACTCTCTCCGTACAGAGCTCAAGGGAGAAATCAAAATCCCCAAATTTTTTTTGAATGCGAATTTATTTTTTTGCCCGCAGTGTTAATATATGTATGGGAAATGATATAAAGGGGTGGGGTTATAGCAAGTGTCCACTTTACATGGAAGTTGTTGAAATAAAGATTTTAAATGTGCTGAGTGTGCTTTTGGAGTTTCTGAGGGTTGGAATTATGGGTTGGTATTTTGGAGCTAATGGAAATGTTAGGTCAGCAATGTCGGAGGTCAAGCAATTTTTTTTCTGAACGACCGTTAGAGCCAGGTGCCAACCCCCGTCATTTTTACCACTTGCGCCCAAAATCCTCGAGGTGTGTTTTTGTATCTTTGAGACAGCTCGCACATACGTCTTTGTTGCGAAGCTCCAAATTCCATTCATTTTGGGACTCAAAGAACTTTACAGGGAACAACGGGGACTTTGACATGATTTCAGGTATACATTTTAGCTTTTGTAGATTTGAACGAAATTATGAACGAATTTTCAAATACAATTTTGCCCCTAAATGTGAATAAATTTACCAACAAGTGTTTGCCCGAAATCGTATAAAAATTCAACTAAAAATTTACTCCTGAATTTGTGCAAACAGTTTTGAACGAATTTGACCGGAAAGTTAAACTAATTTACTCAAAAATGTGTGCCCAAAATTGTGAACGAACTTGACCGGACAGAAAAATAAATTTGATCAAAAATGTCAGCCCCAAAATTTTGAGCGAACTTGCCAGGAAAGTTAAATAAATTTGCTCAAAAATGTTTGCCCGAAAATTTGAACGAATTTGACCTCAAAGTTAGATAAAATGAACAAAAAATGTGTTCTCAAAATTTCCGCCATAGTTTCACGGAAATTAAAAAAAAAGATTTTAGCCGAAGATGTTTGTTCAAAATTCTGAATGAATTTGACCGCAAATTTTAACAAATTGCCCGAAATTAGGAACTAGATAGTTTTGAACTGAAAGTTCTTAAAGAAATTTACCAAAACATGTGTGCCAAAATTCTGAACAAATTTGAACGTAAATTTCATAAATTGAGCCAAAAAAATTGCTCACAACTGTGAATAAATTTGACCGGGAAATTCACGAAAATAAGAATTTTTTATAAATTTGCTCAGAAAATTTGGCCAGAATTGTAAATAGATTTGGCAGAAAATTTCATTGTCAAATATTATTAATTTTGCTGAAATTAATGATCAACAAATTCACCCGAAAATTTTAAAGCTTTACCCAAGACCTTCTAGAAATTTACACAAAATTGTGAATATTTTGCGTTACGTTTAGTTAAACCATGTCTAACTTTTAAATGAAATTGCATACATTTGGTGGGATATTTAATGGGATTACTAAATTTGCCCGAAAGTTTTACAAATTTTCTAACAAAATTTTGACGAATTTGCACGAAAATTGTAAACCCACATGGTTCCATGGGGTAATTGAATTAATGCTTGTTCCACCCAAATTTCGAGTTGTAACAAATGTAAAAAATTGCGTGGGGCCTTGCATTAAAAGGGAGGAAGTTGGATTGATAACTGAGAGTGGGGACCTGGAAGTGAAAGTAGATGAAAGACAGGGCCTGATAAAGGCTTGCCCGTGGCATTTACCTACCTTTAAAATTCCCTTTCCCTCCTCATAGGAGCTGTCTCGTGTAAAAAAATGCGCCTCGTGCATATATGGGCTGTAGGGAAAAAATGTTTTGGTATTAAAGGGAGGCTTAGGGGACCATTGCTTTGATTTCCATCCAGTCATTATAAATAACTGTAGGGCTCGGGGCGGTTGTCAGCCTTTCACGGTCTCCATTTCAAACAAACTGAAACAATTCTCACGACCTGAAACCCCTCTTGCACAAATGTTTACAGCGAAGGGAAATTCCGCCTGAAAGTGAGATTTCCCGATAAAATTGTAATTACTTAATAACAAGCGTCCTTCGGGGAGTTGAGGGATCTTTGAATCACTGGAATTTATTTTATCTGATTCCATTCCATCCCAGCCAGTGTGGAACACTTTCCATTTTTTTATTTCCAAAATTTTCAATCTTTAAAACCATCCTGCCCAAAACGTGCACCATAAAATTTTATCCATTTATTAAAATTAAAAAAAAACAAAATCGGTCTAACACTGGCAACCCACAATTTTAATTTAAAAATTCATTCAAATTGGAAAAAAAACTTCACTCAGGCTCTTTAAAATTTAAATTTAAATCAAAAAATTAATTCAAATTAAAAACTGAAATCTGTCTCATACTGGCATCCTAAAATTTTTTTTTTAAACAAAAGAACAAATTAAAAACCAAAATCTCTCTCACACTGCAAAGGCCAAATTTTTGGATAAAAAATTAATTCAACTTAAAAAAACAAAACCCACCTTGCATTGGCAGTCTGAATTATATATTTAAAAATTATTTAAACTTAAAAAGCAAAATCTGGCGCACACTGGCAGTCTAAATTATGAGTTTGAAAATTCTTTAAATTTTAAAAAATTCAAATTTTGCCGCGCACTGGAACAACACAATGTAAGTTTAAAAATTAATTCACATTTAAAAAGATCCTCAAACTGGCTTCTAAAATTTGTCCTGAATTTTTAAAATAAAAAATCAAATGCTCCTCAACACTGGCAAATGTCAAATTTTTTATTAAAAAAAAACCGCCCCAACACAGGTGCCATAAAATTTAAACAAAATTTTTGAATATAAATTTTAGCATTTTTAACATTTTTTAAAAAGATATTTTTTCAAAATCTTCTTGGAATTTTCGTAACAAAAATGAAAATCTGGCCAACACTGAGTTCTAGCTTGGATTTAATTAAATTAAAAAATCCAAATCTGCGCAACACTGGCTTCCTAAAATCCTTATGTTAATGAATTTCTTTGTGTATTAAAAATATGGTGCGAAAATTTTTAATGGGAATCTGTCCAACACTGCCCCAGTGAATGAAGCTATTGCGGAAAGGATTATGGGTAAGAGAAGGCTAAGGATTGGGATTAATGCAGATGGTTGAGAAAGAAAAGGTAATTTATGACCCGAGAGCCGTCAGTGGATGTCGAAGAGCATGAAAAATGGGATGAAATGAGGAATCCCCATTCTTTTACCAAAACCTATACAAAGGTATCGTCTTGCTCCATCTCACCCAGCCTCCATGCCTATGCATGCTTGGGCCTGATGTATGTAGCTCCCCTGGAAAAAAATCCTCGGGATATCTGACTCCCTTTTTTAAGGCATTGTAAACACATGTGATTATTCCTACACATTAATAGAAAACCCGGGGAAATAATAATAATGCTCCTTTCGGCAACCCTTTTCCCCTCAAGGTACGAAAACCCTCGCCTCCTTAACAATGGCCCGTCTTGGAAAAAAACATTTCTTATCAATTCCCTCCAGTCCTCTCAAATCCCATAGGATCCACCACCCCGACTCAAAACGCACATTTAAAATACCCGGGATTTGTATGGGGGTCCCTGAATTTTTTTCCGATGTAAAATTTCCCAAAAATGCTAAAAAACTACGGGGGTGTGTAGTACTGTCAAAAGGAAAAATTAAATCCAGGACCCGGGTATTATGTTACCCGGGTATGTAATTGTACACCGATGTGGGAGGGAACAGAATGACAAGCGTATAGACAGCGGAGGGGAATTTAATTTCAAAAATGTGCATCGGAAAAATCCGGGTATTATAATACCCGGATTTTTATATGCAACTTTGCATGGACAAGGCAAATATTATTGTTCAGGCCGGTGCTATATTTCAGGGAGTGCGATAGGGAAAGGGATTGAAATTGATGCGGGTGTTTTGTCGATTCAAAAAAAATTCGGGTATTGCCCGGATGAAATTTCAGAGGAGGAAAGGAATCTTCTGTGAAAACAATGCGGAGGGAAATTTGTGGAGTTTTTGGGCTGGTGGATGTGAAAAGACGGGTATTGTAGTGGTTGATTTTTTTTACGGTTTTTTTTTGGTTTTTCGATCGGGGAAAAATATTATTTTTGTTTATACAGGACTGAAGTGGACAATTTGTTTCGTGGAAGGGATTTATGCGGGCATTGTGACGCTCGATGTAGTGTTTTTATAAGTAATGGAATTTAAAATTGGAAAGAAGAAAATCTCCGATGTGAAATCTTGCAAGTTTGTGGATCTCGATATAAAAAATTTAAGCTTGGGAATTCTGATCTGAAATATTAAAATTCTGTAAATTTCGATTTAAAATAAGAAAATCATAAGGATTCAGGGGCGCCTTAAGAGAATCGTGTGATTTCTGATGCAATTTACAAAAAAATGTCGACTCAGATGAAAATTAAGGAAATTTTAGGGATTCGGAGAATTAAACAAAATATTGTAGAAACCGGTGTGATTTACCAAAATGGATTCCGATGCAATGTTTTAAAAACGTGAGGATTTCGATTCAATGTTTTAAAATCGTGTGGATACCTTTGCGAATAATTAAAATCGTAAGGATACCGATGCAAATTGTTAAAATTGTAAGTTTACCGATGCAAATTATTAAAATCGTGTGGATTCCGATGTGAAATACTAAATTTCCTAGGATTGCGATGCGGATTATTACAATCGTTTTTATTTCGATGTTAAGTACTACAATTTTGGGGATTCCGAGTCGATATTCCGAAGTTGTTGGAACAGCGATGGGAATTATTAAAATTCTGATGCCAATTACTAAAGTGGGGTGGATTCCGTTGTGAAATTGTTACCTGCTGTAGAATCCGACGGGAATTGTTTAAATGTTGTGGGTTTCGTTGTGAATTTGAGTTTTGATATTCACTGCGGTGAGAATAATTGCTTCAATTCCGTTGGATTTTTGATAGGATTTCCGAGTTTAATTTGATTGATTTTGAGAATTCCGATGCGAATTATTAAAATTATGTGGATCTCGATGCAAAATTTTTAAATTTGGGGGATTCTGTTGCAAACTATGAAATTCGTGTAGGTTCCGTAATGGTTTTGCTAACTGTTGTGGATTATGTTGCTAACCCTGTAAATCGTGTCGATTCCGATGCGACTTCGTAAACTGCTTTAGAATCAAATTGATATTATGAAATTGTACATGCCTACGCGAATATTTTTATTGCTATCTACTCTGATGTAAATAATTACTAAAACGATGTGTGTTCCGGGGCAAATTATTTGCAATTTGCTGAATTTTATAGATTCCGATGCGATTTATTAAAATTCTGTAGATTCCGATGGGCAAGTTTTCAAAAAATAGAATCCCAGATCAGCAAGATTCTACTAATATAGATTCCGATGGGTTTGTTTGTAATGACGTAGATTCCGATGTGCCAAGTGCCCTTTAATAAAACTGTGCGGATTCCGATGCAAATTGAATAAACTAGGGTTTATAACAATCATTGAATTTTATTGACTTACTCTTGAACAATGAAGGTAATTGGTTTGTGTTGACGCTCAATGAATAACACAATCGATTCGAAACGTATTGTTCACAACTTACCCTTACATTTATCTCTAGTTTACGTATTGAACAACCGATGCGAAGAATAGCAGCCGTGGATTTTCCTCAAATTTTGACTTTGTAAGTAACTTCAAGTGAAATCACGATCTCGAAAATAGTCACGTTATTTTTTGGATGTTTTTTTCCTTTGAAGTTACTTCAAATCTCGTCCATGCTTTACCACTTACGTTATCCTGAAAATTTGAAGCTCGCGCTCATTACCGTACGAAATTGAAGTAAATTTTACCCATACATTTGCACCATTGAAATGCATACAGATACATACGAGTATAGATATTTAGGATTAAGTTAACAAATAGAAACACTAACTGTCCACTTTTGGTAAGTTCCAAAAATTGCCTTTTAAATATGACAATTCCAATATGTAATGTACGTACGCTATACAATAGTTATATACACTAATCACTACATATACATACTAAACTATCCCATATGTTATTTTTGCATGTGCATGTTGGCGGGTAGCTTCACCAATGTGTCTGACAGAGTCCATGTACCCTTTAAGTGCAACCATTCAGCATTCTCAATTACATTTTGATACAACCCCAAACTTTTAATCCAAGGACCGTCAAAATGTCAATAATTCCCTCAAAAATGGTAGTAAAATTTTACCAAAATTTCAGCCTTCAAATTTAATCATAGTTTTGCACAAATTTGACTGCAATAATCCCGCGAAATTTGAGAGCAAAATTCTCATGAAATTTGACCCAAAAATTTTACTAAATTTCACCGTAAAAATTATATCGAAACTTGACCGCAAAGTTCTAGCAAACTTTGACCGTAAAATTCTACTAAATTTTGTAAGTAAAATTCTGCCAAAATTTTACTACACAATTTAAAAAAAAATTTACTGTACCTTTTGTCCGAAATTTTAACGCAAAATGTGACCGAAATTTAAAAGTAAAACTTCATCAAAATTAACCGTAAAATTTTGCTACAATTTGATTGTACAATTTTACCGAAATTCGAACATACAATTTGAACGAAATTTGAACACACAATTTGAACGAAATTTGCATGTACAATTTTACCAAAATGAAAACGTAAAAATTTACCGTAATTACCGCATATTGCTACCAAAACATGACCCTTAAGATTCTACCAAAAATTTGACCGTAAGATGCAATCACTATTTGACAATAGAATTCTACTGAAAAGATCGCCTAGTACTGTGGAAATTTGACAGAAATATTTTACCGATATTTGACCCTAAAAATTAACAAGAATTTGTCCGTAAAGAGTAGTGAAAAATTGGAAGTATAATATTTTCTCACAATCGTTCCTCAAGCTTTACGGACAAATTTGTCCTCAAATTTTATAAATAAAACTGCCCTCAAATTTTAAAGCTAAAATTGACCTCAAATTTTACAGTTACAATTGCCCTAAAATTATACGGATCAAATTGCCCTCAAATTTTACACACAAAGTTGCCCTAAAATTTTACAAACAATATTGCCCTAAAATGTTACAGACAAAATTTGTCCTTGAGTATAAGAGTTGTCAGTCGAGCAATGTAATTTTTAATAAAGGCCCGTTATAAAGAGACTTTACCTCCCAATTGTTAATATTTCCAGGATTTTGCGTAATTTTGATACATCAAATATTTACCCAAAGCTTCGGATCCAATTTTAATTTTTTAGGTCCCTTTTGAAGCTCAAGTGTCATTTACAGAAGAAGAGGGCGAATGGAAATAAGAGAGAGAGAGAGAGAGAGAGGGACAGAGAGAAAGAGTGACACTTGGTTTCCTTCTGTCTCCAGCAACTGGTTCATTTCTTTGATGAGACTCAATGAAGGAGAAAGTGGGCCGAGTGTGCCTTTGAACGGTGTTTCCGCTCCAACTGAGCCCTTGTTCAAGCATATGTACTTTTCCTGTACTCATAAGCCCTCTGTATCCCCTCCTATTAAATGTTTATAGTAGGGTCAAAATCGTACGCCGTAGGAAACTACACTTAATTCAGGGTAAGGTTCAACGGATACAACCCCCCCCCCACACTCACACAATAAAACGCATTACCCCAACTCATAACCATTAATTCCAATTGTTATCATTAGCGAATCTAAACTTCCACCAGTTACCATGCAGTTACCATGGTAACTCGTAACACGGTCACAAATATCCTTCATCCTCACCGACGTAAGTTATGCCACTAAATGATAGCGTTCAATAATAACATAGCAAATAGTATCTAAAATTTTGACCCCGTTTGATCCGAAAATTTGACCCAGGTCAATCGTTGGAAAAATCATACAAACTTCCATAAAGCCCCGCATGGATACTTTTGCGTGCGGTTATGTTTAGAAATCATCAAAAATCACAAATCCCATCATGACCCTAACACTGACCCAGGTCAATTCTTGCAATATCTACGAAACCCTCTGGTTCATACAGAACTCAGATATGAATAAAAGTTGTAAGTTTTTGAATCGTTAACAAAATTCTGATTATAAATTTTATGGTCAAACATTGACCTGAAATTTGACCTCTGTGACCTCAAATTTCGACATAGATTACATTTAACTTGTGGGCTATTTCTAGTCTTTGTAGTGCTAAATCCTGACATACTAGTTACCCTGTGACCGCAAATTTCGACCCAGGTCTGTATTTAAAAATTTTGACCCAGGTCACACAGAATTTTTGGATGAAAAATAATGCTTTAGTAATTTTGGCATTCTCGAATCCGGACTTACTGATTTTATTCTGCGACCTTAAATTTTGACCCAGGTCACTTCTCAAAAATTTTGACCAAGGTTGTTTTCAAAAATTTTGACCTTTGTAGGTCACACCCGATTTCATGGTTGAAAAATAATGTTTTAATAATTTTGATCATGTCAAATCCTGATCTACTGATTTAATTCTGTGACCTTAAGTTTTGACCCAGGTCACTATTTGAAACTTTTGACCTAGCTCACACCCAATTTCATGGTCGAAAAATAATGTTAATAATTTTTGTTGCGTTAAATCCTGGCTTAATAATTTGACCCTGTGACCTGACATTTTGACCTAGGTCACAATTTGAAAAATTGTTTTTTTGAAAATTGTGCAATTTTGTTTACAATAACTGGTAAGAGTGGCACCTGTTAACGTAGATGTTTGGGATGCGGGTAAAAATGTGTCGGGGTGATCGTACGGGGATTTGTAAACATTGGAATGCATTAGGGTTGTCGTGGAGAGAGGGACGCACATCGCTTGGCTGGACCTTTCTCGGGGGGAATTATTGGCTGTGTAAAATCATGGGAGTCCTTCCTGCCACAATGAGTCTCTTGTTCGGAATTTTACCACACAACTCCGGCCTCCGTAATTGATTGGAGAGGAAGGAAGAGCGGAAGGAAGCGGGGAGCGGGGTCCGTCGCTTCACGCTACCAAATTTTTCCCACAAATCCCATGCTCCACTAACTACACATACAAATTACGCATTTCCTCTCCCTCTCCCTCGCCCTAATACATGTCAAGTACATACACGCTTGGGCCTCACCATCCTCACCCACGTTAACAATTGTCCCAATGCATTTTACACATGTTTACACACTCACCCACCAAAAATGCATACAAGACCAATTTTTCACTTGAGGCTATTTACAGGACCCCAAAGTAAAATCCCCTTTATGGGGGCTATATGGGCCCAATGAAAAAAAAAATCCCATGTGATTAAATGCAAGGATCAATGAACAATTTTTAATGTTAAGGAATGTAAACATTGACTATTGGTTTCAATCCCAATGTTTACCATCATCTATCTTTCTCCTATGCTTTTTTATGACCCTCAATTTTCCATGGGATCTTATGCACAAGATTCTATTTTTTCATATAGTGACGCATGTATGTATGTCTATGCATGTGTGCATATGGGATTTGATGTGCACTGGAGAAAGCCTTGGAGCGGAGCCCGAGAGATGCATGAGTGCACTCTTTTACGGCCCGCCGGGCAATTGTGTTGGGGAGAGTGAGTGCAAAAGAGTGCGTGGGAGGATGGAGTGCTGAGTGCATTTTAAAGGTGAGTGGATGAAAGAGTGAGTTTTATGGAGAAATTGGGAAATGTTTCGGGAAGAGTGCGAATGGGGATTTTGGAGTGAGTGGGAGTGCATGTGAGTAGTTGTGAGAGAGAAAGAGTGCAGGTGGGATTTCTGATGCGTTGGATGGAATAAGAGTTACGTGAGAGTGCGTAGGCTTGCACGCACGTGAGTTTGCATTAACGTGAGTGTGGGATTTTGGGGATTTTGGGTGCACTCTTGACGGTGTTTTGAAAGAGTGCAGGCAGGAAATTTCGCACTCATATAAATTTTAATTCATTATTATGGTGTGTGAGCGGAAGATTGTAAACGAGAGAGTGCTCGAATATAAATACTTGGTTGGGAGCAAACTTGAGTGCAAGTTTATGGGAGTGCAAGCACAGAAGAGTGCACTTTCAAAAGAGTGTAAGCACAAATGATTGCAATTCCGAAAGAGTGCAAGCACAAAATCATGTCATTTCAAAAGTGCGCTTTCAAAAGAGTGCACTTTCAAAAGAGTGCACTTTCAAAAGAGTGCACTTTCAAGAGTGCACTTTCAAAAGAGTGCACTTCCAAAAGAGTGCACTTTCAAGAGTGCACTTTCAAAAGAGTGCACTTTCAAGAGTGCACTTTTAAGAGTTCACTTTCAAGAGTGCACTTTCAAGAGTGCACTTTCAAGAGTGCACTTTCAAAAGAATGCACTTTCAAGAGTGCACTTTCAAAATATTGCAAGTAGAGTACAAGCACAAGATCATGTCATTTCGAGAGTGCACTTCCAAAAGAGTGCAAGCAAAAGAGACTGCTAACACAAAAATGCAATTGCAGGCATGATATATGAGTGTAAGCACAAAAGAGTGCAAATGCAAACATGATATGAGTGTAAGCACAAAAGAGTGCACTTTCAAAAGAGTGAAAACACAAAAGAGTGCAATCACAAAACTTCAACTCAGTGTAAGCGCGACAGTCTACCTACACCAAAGAGTGCAATGTCAAATGTGAGCAATTTTAAACGAGTGTAAGCACAAAAGAGTGCCAGCACAAATGGCGCAGGCTTAGGTGAGTGCAAGTTCAAGTGAGTGCAAGCACGAGTACAAAAGACTACATGTTTTAGTTTTCAAGCTCAAAAGAGTGCAAACTCAAGAAAATGGAAGTCCGAACTAACACGGGTATTTAAGAATGCAATTAAGAGAGGGTGCAAGCGAGCGGAGTTCTCTTTCAAAAAAGAGTGCACACCTGGTATTGTCATGTTCCTATGTTCCAAACTTAATTACATAAGACTGCAAGGGCATACGAGTGCACTCTCCTTAGACTGGAAATACATTCGCATATAATTCCCACGGTACCATGAAGCCCCTCATGCACATATTCACACGACACCTTAAAATACCTTGAAAGGAAAGCGTCCCATAGCCAGATACTCTCATGTCTTACGTCCACAGAAATAATAAATGGGATTTAAAAGGAAATGCAGCTCTGTGGAAGTTATGGAGGAAAAATGCGTTGATCAGGATTACGAAGTTGAAGCTCCTTTGGATGTGACACATCATTTGTCCAATTGCATATATATCACAAATGTCCTTGCAATTGCATCCGCTCCTTCCACACTTTTTCACATTACGAGTCAACAACTTCGCTCACGTCACATAAATCATTAATCACAACTCTCATTCCCCAGTCAAGTCTCTTTATAACGGCCCTACACACACAAATTCTCCTTTCCCACCACTCAAATTTACGATATTTATTTACAACAAATATTTTTTGCATATTTTCCTAACTCTTCCAACCTCTTCACTCAAATTTACAGTCAAATTTCTTGCTAACGGACCCCTTTTATTTTAACCACCCACAAGCAATTTTTTTCCACGGCCCTAAATTCACACCCTAACATAAAAATACACAGAGCGCCACAAAACCTCCCTTGAAATATTTCTTGACCTTTTTGACCCTAGTGACCTTAATTGACCCCAAGGTCAACAAACAAAATTTCCATAAATCCACAATTAAAAAAACCAAACCGATAATAAAAACTCATATCCATAAATATTTGACCCATGTGACCTCAATATTTGACCCATGTGACCTCAATATTTGACCCATGTGACCTCAATATTTGACCCAGGTCAGACCGCAAGTTGCATCAAGTTGCCAGAAATTGATTGCCAAATTGATCGACCTGGAGATTTTTACATTATTTTCACGAAAAAACCTTTCTGAAATCTTTTACAAATTTACTACTTTACGTCCTTGACCCTGTGACCGCAAAGTTGACCCAGGTCAATGACCAAATTTTTGAAAATTCTGCAGAGCAAACGCTTGCTGGCAACCACACCCTTTTGCAAAAACAACAAATTCACTTAAAACAATAATTTTTTGAGATTTGACCTGTAACCCGAAAAATTGACCCGGGTCAAATTTTGTTAGACAGGATATTTTTAAATAATTGACGAGTAATAAGAGTTTGAATGAGAATTTTTACTTTGAAATCGTTACAAAATGGATTGACCCCCATGACCTGATTATTTGACCTGGGTCAAAAAGAATATTAAGGTAAAATATTTATGTCACATGTAAGTTGAAATTGCTGGTTGTAATTTTCCTTTGATTGAGATGAAGGGCAGTGGATTTGACTGGAGCTCATTTGAGATTCCTTGGGCGTGTGTGTGTGGATTTGGGAGAGAATCAAGTGTGAGAATGCTGAGACAGTGAGAGACCGCAGGAGTGTGTGTGTGTGATTGTAAATGTGTGTGTGTGTGTGTTAATTAAGTTGAGGGTATCATGAGCCCACGTAGATGCACTGCGTGTGTCCTTCGAGCAGATTGCTGGGGATCAAGGCTTCCACGGGCTGCACTGCCGCCATTCTCCATTCTTTCTGGACCTAAGCACAAAACCACAAAATATCTTCACCTTAGATCTCATCCTTCCCATTAAAATCCCTTCTTTTCCTCCATCATTTGTATCTGTCCCCGAGGGATTCCCTATCATTGTCACACAAGTCAAATGGGACAAGTCCAAAATTCCCTAACCACATATTTTCTTTCTGCTCCAGCGGAGTTTCCCACACATGGTTAAATTCCAAACACCAAAAGTTAAAACCCACAAACTTTACCCACGGATTTCAAAAACAATACCAAATTTGAAAAGCCCTTGAAAAACTGCACAAAAACTGTATTGACACTGTTTACTCAATTTTTGCAATAAAGTTTGCAAAAATTTTCCAACCCAATTGTCATCTAAAGTTGAGTAAAACTTTTTCAAACCGCAAAATTCAAAAGGTAAAGTACGTCAAATTTATCCTTTTCAATAAAAGTATCTAAAATTGAAAACTCGTGAAAAATTTCACAATATGCAAAAAACGGTCCAATTAAAATCATTGACACTGTAACTTTCAACAGAAATGTCAATAAAATTTAGGGGCATGGTTACAACGTTCACATTCACAAACTGCAAAAATTTCTTTCGCGATCTAAAATAAATTTGTTAGAAATTATTTTGCGAAAAATGTTTTTGAATAAAGTCTCGTTGCATAATCGCAAATTTTTAATGCATTGCTCGTTATTCCACTGGAAGCAAATTGCGTTAACGTAGGATTGCGCCCAACCATAAGATGTCAAATTCCTCTCCCAAGTCACTAATTGGATGTAACGTCAAAAAATATTTGAGTATGAAAAATCATGGACTTTTTAAAAGGGGCCGTTTTGTTACAATTTGCTGCTTTTTGTAAAAAAAAAACCAAAATCGTCAAAATTGCAAATGCGTTTTGCTACGTGAAAATCGTTTTAAATTTAGCACCCAGTCCCTGTCTAATAAAATTTTTACACAGAAAAAAAAATTTTAATTGGCAAAATCTGTTCCCTTAATTCACAGAAATATTCCTAAAAAATTGTAGCTTTCTGAAAACATTCATGGAAACGGGAACAAGCGCCAGGTAAAATTTTTACAAATCCCTGAAAAGCCCCAAAGTGAAGGAAACGGTAAATTTTTTAAATATTGGGCAGATAGTGAGAACCAAAATATGGGTTAAAATTTAAAAATTTTCATTTCATAAAAAATGAGAAAAATTGGGGTAAATGGGTTAAATTGAAAATTTTAAATGCGGGTGGAATTCGTAAAATTTAGGGTGGAGGTTTAAAAATGGGGTTGAGGGTGGTTATAAAAAAAGGAGGGACAAGAAAGTGGGAAATGAGGAGTGACATTGAGAAAAAAGAGTCTGGAGAGTCGGGTAAAGGAATGATGATGATGATTTAGACAAGAAGTGGAGAAAATGGGAAATGTTCGTATTGCAAATCGGTGGTGCTTAGCGAGGGCTCTGAAGATGCATTGATAGGAAGAAGGAGATATTTTTCCCTTCACTTCCAAAACTACAAGCTCTGACCGCTGTCAAAAAGCTGAGTTCACCCTCCATTTGTCGAATGTTCCGGGAGCCCGGGCCCAATGACCAGTTTTCACAAGTCATTCCATTCGGAAGGGTTCCCTCCAAAAAGATCTCTCCTTATATTTTCACCACACACAAACGTATAAATGATGACTCACTTGCTCCACTCGACGAAAGACTCGGAGGAAGTTGAGACCCGCGAGCTTCTTCAAATCCTCCGCCGTCCATCGAGCGTCCTCCAAAAGCTTTGCGAACAAATTCGGGTACTGTCAAAAAACCCCACAATCAAATCCACATCCATCCATCATTCCCAAAAAAAGCCCCAAATAACAAAAACATTCACAAAAAAAACTAATATTCTCCCACCATTTCAAAACATCCGCAGAAAAATATTTTCCCCAAAAAATTACACAAACTTTTTTTGACAAAAAAACCGAAATTTTCGAAAAAACTCCAAAACCCCTTAAAAATGCATGGGTTCAAATGGGGCTTCAAATTTTTTCCCCCGTTTTTTCTTTTTTTCCCCCAAAAATTATCAAAAACCCTTAAAATTTCAAAAAAATGAAAAGTCAAAATTTTGTAATAAAATTTGCCCGAAACAGCCCCAACGTTTTTCGTTCAAAATTCTGCAGAAAACACTTGCGGAAATTTGAAATTTTTGACCAAAACGGGTTAAAATTTTTGATAAGGTTTGCTATTTTTAATAGGTTTTTTTGTTAAAATTTTTCAAAAACACATTCTAAAAAAGGGGCCAAAATCTTTGGTTAAATTTCTTAAAACATTGGGGTTAAAAACATCTCAAAATTGACCCAAAATAGATACTTAAAATTTTACAAATTTTTAAAATTTCAAAATAACCATTAACACTTTTGAGAAAATATTTTTTTACCTTTGACACATCTTCGAGTCCCCGCGGGGTGCTAGAAAATTCAAATGAAAAATAATTAGCATCGATGCAAAGTGAGAAATTTGCTAATAAAAACATTTTTGTGTGCTAATATCTGGAATTTTGGAATTTTTAGACATATGAGGGCATAAACATTGATTGTAGAAAATAATTTTTGGAGGGAGAGCTTCTTGAAGGAAAATGGTATGTGACAGGGAAATTGAAACTTGTGTGTTTTTATGGAGTGTCTGAATCATTGTGATTTTTCCCTGGAGGCTGGTACAAGGTGACTCGACTGTAGTCCTCGTACCTTCTCCACGTATAATTTGCAATTATTGAAATGCTTGGAGAGGACTGAGCTCCGTTCGGTGTAGAGTTGAATTTGTAATGTGCATAGGGGCATGTATGTATATAGTATGGGCCATAGCCAGTGTGTATAGGGGAGTGTGTTTGGGAATAAATGTTTGAGGGAATTGTACAGGAGAGATGCTTTTCGAGCTGAGATAATGTCCTCACTCTCATCGATTTTTCTCCTCACTCTCTCGCATCCTTCCTTTCTCTCTCTCTCTCTCTCTTCGAGCTTTGTATTTACAATTCTCCTTTACCTCGTATTTTTCCTCTGAGAGTTTCCCCCAGCCTCTGCATTACTATTCATTTCCAATAGTAATAATTTTCATGGGGAACAAGATCCATTAATTAATAGAAATCCCGAAGTTCGGGCAGAAGTTTTTTGGAAGGCGCAGTAATATACAAGAATTGTATGGATTTGCATCGGAAAAATGTCCGATGCAAAAATTATTATCTGATGCAGGGGTAAATACCTGGTCGAAGAAGGGTTAAGTACTAGTCCGATGCAGGGCTAAAAAATTAACCGATGTAGCATGGCAAAAAATGAGAGTGAGAAAAAATGTTCGATGCATCGTGTCAAAATTGCAAATGTACAGGAGAGAGGGGTTATAACTGAAGTTCGAAAATGCTCGAGGGACGGCTTCCATCGGGATGTGACTGTACGAGCTAATGCGAAGAGGTATTTGGGTGCTCATGCATGTGTAAACACTGATGGGATTATTTGTCCGGTTTAAAAGGTATTATTAGGGCGGAAGGTAAGTAAAGATGGGGATGGAAACCACAAAATCCGATGTAAAGCCCTCCCGATGTAGGAGATTAGACTAGTACAATTAGCAAAGTAGTGGGAGTGGGAGAGGGGAGGAGGGACTTACAAATTTATCCCATCGAAGCCAGCACCGATGCCGACGTGATCCACCCCCGCCACGTTTTTGATATGGTTGATATGATCTGAAATTATTAAAACATGAGACAATAATTCACTGCTGCAGAGCTTCCGCATCGGAAAGTTCAAGTTTAATTTCGAAGCATAAGTCATTTAAAAAAGAACATCCATGCAAGAATGAGATTCACTATAAGTTTTAAGATAGCTGTAATATTTTCAGCACATGAATGTGTGCATTTGCATCGGGGAGATTCCGATGCTAATAATTTTCATCGGAAATTAGGAAGAAGCCCAGATTGGATTGGGTACACTTTAGAAAGTAAATTTATAATTGTAAAACCGGCATGTATAGTTATGTACAACTTGAAGAAATTTTGAGGACATTGGAATCGTAAAAATAATAGTTTGCATCGGAAACGTTAAGACAAAAAATATAGAATTTCAAAGCAAAGGAGAGCAGGCCCGTTCCAGCTCAATACATTCTAACGTGAAAATTTACCTTACGGAATTACCCATCAAAAGCTAAATCTTTCCGAACTGTAACTTCTCCGAGACTTATTTTCGCATCGGAACAATTCCAAACTACAATCTCGCAAGATATGGGAATCATACAATCCAAACCTGAATGCAATTCATGTCAACCTCTGAAACAAATCTTCCAAAGGGGCTTCACAGTTATTAAACCTTTAGAATTAATTCCGCATCGGTCACATCGCAGGAAACTCAATTAAATTAAAAACATACTTTAAAATAACTCAAACACCCCCTCCAAAAACTCCCAAAACTTCCGAACCCAAAAGCCTCTCTAAAAATAACTCTTTTCTAGAATCGCCTCAAAAGTATCAAATCGCTATAAAACCCCTCAAAATATTCGATTCGAAAAACCAAGAAAACACCACTAATCCGATTTACCCTCAACAAAAATTTACCCTCCCCAACAATCTCATACCCACTAAAAATTCCCTACATCAAAACAAGCTTTCTCCCAGAGCCCCTTTCATCCCCATGATTGACAGTACAACCGAAAGCACCTCACATCGCTCTCGCATCGGCCTCAACCCTCTGACAGTCTCGTGCCAGGTAATGTAATCAACTTGGACATGTTTGTAGAGCTCAGGAATGAAGGTGGTCAGAGGAGATGGAAATAATCAGCTTTTCCAACAGAGAAATGTAACAACATCATTCCGATGCAAGTCCAACATCGCTATCACATCCCCCCTCAAAATTCCAAAACCCCCTTAAAAACCACCCCAATTTCTCTCCACACCAAAACCCCCTCCCAGTCTAACTTCGAAACTAAAATTTTTTTTAACCCTCTCAAAAAAATACCTGCCTTTTAAACGATCCCCCAAAACAAGGGTCCACTGTCTCAAGAGAAATGTGAATCCAGCACGTGGAGTATTTCCCCCAATGAGAAAAAATTGCAGGGGAATCCTCACAAGACGAAAAAGTCAACTTCAGGAAAGAGGAAAAAAATCTCCTCGAGACATAAAAAAAAAATTCGGGGAGAAAAGAGAGTCAATGTTATTTTTCAATAATTGGAGAGGCTCTCCCGTGGAACGTCCCTGTGATGGAATCTCCTCAAATTCTTGATTTTTACAGACCTACTGTCTCCCAAAAAACATTTTATTCTGGATAGCAAGCCCCTGTAAAAAGAAAGGGGGTCTTTTATAACAAGGGTCTCCAGTACTAGCAATTTCCATCAACTGATCCTCCTCTCCTAAGACCTGATCCTCAGCCCTTCATAAAAAATAAATTGGTTTCGGAGAGTTCACTTGCACTCCAGGATTTTTTTTTTCAAGGGGTCCTTTATAAAGGGCATCTACTGTAGATGTATATGTACGACAAGGCCCATAATTTTTCATCATTATTTGTGGATGGGGAAGGAAGAAGAAGAAGAAGAAGAAGGCCCAGAAAATCATTTAGTTACAAAATATTTGCTCTCAATTCCTTGAGTGAGCTTTCCTTTCATTTCAGTTTTTCCCTCTCCTTTCAGCTCCTTTTTTTCTCTGTGTCTGAAGAAAGGCCAAGGGAAAAGAAACAAAATCCTTTCCCTGCTCTCAAACTCAAAATAAACATTTTTCGGGAGCAACTGCCCAAATGGACAAATAATTTCCAATTCCCTGTATTTCCCCTCGAACCACAGAAAAAAGGGCAAATGGACATTGGTCAGTTTTTTTACAAATGATTCCATTTGACTGTGCTTTTCTAGACCTCCTGTGATTTGTTCTGAATATTTCATGGGAATTAATTTCGTCTTTTATACTTAATACAAAAAAAAAAAAAAAAGTGACCATCTTTCTATACAGTTGAAGGGCTCAAACGTTGCAGACGAATAAAAAAGTAACTCAATGACAAGTGATATAAAACTTGTATTTTGGGTGATTACCCTGTACATAGAGAGTTGGAAACAAATGTGTGATTATTATTTGAGCTTTTTATTTCCATATGTGTTGAGGGAGTTTTTCTTGGAATAGGTTCCTCAAATATGTACAGAGTAAAACTTTAGTGTGCGTTGAGATTGAGCTTGCAGAAGTTATGACGGAGGAGGCTCCCACGTTCTGGTTGTAGCTTAAGGCTCGGTTCTCAGCTTTTATATAAGGAATAATTTTATCCCACATTTGTAGTGGGGTATTTTTATACGTGGGTATTGACAAAGTGAGCGTAAATGTCTAGGGGGTTAAAAAGACTGAGTGGGGGTTTATATAGGGTGGAATCCTTGGGAAAATATTACCTAATATGGCCTATGACTGAGTTTACAAGGTAAACAGTTATCTTATCATTGTATGTCGACGTTTGCAGTTTGAGGGATTGAATTGTACAACAAACCTGACCGGACCTAACCCAGTCTAACCAAATCCAATCTGGACAAATCTAACCTAAAAATTTTAACATAACCAGGCATAACCGGACTTAACCAAAACAAACCTGGCCGAACCCAACCAGACCAAACCTGATCATAGTCAAGAAGACCAAAGCTGACCAAACCTAACCAGACCTAGTCAGGTCTAACCAGTTATAACCTAGCCTGACCGAACCTGAACAAATCTAACCTAGCCGGACATAACCGGACCTAACCAGACCAAACTAGATCTAAATAGACCATACTAGACCTAAATAGACCAAACTAGATCTAAATAGACCAAACTAGATCTAACCAGATAAACGAAATCTAACCAGACCAAACTAGATCTAACCAGATAAACGAAATCTAACCAGACCAAACTAGATCTAACCAGATAAACGAAATCTAACCAGACCAAACTAGATCTAACCAGATAAACCAAATCTAACCAGGCCAAACTAGATCGAACCAAACCAAACTAGATCTAACCAGACCAAACCAGACCTAACCAGACCTAACCAGACCAAACTATATCTAACCAGACCAAACTAGATCTAACCAGACCAAACTGGATCTAACCAGACCAAACTAGATCTAACCAGACCAAACTGGATCTAACCAGACCAAACTAGATCTAACCAGACCAAACCAGACCAAACTAGATCTAAATAAACCAAACTAGATCGAACCAGATCGAACTAGATCGAACTAGATCGAACCAGATCAAACCAGATCTAACCAGATCGAACCAAATCTAATCAGCCTAGCCATACCAAACCTATTCAGACCTTGCTTAACCGAATAAGTCTTCAGAAAAGGATTTGACGGTCATGTTAACATGAAAGCTGGTAAACTGAAACGCTGATCTGTCTTCGAATTACAAATCTGACAAGATATGAGCTATTGTAGTGTTCTATTGTTGAGAACATTCCCGATTTGCGACAAAGTAGATCCACCAGATGAAATTCAATATTACATTCCAAATCCATAATATCGTTTTGTCAGAAGGAAAATGAAATGTAATATGATCTTTAAGCCTGGGAGAAAAAAGTAATTTTCGGAGAATAAAATTTAATTGCCTGACACAGTGCCCTGCTTTTACTTGTGGAATTACTGTAGTTATGAAATGTAGATATTTGTGTAATGTAGGAAAAGGAAGATTGGCGGTGGGTATTTATAAAAAGACTCTACTGTAAAACGCTGGTGGAAATATGTTCCCCATTTGTTTGTGAGTAGATAGTGCGTGTGTATGAGATACTTGAGAAGTATTGCGTGTAGGAGTTACAAAGGGGTCCGACTGCAGTCTTTATGTACTAAGACATGACGAAACTAATTTTATTGTTTATTTTTCCCTTTGAAAGGGAACGTGAAAGGTTGGGTCTGAGTTGGATAATTTTCAAGTGGAAAAATTGTTTGAAGAAATAAAAGTAGAAATTGGCAATAGCGGGCTGGTTTTTGAAAGACCTGTTTCTTTTGGAGGGGGAAAAGTAAGCGAGGGAAAGGAGTGTGTGCTGAGGCTGGGATTTTTTTAAAATGAAGGCATTTACTCAGAATTCTTTTTTTTTTCACTTTTCATTCAAAGCGGATTCTTTCTTTTTCCTCAATAATCTCATTAAAGCTTCGCTTATGTACCTTTTTTCGATTCTCCTTCCTTCCCAGCTTCCGTGTTTTCAGCATCATGAATGTACTAATTTGCTGGGAGGAAGGTGGCTTTCAATTAAATCTTGGTTGGGGCTAGTTACGGTGAAAGTTCCGAAGGTTCTGAAGGTTTTGAAGAAACTCAACTTTGATATTGTGATTAGCAATAAATTGGCTTTACAGTTTAAGTTTCAACGTTTCAGTTTGGATTCAAGTTTGAGTTTACGATTGAGCTTTGGATAAGATTTGAGTTCAAGTTTTGGCTTGAGTTTGGGTTCAAGTTAGAGTTTGTGTTCATATTTGTATTTGCGTTCGAGTGCGAACCTGAATTCAAATAAGTTTGTAGTCAAGTTTGAGCTTGAGTTTGTATTCAAATTTGAGCTTGAGTTTATATTCAAGTTTGCGCTTAAACTTGTAGTCAAGATTGAGACTTCAGTTCGGTTCAATTTCCAGTTCAAGTTTGAGGCTTCAGTTCGGTTCAATTTCCAGTTCAAGTTTGAGCTTTAGTTTGCGTTCAACTTTGCTTCTGAGTGCGGGTTTAACTTTAAGTATGAGTTTGAATTCACATTTAAATTTACGCGTGAGTATGAATCTGGATTCAAGTTTAAGATTGAGTTTAGTTTGTATATCAAGTTAGAGTTTGAGTTCAAGTTGGAGTTTGGGTTTGCATTCAAGTTTTAGCTTGAGTTTATGCACACATTAGAGTTTACAATCGGGTTTAATATAAATTCTCGTTTTAGTTTTAACTCAAGTTTGAGTTTGGGTTCAAGTTTCAGCTTAAAATTGTGTTCAAGTTTGAATTTACATTCGAGCCTCAGTTCGTCGTAAAATTTTAGCTTCACTTAATATTTGAGCTTGAATTCAATTTAAATATAAGAATTGAAAATGTCAATCCAATGAGAAAATATAACAATTTATTTTCAATTTCAAGCGTAAATTCCAGTTTGCCTTAAAATCCAATTCCTAGTTCAAGTTACCCTCAAAAACGCAATCTAAAAATGTCAGTTAAATTTCAATGTGTTTACAGTTTAGGATGCTCCCGTCCCTAAAATGTTTTCCTTTGTACTAAAACGCTTATGAAGCTCTTTGCGCTAAGTTAATTAGATTTTAGCTCTGCCTTCAACCGTGTCTGGATGGGAAGCTCCATGGAAAATTTAATTATCAAGTGTTCCGACGGAGAAAATCCTTTCCCTCCTTTTCAACCCACTCTCTCCCAAGTTCCATTTTATTTACTCAGCAAGAAAAATTCAAAGAAAATACTCACCAATGACATCACTGATACTCGCTGACTCATTGCAAGTGATAAATAAACTGTAGAAATTAATCATCACCAGGCCGCCTTGTGAGCTCTATAAAAAAAAATATTTTCACAGAAAACTCCCAAAAATGAAAAAAAAATTCTAAAAACAAATTTTCTAAATTTTACGGATATTTTTTTTTTAAACTTACGACCAAACGGAGAATATCATCAGGCACATTTCGGGAGTGGTTGCAGAGCGAGTGAGCGGAAGAATGTGAGAAAATGACTGGGGCCTGTGTCACTTCCAAAGCATCCTTCATCGTTTGCACAGACACGTGGGAGAGGTCCACGATCATCCCCAATCGATTCATCTCCCGTATCACCAACTGTTTAAAATTTTCAATTTTTTTTTTGTCAAAAATTTTAACAAATTTCGAAAAATATTTTTTGGCAAAAATCCATTCCTAAATAATTTCGGTCCAAAATTTTGAAAAAAAATTTCGCAAGGACGCCTCCACCATGTTAGGTTCAATTTCGGAGAATTAATTCTCAGGACTGTTTTTAAGGTTGTAGAAAATTTTTACTGCTTCTGGGTTTTCGACTGACTGCGTCCGGAATAGAGGGATTTGGCTGTATTTAAAAATCCAGGGGAGAAATTTGAGAAAACTAAAGGAAAGGAAGGAGATGGGAGGGAAAAAGGTTGGGACAGAGAGCTAATGGAATTAAGTTAATCGATTTATGCTCATCCTGTGTGGATAGGACAAGGACCTTGTTCAAGGATTTAAAATAGAAAAAAAGTCTGTCTTTCTCTCACTCTTTTCTCTTTTCCTCAAATTCTTTTAATGGATTTGAGCTCCGTCCCTCGGCCCAAGGGAATTTATATGTGAATTAAAGGAAATTCCTTCCCTTTGATTACTATCAATTTCCCCTTTCCTTTTTTTTTCTACGAAGAAATCCCAAGAATTCAAACTTTTTATTTATGAGGGGGCTACGTGCGGAATTTTTTGTTAAATTTAGGGAAGAGAGTAAAATCCAACTGTAAAAGTCCAGTGTGGAGGGGAAGATATTTTAGAAGATATATATATGTGGGGGGGGGTGTTATAGGCAGATTTGACTGTAAATTTTAGGGAGGGTTTGTTACAGCAAGAGTGCACTTCTGAGGATGCAAACCCCCTACGGGTGAGGATTAGGGAAGTTAAAGTTGGGATTAAAGTTAGTCATAGGCTGTCCGTGGGAATTTAGCCTACGAGGCAACAAATTAGTTTTATGTGACAATCCCTCCGTCATATATCTTCATCTTTTAGCAGGGGCAGAGGATTGCAAAGTCAACTCTTTTTTAACTTCCTAAGCGACCAGGGCTTGTCTCAACTTTTTGTTTTTACAATTTATTACTGGGGTTGTAAAGAGAATTTGTGTAATAATTCAAATTTTCGGGTGACCGTGTTTTACGTGAGGATTGGAGTTTTTTGGGGAAATTATCAACTACTTTTCTCACTCTTGCCAGATCAAATTTTCGGATCAAATTTAAAGTTTAGCTGTTAACTGTGTATATGTTTTAATTTTAGGATAAATTTGACGTTTTGGGTATGTATTTAAATTTTATGGGTTGAAATTTTTAATGTCAAATTTTGAATGTGAGGGTCAAAGTTTGAATTTTTGTGGTACAATTTGAAGTGTAGGAAAACTTTTGTGTTTCAGGAACACTTTCAACATTCTAGGATCAGTTTAAATTTTAGTGTCGAAGATAGGATTCCAGGGTCAACGTTAGGATTTCAGGGTCAAAGTTAAGATTTCAGGGTCAACGTTAGGATTTCAGGGTCAAAGTTAGGATTGCAGGGTCAAAGTTAGGATTGCAGGGTCAAAGTTAGGATTGCAGGGTCAAAATTAGGATTGCAGGGTCAAAATTAGGATATCAGGGTCAAAGGTAGGGTTTCAGGGTCAAAGTTAGGATTTCAGGGTCAAAGTTAGGATTTCAGGGTCAAAGTTAGGATTTCAGGGTCAACGTTAGGATTTCACAGTCAACGTTAGGATTTCAGGGTCTAAGTTAGGATTTCAGGGTCAAAGTTAGGATTTCAGGGTCAACGTTAGGATTGCAGGGTCAAAGTTAGGATTTCAGTGTCAAAGTTAAGATTTCAGGGTCAAAGTTATAATTTTAGAACTGCGTGGTATACTTTAAATACATGGGTCAATTTTGGAGTGTTAGAAGTAAGATTAAAATTTTAAGGTGAAATACTAAAGTTCAGGGTCAATTTTTGAATTTTGAAGTCAACGCTTGGATTTCCAAGTCAAAATTTGATATATTTTAATTTAAAAGAAATGAAAATTGAAAAAAACTTGATTTCAGGTAAATTTGAAATTGTCACAGGTCAAGAGGTTACACAAGTTGAAACAACTCGTCAGTTTTCATACAAAAAATTGTCAGCAACAATTTCTGAAGATTCCTTTTCCCGCATTTTATAAACCTGTTTTGAAAGGGTAACCCGAATAGTGAAAATGCACTGCATTACATAAAATGGGTCTCCCAGTCTGTTTTAACAGTTCGTACACTTAATTTTCCCCAGAGTCATTCCCAGCCTGTCCGCAATATACAGAGTTAACCATAAACGTCCGGCGCAATCAGGGTCCATAAAATACGCTAGAAAAAATTTGTGCCAGGGTCCTTCCGCCCAATTTTACCTTCTCTCCGTAAGAAAATCCAGACATAAAAACAAACGGAGCTCTTTACGTCCATTGCAATAATGGCTGGATTTTCCAGGATTATTATTATTATTAGCCGTCGACACATTTGCACAAATTTTCCTTCCACACAATCCTACCCTCTTATACAGTCAGCCATTTTAACCTCGGACCTCCAAATACCACCTAAATTTTACCCATAATTTTTCACACATTTTTTCAAAAACTTGCGCATTATTAACACTATCATTTATTTTTATTTCCTTCTTCAAAATTTCTGTCAAATTTTGTTGCCATTTTTGAAGGAAGCCGTGATAGGAAGAATGTACCTTAAAATTTTACACGCCCTCTTTAAAGAAATTCCCGTTGATTTCAACGGCTATAGTTATTGTTATTCGGACCAAATGTCATTTTTTCCAACGAAGCCCACTCATACATGTTTATACACAAATGCACTTTTACCAATCCCTTTTATTTCCTTGGCCATCAAAGCTAACGTGGCAGAAGGGGGATTGGACACCTTTTCCATTTACAGACCACAATTTCATAAAGGAAATATTTTTTACAAATATCTGCTAAACTTTGAAGAAAAACAATTTTCATGGACAAATTTTTTTACTTTTAAATTTTCATTGAAGAAAAATATTTTGATCATTTTAAATTTTGTAAAAATCGAGAAATTTTCGATAAACACTACAATTTTGGAGTGAAATTTTTACAGAAATTGTTGCGGCAAAAACGTTTTTCAACTAACTTTTAAGGATTTTTCAAAGAAATTTTAAAGCAAAATCTTTATGGGAAAATTATCAAAGGAAGCATTATAGGGGTGAATTCGTGGGGAAATATTTTAAGGCATAATTTTTATCAGACAATTTTTTAAAGAAAATAATAAACTTTGTGGGGGTCAAATTTGTAGGATAAAATTTGCAGGGATAAGATTTGGTGGGACAAGTTTTCAAGGAAAAATGACTTGGATAATTTTGTGGAAATAATTTATAGGGAACACATTTTTATGGGAAAATTTTAAGTGATAAATTTCAAGGGGACACATTTTTACGTGAAAATGTTTTTTGCGCAAATTTTTGCAGGTAATTTTTTTAAACAAAGGGATTTTTTTAGGGGACAAATTTTCATGAGAAAATTTTTAGGGTACAAATTTCCATCAGGAAAATTTAGTGTACCAATTTTAATGAGAAAATTTTAGTGTACAAATTTTCATGAGAAAATTTTTGGGGTACAAATTTTCATGTGAAAATGTTTGGGGGTCATATTTGCATGCGAAAACGTTTAGGGAAAAAATGTAATGAGGAAATTGTTAAGGGACAAATTTTATAGAGAAAAATTTTAGAGAGCAACTTTTTTAGATGCTTTGAATAAAAAAATAAAAAAACAAAAAGATTCAAAGAAATAAGGAAATGGTTTTAGGAGGCAAATTTTAGGGTGCAAATTTTGAGACGACACATGTTAGCGGAAAATAATAAGGGAACTGGAAAATATTTTTCATTTAAATTTTTAGGTGAATTTTTCGGGATAATTAATTATGGAAAAATTTTGGGTTTTTTTCTATGGAAAGTAAAATTATGGAAATGGTTGGAATATTAGTGGAGAACTGGTTCTGAAAAACTTATGAATATTTGCTGTAATTAAATGAAATATGTTTATTTACCTTGCCAAACTCCTTTAAGCCACTTGATTTGGTCTTTTGATTTGGTTCGTCTGCGGAGGAGCAGTAAGCCCTGGAAAAAATAATGGGTCAGTTATTTATTATTATGGAGTTGTTTTGCGCATAAGTGATAAAAAATAGTTTGGGTTTTTGGTGAGAGGAAGTGAAGGGAAGGGGATTTTGATGAGATTTTGCGTGGGAAATGAGGCATAAATTAAAGACACATGGACATTGATGGGAGCTCCCTGGTAAAGAGTGAGTGAGTGACTCAATTGCTTTTCTTCTCCCAAGTCTCAGGATTTACAATCAAATTTTCTTTTATGTTGCTGAAGCATAAAATAAAATAATCCCCGAGGGACAACACATTCCCCATTCCAGGCTCGACTTTCATCAAACCCTCCAACGTCCCTTCCCGCAATGCTTTCCCAAAGATCTCAAGCCACTGTCCTTTACCCTGTCCACAACTTCAGGTAGCGCTTCAATACGTTTCAGTCACATTTAACTCACATGTCTTTTGATAGTTCGAGCTTGAGTGAAGAATCAGTCGGAGGGAGCATCAAGTAAAAGTATTTCAAGTTCTACTTGAAATTACAAGTATTACTTGGGATACTTGAGATTTTGGGTATGTGTATTTAAAGTTTGCTTAAAATGGCACGTATTACAAGTGTCACTTGAATTGCGACGCATTGAAGGTTTACTTAAAAATTGAAGTACACTTAAATTTTCAAGTATTTGACATTCCACTTGATTTTTTGAGTATTTTAGCGTCATTTGAAACTTCCAGTATTTAAAACTTACTTGAAAATTCAAGTATTTAAAGTTGTAATGGAAAATACGAATATTCCAAGTGCCACTTGAAATTACAAATATTCCAAGAGCCACTTGAAATTACAAATATTCCAAGTGCCACTTGAAATTACAAATATTCCAAGTGCCACTTCAATGTTTTCTTATTTAAGGTTTGCTTAAAATTTCAACTACACTTGAATTTTTAAATATTTCAGCACCGCTTACATTTTAAGAACAATTTTTTATTACCCTGGATTTTTAAGTATTGGGATGCTACTTGACATTTCAAGTATTTAAAAAGTACTTGAAATTTCAAGTATTTAAAGTTCAGGTTCCATTATCAAGTGATTGAGAACCGCTAACAATTTGAGGTTTTTAAAGTTTGCTTGAAATTTCAGGTTTTTGAAAATCCACTTGAAATTTCACGTATTTGAAGTTAAACTTGAAATTTATAGTATTCAAAGATCCACTAGAAATTTCAAGTATTTTAAGTTGCGCTCGAAATTAAGTTACACTTGCAATTAATTTGCACTTGAAATTCCAAGTATTTAAAGTTGCCCTTGAAATTTCAAGAATTTAAAGTTACACTCGAAATTTCAAGTTGAAATGCTATAAATTAACAATAGTATCCCTCAATCCCAAAGTGAATAATCAAAGTAAAAAAATCCCCACTCGAAAATTGAATCCTGCATCATGTACAATTGCAGACTTTTGACACTTGACGTGAATTCCTTGCCGAGCTGTTCCTTGAATAAGTAGGTGTTGGAAATAGGTTGAAAGAAAAGTGGAGTTTGGTGATTTGGTGTGGGGAAAGTGAGAAAGTTGTTAATTAAGTGGATGAAAGAGGAGCCGTTGTCTAGCTTCCGAGTGACTGCATAAACAAAAAGGGGATAGGAGCAGAAGAGCCCTTTACTTTCACTTGAATTTCTCCGAAATTTCCTCCGCTTCTAATCTCCTCTCCAGACCCGAATTTCAACCAACTTTCCCCATCCCATCTCAAATCACTTCTCATTTAGCCCTTACCCAAATGACCACCTCTAATTTGTCCCATGGTCCCCTTCATTCAATTTCTACGAGAAGCTTACTTTATACCCCCAAATACTCACTGAACAAACTTTCCTTCCAAAAATACTAAAAAAAATATTTTTGTAGAAACTTCCGTTTTTTTTTGTAAAATTTAAGGGCGGAAAATTCCTTTGTTTTTTCGTTGCTTTTGGCGTAGGGTTTTAGAAGGAAAGGATGATTTGAATTTTTTTTGTGCGGAGGAAATGACTTGAGGGAAAGAGTCATCTTTTTTTCCTGAGGCGATTTGTTAGCCCCCTTCCGCGTCAAATTCACAAGTGGAGTTATGTGAGGGAAAAGCGTGAGCTCTTTGGGTATTTTGCTTATGGAATGTAAATTGCCTGGAGGTTATCAGGCCCGTAATCCGATTGCTCAAATTCCTTTCTCCCAGTGGAAGAGCCGGAGGGTTTTATCTTTCTTGACTTTTATCATTTTTATTCTCCAACTCTCCTACACACACACACACACACATCATCCATCCAATCCCAAGTTTAGAAACGACAGGGCGGTGAGGAACGGGTTCCCACAAATTTTTATTCCACCCTTAATCCCTCCAAAATTTTAAAAACCTGCTTATAAATTCAAAACTCGTTATTGTTAAATTACCCGTATTTTTTAAACGTATAAAATTTAACTACAAACCCGTTGGAAAATTTGGAAATTTTTTTGCAAATATCCGGGCAATTGTTTTGAAAATTTGTGAAGAATTTCTGTAAATATTCCTTAAAAATTTTAATTAATTCGGGAGCACAAATTTTAGGCAATGTTTGCATAAAACCTGAAGAAATTTCTGCATTCGGTTTTTCGAATGTGTAAAATTTTGGATCAATTTTCGTGTACAACTTTGGGGCAATTTTGTTTAAAATTTGGAGAACGGTTTTGCGTAAAATTTTGGGGCAAATTTGGTAAACAATTTTAGGTAAATTTTGAGGCATTTATTGAAAATTTTTTGCGTATAATATTGGGAGAAATTATTTTCAAAATTTTAAAATTGGTTTTGTAAATTTAGGGGCAATTTTTGAGTAAAATTTTGAAAAATGTTCTGAGCAAAGGTTTAAGATTTTTTAAAAAAATATTTCAAAATACGTGTAAAATCTTAAGGCAAATTTTGCTGAGAATTTTGGGGTAAATTTTACTAAAAATTTGCATTTTGTTTTAAATTTTGATAATGTTTTGCTATAAAATTTTAGGGTAATTTTTTATGGAAACATTTGGGGTAGATTTGAAGTAAACATTTGGGGAAATCTTTGGTGAAAAATCCTGAACAATGGTTGTATAAACATTGAGGACTGATTTTGGGTAAATTTTTATGAAAGTTTTGGGTATAATTCTTAGGGAGTGTTTTATTACAAATTTAGCACAGGATTTTAGTAAAACTTGTGGCTTGTTTTAGTTAAAAATTCGAGGGATGTTTTGAGGTATAGATTTTAAAGAAAATTTAGATAAAAAATTGGTAAATTTCCGTAAAACTTGTGAAGTTTTTTATGGACTAGGGGTCCGGAAGGATTTTTGGAGGCTTATTGAAATCCACGTATGAGAAGGATTTGAAGTGGATTCACGTGGGTGGACTCCTACCTTCACTCACTTTGGCGAAAACTCTCACTCAAGTTAAGTAAGTGCCTGTGTCAGGGCTCTCAGGGATTGTCGTTTCATTTTCAAAATGCATTTCAATCTCCTTAGAATAACTTGGAGGGAAAATTGAATTTCCCACACTTCCCTTCCCTTACTCATGTTTTCCATTATGCAATTGGCAATTTTCTCCCGCACTCTTTTCAAGCACACTGGACCTGTTGCTGCTCAAAAATCCCCACATTTTCAACGTCCTTTGAGAAAATCCAGATGCGTCAGGTGATTTCGCGGATTCCTAAATTTCTCATAGGCCACAGAGTCACCTGCGGCTTGTCCTTTTTAATTGGGGCAAAATTTTATCAACGCCTTTTCAAGCCAAAGAACCTTCGAAAGACTTCCTTACGGGGCAAAATATTAGCGAAAAAAATTTAGGGGCAAAACTTTAAGGGTAAACATTTAAGGGAAACAATTTAAGGGTAAAAATGTAGGGGCAAAAATTTAAGGGCAAAAATTTAGGGGCAAAAATTTAGGGGCAAAAATTTAAGGGTAAAAGTTTAGGGCTGAAATTTAAAGGGTAAAATTTTTATGGTAAAAATTTTGGGGTGAAAATTTTTATGGTAAAAATTTTGGTGTGAAAATTTTTATGGTAAACATTTTGGGGTGAAAATTTAGGGGTAAAAATTTACGGTTAAAAACTAGAGGTGAAATTTAGGGGCAAAATTTAGGGGCAAAAATGTTGGGAATTTTTTTTGAATTTATTATTTTTTACCCATATTTGAGTAAAATTTTACTGAGTAGAAAAAATTGGGACGAATTGAAAAAAAGGATTTTGTCTTCTCTAAGTGGAATGTAGCTTGAATATTAATTCCACTTGAGCCCCAAAAGACAGCCGTCACTTGAAATTATCTCGGTTCCTTGAAACCCCGTATTTTCAGACTGTCATTTCCGGCCGTAAGAGTTTTTGTGCCTTGGAAAGAGACTGGTGGCAGGAGCTGAAGTCTCTTTAAAAATTTACGGGACACAGTGCTGACAAAGAGGAATTTTAAGGGCTGTCAGAATGGGCCCGTTTCCCTTAAAATTGCCACTTAGCGCTCTCCTCATTAAAATTTTTTTCCCCTGACGCTCTGGAAATTTTTGAGTTTTGTCATTTGCCACGTCAGGGAATGAAAGGGAAAGAGAAGGGATGCTCTTTGGGAGGAAATTGCAAGAAAAATAATTTGCTCAGTTCAAAACGTCACTCGGGACTGATAGGCAGAGGAGATGAGGAACGGAAAGGGACGATACAAATCCTCTTCAGCTCCTAACAGCACCGTCACATCTCTGGCTTCTTTTCTAATCTTCAACTTCAAAATTCAAGTTTACGTTCAAGTATGTATTTCTCATGAACAGTTATGTGAGTTTTTAGTGTAGATGCTACACTTGGGACTTCAAGTGTTGTTCAAGTGTAAGTTCAAAACTTAAAAAATCAAGTGCGATTCAAGTTTGGTTTAAACACTTGAAATTTCAAGTGAGATTCCGGTTTAAATTCAAATTATAACATTACAAGTGAGGTCGAATTTTAGGTTGTAATGTAAACAGTTCAAGTGCAATTCAAGTTTAAGTTTAAAGCTTAAAAATTCAAGTGCATTTTTAGTTTGTATTCTTTCCCTGAAATTTTAAGTGATATCCAAGTTTAAGTTCTACACTCGACATTTCAAGTGATGTCCAAGTTGAAATTCAAATCTTGAAAATTGAAATGGGGTTTAGTTTATATTTTAATGATAATACTTGACAATTGAGTGCAATCTAAGTTTAAATTCCGTACTTGAGATTTCAAATAAAATTCAAGTTTCAATCTTACCCTTGAAATATTAAATGAGTTTTTATATCATATACTTAAAAATGAAAGCGCAATTCAAGTTTGAACTCTACAATTGAAAATTAAAATATTGTTCCAATTTGTATTCTACACACATAATTTCAAGTGAGGTTCAAGCTGAATGTATAAACTTGAAAATTCAAGTGAGGTTTCACTTTATATTCTGTACTTGAAATCTCAAGTGAGTTTATATTTTAAATCCTATAATTCAAATTTAAAGTGAGCTTGAAGTTTAAATTCTACACTTGAAATTTCAAGTGTGATCTTAATATAGACTCTTTACTTGAAAATTTAAGTTCAAGTAAAATTCTCACTTGACACTAAAAACTTGAATTCTTGCGTAAATTTAAATCCCATAAAAATGTTGAAAATAATTGTAAACTTGAAACTTGAAGTGAAGTTGAAGTTGGGTCGGAGTTACTTGAAACTGAAACGGAAGCCTATGAGGCCGATGGTAAGTTACAGTGACTTTTTGGATAGGGAGAGAGTTTGAGTGCTTTATCTGGTGTTTAGTGACTCTGCTGGAGATGTAATGGGATCGAGATTGACGTTTAAGTGGAAGAAGACTCGAGGATTGAGTTTTCCTTCGTCTCCGCATAAAGGACTTGACGAAGGAAGGAAGAGACATTTGGGGATCCATAACATTTAATAATGGAATGCCTAACATGTGTATTATTTACGAGGATTACATGAACATGGCACTTTCATAGCTCTCAAATGACTTCACTTTCCCCGGCACTACCAAAGCTCCAAAATACAAGTGCGTACATAGGGAAGGTGAGAGGAGTCCCGAGCCTCATCCAAAACCTTCATTTCCTTCAAAAGTCATTCTTCCCAAAGCTCCCAACACCAAACGTCTAGTAGGGCTGTCTCAAACCTCCGCATAAATTAACTCCCGTCATTCACTCCCAAAAGCATCAAAATTACTATTTTTCCATTTTAAAAATTTTGCAATTTTGAAAAAAAATCCAAATTTCCATTAAAAAAATTAAAATATTTTTTGCATTAATTTAATCCAAAATTTTCGTGACCACAATTTTTGAAAATATTTCCTTAAAATTTTCACAAAATTTTCACAAAATTTTACTCCCAATTCAGCAATATTTTGCCCGAAATTTATTAATTTTTTTCAAATTCAAGCTGAAATTCGGGCCAAATTCTTGCAAAATATTGTTAACAAAATTTTTAAAATCGTCGACCAAAATTTTTATACTAAAATCCGGGTAATAAAATTTTGGGTCACAAAACACAACCTAAAAAACCTAAATTTAGACAAAATATGAACATTTTTTATGAATGTGTACCCTGAAAACAATTATAATTTGGCAACGTGATTTCAAATGTCAAAATGCAAAAAGAGACCAAAATTATTTTTAAAAAAATATTCAAAAATTTACAATAATATTGCATTTAGCATTTTGCCAAATTTTTTATAACAAAATTTCGACAATGACATTGATGCAGTAAATGTTTGAAGGAGTTTTAAAATTAGGGGAAAAAATTAGAAATTTTAACAAAATTTAAATGGACTGTATGAGTACAAACATTTTTGTATGAATTTTAAGTGGTTTGGAAAATATTTGAAATGGAAAGTTTGGAAATTGTAGGGAGTTGGTAAAATTTGAGGGGAATTGGGTGGGAAAATAGGATTGAGGAAGTTGGGCGAACCCTATTTACGGGTGAAAAATAGAGATTGTTGAAATGACTTACCAGGGCGTGTTGCAAGTGTGCGTGAGTGTGAGGTAACGAGCTCCCAAGTTGTAAAACATACGGAGAACAGCGATGGAGTTGCCCAAGGAATGACCCCCTTCCACGCCAACCATTGAAGCTATTTTCCCCCTCCGATGAGCGGACTCAATCCCTGCGTTCAAAAAACGCCAATCCCAACTTTATTACGTAACATTTCAATTTTACAGCTCAATCCGACCCTTTTTATTCCCGACCTTTACTCAAACCTCAATTTTACTCCGATTCCTAAATACTTTTCCGGACCCTATTCTCCCGTTAAACGCACTCACAAACCCCTATTGTCGCTCTTAAATCCCAGTCGTTACGCATTTACGCAGTATTCGCGTTCCTAACATGTTTTCTCCCTTTTCACCTAAAAGCTTTCCCAACGATTTTTTTTCGATGGAGGGACAAATTTTGAACGGAATCCGGGTTCTCCCGAGTATACGTTTTCGGAGTAGAAGACTCAAACTGAGATTTTTTATTTCGTTCGAAAGTCGTTACGAATTAATTTTTAAATATTCAAAATGCGGCAAAATTTTATTAAGTAATACGTAGAATATCAACTCTCACCTGAAATTTTCCAAAAAATAGCCGGAAATTCAATCAAAATTTACCAAGACTGTATCTATTTTTTAGCATAAATTGCAATCATATTTAACCCTAATTTTATTGAATATTTATCCCAAAGTCACTGAAATTTTTTCCCAAATTCATTGAAAATTTGTTTAAAGTTTATTGAAAACTTGCCCCAAATTTACTGAAAACTTGCCCCAAATTTACTGAAAACTTGCCCCAAATTTACTGAAACCTTGCCCCAAATTTGCTGAAAACTTGTCCCAAATTTACTGAAAACTTGCCCCAAATTTACTGGACACTTGCCCCAAATTTACTGGAAACTTGCCCCAAATTTACTGGAAACTTGCCCCAAATTTACTGAAAACTTACCCCAAATTTACTGAAAACTTGCTCCAAAATTACTGAAAATTGTCTCAAATTCAGAGAAAATTTATCCGGAGTTGATGCAAAGTTTGCCCAAAAACTCCAAAAAATTGTCCAAATGCATGCAGAATTTAGCTAAAATTTATTTAAAATTAGCGTTAAACAGAAGAACACTAGCGTTACCAATTTGTTATCCAAAACCATTTAAAATTTTAAAAAATTAGCACCGTATTTCTCCACAATTTATTCAAAATCTGATAAAAACGCATTCAAAATTCACCCAAAATACGCATTAAACTTACTCAAAATTTTCTCAAATATCTTTCAAAATTTTCCCGAATAGCATTAATAATTTCCCAAAAATTCAACTAAAATTTGACCAAAATTTATCACAAATTTTGAAAAAATGTTCCTAGACTTCGGCCAATATTCCTTCAAATTTTAGATAAAATTCCCTGAAAGCGTGCGCGAAATTTCCTCAAATCTCATTCAAATTTCGGTCAAAATTCTTGTAAACTTTACCCAAAATGTCATTCAAAATTCACATAATTTTCACTCAACGTGCATCCGCATTGTACTAAAAATAACCAAAATTTTCTTCAAACCTTTGGACTAAATTCACTCGAGTTTACTCAAGAAATGCCACAATTTTACTCGAAAAATTGAACAGTTCCCCAGACGTTTACTAGGAGAATAATTTACTTAAACATTTTCCCAAAATGTTCACGAAATGAGCGTTAAATATACCTCAATTACAACAAAAATTTATTCAAAGTCTACAGAAGTTTAAGCAAAGGCTGCTTCAATTTCACTAAAAGTGTATCCAAATTTCACAAATAATTTACCCAAATTTCTCCATAAATTTTACGATGACACTACTCGTTTTTTAAAAGGTAATTGCGATTATTGTGGTGTGTCAACTTTTTGTGCCCCTTGAAAAAAAGCTACTCTTAAGAGGAGACCTCTCGCAGGAAGAATTGACTGTAGAGAGTTTTTCCCGTCCTCCTTTTAAGAGATGATTAAACGTTAGTTCGGGAGGAAAAAACCCTGATGTGAGTAAAGCCTGGGACGGAGAACGTGAAGGAAAGATTTGTTGGTGAAATTCTGTCAGAAGGACTGAAGCGAGCGATAAATTCGTGGAATAAAAAAATATGACTTGGAGTTCATGTTCGGAGATATAGAGTGGGAATTCACGGCAGTAAATCAAATCTTATGGGGCGGAGATCTAGTCGAGAGGAAAAAATGCATCGATGCACTCCTTTGGCGGAGCCTCACGTCAACTTGACACTCCACGTTTTCCCTCTTTCACTCAAAATTATACCGTTCTCTTCAAACCGCCCACACAACACTTTTCCCCCCAAAATTTTGCCATATGTTAAACCTCTATTTCAATACTCAAGGTGTTACTCAAAAAATATCAAAATTTTAGCTAATTCTGTGGAAAAATTATTTCGCGCAACTGATCCGAAATTAACGCTTTGTGATTTAATTGCAGAAATTTGCTTGCTTTTTGAAATATTTAGAAAATATTCAAAGAAAACGTTGATGTAACGTCGCAACCTTCGAAGACATTTTGAAAATATATTTGTATAATTTTTGTAAAATGTTTGGTAAATTTTGGCAAAACTGTGGAAAGTTTTGTAAATTGGGTGAAATTTTCGTCAAAATTGAGCAACATTATTTCTGCAATTGGGTAAAATTATTGGGAAAATTGTGTGACATTTTCTACAAACTTTGGTGAAATTTCGAGCAAAAGTGGGTTAAATTTTGAATGAAATTGAAACAAATTAAAACATTCTGGCTCAAATTTTGTTATATTTTAGCCAAAATTGGGTGGCGTTCTTGGTCAAATTGGGTAAAATTATGGACAAAATAGGGCAACATTTTTTGTAAAAATTTAGTAAAATTTGCGCAAAATTAGGTAGAATTTCTGGCCAAATTGAGTAAAATTAAGGGTTAAATTGGGCTGATTTTTTTATAAAACTGGGTAAAATTTTCCGCAAAATTAGAAGACATTTCTGGTCAAATTGGGTAAAATTATGGATAAAATTTGGCTGAATTTTTGAGAAAGCTGGGTAAAATTTTGCGCAAAATTTATTAGCATTTTCGGTGAAATTGGGTGAAATTATACGCAAAATTAGGTAAAGTCTTGAGTAAAATTAGGAAAAATTGCAGGCATTTTTACAGAATAATTCGTTAATTTGTAAAAAAATGCTGCGTATCAAATTTGATGCAAATTTCGTATTCTAGAGAGAAAATCGTAATTGTAACTGAACTTTTAAAGCCGGGAATTTCCGACAAACTGTGACATTTGTGTGAAGAAAAAACAAGATTTTGTGTGTTTGGAAGCATGGCTGTGTGAAATTAGGACTGTTGTGAGAGATTTGGGAGGGAAAAGGAGAAGAAGCAGAGCGGAAGAGGAATGGAGGGATTGTGGCAATAGATTTAAATTAGCATGGATCAACATAATGAGATGTTAACGCTCGGGTGGGATTCGTAGAAAATTGGAGGGAAATGGAGACAAGTTCTGCGTTTGGGACCTCAACGAGTTGTAATGGAAAAAACGCAACTTCCCACATTTCCCGAACAACGTGAAAAGCTCCGCACAAAGCCCACGCCGTATTTACGACCCCAATTCAAAACACTATGTATTATCTGTTATGTCACAGCGCGCAAGCATCGTTGGTCCTAAACAAATAATTTTTCACAAGTCTCGGGTCAAATTCGAGGTCACTCTCAAGTTCAGTTTTAGGGTCAGATCTACTCAACGTTCACTCAAGTCCAAAGCCAAGTTGAAGAAATGTGCCAGAAATATTACGAAATCGAGCACAAAAGGTTTGTTAAAGCTCGGGGTCAGTTTTAAATTTAAGGTCAAGTTACATTTAAGGTCAAATCTCAACAAAGGTCAAGTTTCGGATACAATTTGGGCATAGCGTCAAGTGTAAGTTTTTTTACAAGTGTTATTTCAGGGTAATGTCTAAACCCAGGGTCAAGTATAAGTTCGCGGTCAAGTTAAGTAATGTTGAACTTGAAGTGTCACTTGAAGTGTCACTTGAAATTTTTAGTGGGGTTCAAAAACGCAAGTCGTAATGGAAAATTCAATTTACGCTCATAAATTTAATGGAATTCTAACTTGTAGTAAAGTAATTTCAATCTCCCTTCAAATTTCAAGTGTCCCTTCAAGTTTTGAAAATTCAAGTAGCACTTGAAATTTGAACTTATACTCAAAAAGTCACAGGAATTTCGAAACTTTAAGTGCAATAATTCGAAACCTAAAGTGGCACTTTAAATTTCAAGTAAGGTTCGAATATTCAAGTAAAATACCTCAAATTTCAAAACTAAGGGCCAAAAATTCAAATTTAACTTAAAACTTCAATAACATTTTGAAGATTCAAGTATACAAAATATCTACTTAAATTGGAAATACTCAAGTGGTAATGACCAAGCAAGATTTCGTACTTGAACTTCAAGTTCAACTCAATCCTTACTTGAAATTTCAAGTATAATTCAACGCTCACTTGAAATTTCAAGTATAAATCAACGCTCACTTGAAATTTTAAGTATAATTCAATGCTCACTTGAAATTTGAAGTATAATTCAACGCTCACTTGAAATTTTAAGTATAATTCAACGCTCACTTGAAATGTCATGTTCAAAATTAAAATTCTCATCCTATAGAAAACATTACTAGAATCTTGTCTCAAAATTTAAAAAAGGATTACAAAACTCGAACTTGAATATTAAAGTATCGTAGCTGGACTTGATCCCATCTCAGCCTTGCGATTTTCATTTGCCAATGATATATGTATGTGGAAAATGTATTGAATAAGGGTTTGAAAGGTGAAGCTCTGGAAGGCGTTCATGTGAAAACAATTCCTTGTTTTATTAAGGGAGCGATAATTCAATCAACTTAGACACATTGATCGATGCTCATCCAAATGAGAAAAACTTTCATCCTCCCTCCCCAAAAAAACAACACTCACACCCTTAAAAACTCATTTCCCAAATTGCGACAAAACTCCAATCTCCCTCTTTTTCCATCATTCAAAAAAAATCCTTCAATTCAAAATCAAATTAATTCCACAACATACAGTCACACCCTCATGTCCCAACCCCTCAACACAACCTCCAAAAAATTTCAAACAATTACCCCCCAAAATGTTTAAAATCCCTCTTCAATCAAATTCCCTTTAAAAATTACCGTCCAACCTCTATATAACAGTCCCTCCCCAAAATCCTCATTATTCCAGCCCCACTGCATAAATCTAAAAAAATTCCACATAAGTTTTGCCAAAATTTTAAAACCGCCGTTATAAATACATTTTCCCGTATGCAACTACATTGAGCCCACCCGGCTTTAGAAGGGACAGCTTTTGAGAATAAAATACGAGAAACGCAAATCCACTCCCCGCAGTTCCATTGCAAATCCCAGGAGCAGCGAAAATTCTTGAAAACTCAGAAGCTCCTATTGAACACGAAACCTCGAAAAGGTCCAGCCTCGATACAACGGTCCTCTCAAATTCCCCAAAATTTACTTGAAAAAAAATCCGAAAATTTTTATACATTTTTGAATCAAGATTTTTAAAACCCATTTTAGTAAGAAAATTTTTTTTTGTCGAAAAATTTAAATTTTCAAAGTCATCCCCAATAAAGAGGTTTGACGGTTCAAAGGCTCGGATCACGTCCCAAGTCAAATCCCAAAAATGGCTGAGTTTCTTTTTATGAAATTGAGCGTGTGCATCCACTCTCTCTCTCTCTCTCCCTCTCACTCTCTCCATAGCATTCTAAATCATAAGCCTTTCCAAGAAGTCACAACTGCATCTGAACCATTTGCATGGAAATTTTTTACAGTCCAACTTCCATATAACAGACCCCTGAAAAAACAAATTTCCCCTAGTAAAAATCCCCATTCCCATAAAAATTTCCCAGAAATCAAATTTCCTTAAAAATTGCACGTTAAATTAATTTTCGTATTTTAAGGGCAAATTGAGCAAAATTTTGAAAAATACCAAATTTTATGGTTTTATGCCCCAATAATTAATTCTAGAATTCTGGCGTAAATTTTAGAAAATTTTTTAAAGAGGGCCGCTATATCGAGACTCCACTGCGTCCCTAAAGACAATCATCCCAGGAATCTCCAGTTTTTGGAGGAAGCCTGGGGAAGGCTCAGTGAGCTGGAGAAGAAAAATGTGAAGATTTTTGATTTTCTTGGAACGATTTCCCTGATCGCAAATCAATGAGGACCATTTCTACGACTCGCCAATAATATTTTCCTATTTTTCGCCCTCACTCCGTAAGGATTTTTGCTATGTAAATTTTTCCCATTGCAAGCGCCCTATAGGGGTTCCTATACGTTAAAAGGCAAGTTTTTTTTTTTTTTTTAAGAAAATTTATTTTGAGGTAGGAATGAAAGGTTGGAAGGGTTTAAATTTTGGAGGGACGATATTGGGCCATTGTAGGGAGACTGGACTGTAATTTTGTCTTAAAGCCCCATGCTGTGTTCGGAAGGCTTTGGAAAGTACACAGAATGAGTGGAAGACTCTCGGGAAGATTTTCCTCGTGGCTGGTCCCTCCCTCGGGAATTGACTCCGTGGTGGATTTATTTCCTGGTGAAAGTTGAGATTTCCCTTCGTCCCTTATAGAGGAGTCGATGGGAGTGTAGATTTATATGGGGCATATATATGTATGTACATTTTATATATATATATATATAGGGAGTATGTGCTTAAAATATGTGGACACGCGGAGACCTACTTAAGAAAGAGCGCTTATTATTATTCAACTGAGTCCCTTTGACAACTTTCCCCATTCGAGATAACCCACTCTGTTCCTTAAAACCCAGAGTTTCAAATCCCCCGCCAGGAATCCTACTTCCAGCTTTCCTCTCATTACCCAAATACAAGTCATACAACTCCGCTTTCTCTCTCTCTCTCTCTCTCTCTCTCCTCATTACTCCCGAAACTTGTCTCAGGTTCAGTCCGGAACCCTCCTGCACAGTCGGTGCACTCAATTTTACCATCTTATTTTTTTTGTGGTCCTTCGAGCCGGATTCCAACTTTTTTATCTCTCTTCCCCAGACTTTATTCACAGAACCTGGGATAATTATTAGCAAAGTAAACAAATTCTGTAACTAGAGCCATTAACCGACAAAGGATTTGGTTTTCATTTTGGTCCTTCGAGCCGGATTCAAAATATTATCTCCGACCGTTACTCTCCTCCCTGCTTAAAAGAATCTGGAAGTTTTTTACATTGAATTTACCCGCCTATAACCGATGATCGACCGTTCTTTCGAAGTTTATTTCATATCTCGCACAATTTGGTCCTTCGAGCCGGATATTGAGAGAAAATATGTATCAATTATTTTGAACGGACACTCTCGGAAATTAATTTACGGTAGGAATGATTGCAAATTGGAAACAGGGGATTTAAATGAGTGAAAATTGTACGGGCCTCAGGTTACGTACATACATACGTGGAACCATCATGCGGTGCGGTCAGTGTGTTCAGATGTTTAGATTAGTACGGCTGTATTATTACTACACTGAATAATTCTTACCCTCGGGGATTTTAATTTCCCTGCGAACATTACATACATTTAGAACCCTGTGCTTGAAACGAAATGGTCCTTCGAGCCGGATTAAAAAACTAAACTTCCTTATTTAAAGAAAATTTTCATTCGGAAATTTTTTTCTGAGAAAGAATTTAGTAGAAAATTGTAAATATATTCAAAATTAATTCAAATGGTCCTTCGAGCCGGATGCGAATTTAGTAAGAACATTTAGATTCCACTAATTCATTGTCGATTTAATTCCTAGAGATGATGCGAACATTCTGGGGTTACAAATTAGAGATCGGTGGTTGGTAAAATGGTCCTTCGAGCCGGATACAAATTAAAAATAGTGTTTAAACATACCCCTTGCGTCCGTGACCCATTCTAGCGTATGGGAGTATTTCTCAGTCAGGCGTCGAACCACGTCAATTTGTTCCAGGGTTAATTGAACGGCGTCCAAATGTTGAGCATTGCAAGGGACGTAGGCTGACCAGAGCTGGAAATAAAATAAAGTTTATTTAAAGTTGGGCAGAAGAGGAATGTTAGTGAGGAGTGAGTATAAATAAAAGGAGGGCGGGTGGATTTTGAATGGGTGTCATAAATGGTGGGAAATAAAGGAGAAAATAATGTTTTGATTTTCTCTGAACGCACCTGACACCCCACCATTCCCTGCTGGAGCCGTAATAAATCCGTGTGGGACCACGTGCTCCGGGACCAAGGCTCAACTTTACGAAGATCCGCGGAGAAGTTGAAGTCTTGGATTTGATTATGAACAAACTTGCGAATGTTCCAGGGTAAGTCATTGTGCCTGTGAGTCAAGTCCAAAGAAACAAACAACAACAGGTTTAATTCCATAACTTTCTCCCATTTATTTCAATAGCTCTCAAAACTCAGCCCCCCAAAAGGCACACTAATTTCCAACAACACCCAAAACACACGCAGGGCTAATGAGCTCCAAAGCCTCCTTTTAATCCCAATCCCTGCTCCCGCAGTTACAAACTAAATTACACTTGCTCAACTCAAACCAGGGTGTCTGTACAATGGCAAGGGACTTAGGCTTAGGTTCATTTAGCTCAAAAAAGTAACACCAAATATTTACACCCCCCCCCCTCCATCTCGGGGTTACCAAAGGTAACGTTAAACCATCCATTCAAAATACATTAGATTAAAATTTATGACCAAAATATTTATTATACCAATGTTGTGGTTGATTTTGACCAAATTTTCTAAAATTGGGTTCATTGACCTGGGTCAATAAGTAAGGTCACCGCGGTCAAATCAATTTAGCATGTTAGAAATTTTCTTAAGTTTGTTTTATTGACCTAGGTCAAATGTTAAGGTCATGGGGGTCAAATATGCGTAATAAATTTTGCTTGGAATTTTTTAAAGTTTGGGTCATTGACCTAGGTCAAATTTTAAGATCAGGGCGGTCGAATATGGGTTTAGGATTTAGTTGTGGTTTTCTAAAGTTTTGAGGGATTGACCTAGGTCAATGTTATTAGGGTCATAAAAATTTGTGGATTTTCCAGGTAATTTGCTGAGTGGCCGGTAGTAAATGGTAATTAAATGGGACAAAGTATTTAATGGGGCGCTGTAAAAGTGGGAAAGAGGGAGCGAACCATGTGAGAGAAAGTGAATGAGGTTTGCGTGCTGTTTTGAAATTAATTTGGCGTTGAATTTAAGGCCAGTGCTTTCTGCTGAACATTGAGATCGTCAGGTTTGACTGCGTGTGTAGGAGGCTTTTAAAGTGGGAAAGCCATAAATGAGGAGCTCATTTGGGAAAACATCCCTCCCGAGCACATTAAACCACTACACATGTTTTTCTATGCCACTGCTCTTGTCCAGCTTAAGCTCTTCTTGTACGATTTGTAGTCGAGTGAATTCGTGGATTAATTTTACTTCAAACGCATTTTTCAAGTTTACTCTAGAATTTCATTTGCACATTTAAGGTACTTGGCGTTGGCGCAAGTTTCAATCTAAGAACGAGGTCAAGTATGATCAGAGAAGGTCAAGTGTGGTTGAAGGTGAGGCCAAGTTAGACCGAAGTTCAGGTGAAGTGTGACTTTGAATAAAGTCAAATTAAGCTCAAGTTCCGATAAAGTATGACCTGCGTGTAAGGTCAAGTTTAGGTCAACTGTGACTCAAGATGGAGTCAAGTCTAGTTCAAGTGTGACACAATATGGGGTCAAGTTAAGTTCAAGTGTAGCTCAATATGCAGCCAAGTGTAATTCAAGTGTGACTCAAGATGGGGTCAAGTTTAGGTCAAGTGTGACTCAAGATGAGGTCAAGTTTAGGTCAAGTGGGTGACTCAAGATGGGGTCAAGTTTGGTTCAAGTGTGACTCAAACTGAGGTCAGATGTTTTTAAAGATTAGGTCAAGTGTGTCTCAAAGTGAGGTCAGATGTTTTTAAAGATTAGGTCAAGTGTGACTCAAGTTACAGTGAAACGTAATCCTTAGGATTAGGTCCAGTTTAGGTCAAGTGTGACTCTTTATGAGGTTATGATTTGGTCAAGTGTTCCTCTATATGAGGTCAAGTGTGGTTCAAGATGTGGTCAAGTTAAACTCAAGTTCAGGTCAAGTGTGACTATAGATCCACGTAAGTTTGATATAGTAGGGTCAAGTGCACATTAAGCTTACACCTATTAATAGCGAAATTGAAATTGAAACCACCACAACGATCCAGGTCAATTGAGGTCAAAGAAATGGTCAAGAGAATCTAATCTTCGATTAACATTCTAACCGAAGATAATCTATGATGAAGTATCGTCTGGACCCAATCATCGTGAAGAGGTGAGTTTGAAGTCGAGCATATTAAAAGAAATGACCCACCAAAGCCCTAACTTGGTTGGGGAATGACGGTAGGAGTGCTGTGATTGGCTGATGCGCATTGAGGCAGAAATTTGCTTTTAGCAAGTTTTGGTTGGTAAAAGAGAAAGAGTGGTAAATTCCGAGGGAAGTAATTGAAAGGCGATAGACACGCATTGGTGAGTGAGGGCTATCGGAGTGAGGATACGGCATTCTGAGTAAGGATCGCTTCTCCACAGTCCGTGAGACCAATCAAGTCCAGGGTTGCTCCATCGGCTCAGGAACACGACAAATTGCGAAAGTCATTCTTCCGTAATAAACCCCCATCTTTTCCCATCCCAGTCATTAACCTTCTTAAGATCCCATGGAACGGCCACACGTCTCTAATCCTCTACCTTATCTTTCCCATACAGGGTCCTTTTAATCACATCACTCGCCCCTAAATCTCTATAAATCACATCTTCCCAAATTATTTTCTTCTCTCTCCAATCTTATCCCAGGAATTTCCTTCGTACAAGGCTCATTAATATTATTTTGACCTGGGTCAAGGTCTATTTTCTACTAAGATCATCCTTTTTGTCTTAGGACAAATATTTTGACCTGGGTCAATCTTGATTTACTCATCGGTCTAATTATTTGACCTGAATTACATTTTCTAACAAGGGCCACAAGTTTTGACCTGTTTTTGTATTGTGACCCTGTTCTTTTATTTTGACCTGGCTTTTATATTTTGACCTTTCTCTTATATTTTGACCTGGCTCTTATATTTTGAGCTGGCTATGATATTCTGACCTGGCTCTGATATTTTGACCTGGCTCTGATATTCTGACCTGGTTCTTATATTTTGACCTGGCTATGATCTTGTGACCTGGTTCTTATATTTCGACCTAGCTCTTATATTTTGACCGGGCTCTGATATTTTGACCTGGTTCTTATATTTTGACCTAGCTCTTATATTTTGACCTGACTATTATATTTTCAATAGGTTCTTGTATTTTGACCCGTTTCGTGTTTCTTGACCCAGGTAAAATAAATATTTAATTTTTCTTTTAAAAAACTATCATATAGTAAAAACCCCTTTCATATGTGAATTATTAAAGAATCTACGACCCAAAATATTTTAATCCCAAATCGGAAAACCAAGGAGGAAAATCCTCCCGGGTCTCTCACGATTAGTGATACAAATGATGCCGAGCACGAGAGAGAGAGAGAGAGAGAGAGGAGCTGTCCAAGCTTCAGCGAGCGTAAATTTAAACATTGGTCCTTCGAGCCGGATACGGAATCCCAGGCTTTTCTCCCCTTTTTGAAAACAATTAACAGCCATGGATAGGTACATGCAGCTTACGTACAAGCCTCATGAAAGGAAAACAGGCGTCTCCATACAAGGTCGATTAGGACCTTCCAAGCGGAATTTTAAGACTCAAAGTCTCAGCTTAATTTCCCACAACTATCGAAATTTTCCAGGCGGACCCACAATTTTTTTATATTCCCTTTATAGAACCCCATTGAATTTTCATCCTACAGCGTCTAATGGACTTCTTAAGGAGTAACATTAAGCTATACACGGTGTGCAAGGAGAAGGGAGCATTAAACACCGTATCTTTATTTTCAAGGAGCCCATAACCTTAGTTTTATTTTTGGTCCTTCGAGCCGGATAAAACTTTATATTTATTTAAGTACTTGCTATTAAAGCGGATCCTAAGAGAGCCCTAATCTCCCCGCAACAAAAAATCTAAAATAATCAGAGGTCATTAAAGCGTGAGTGAGGGGTCAGTGTCCTTTACTTTAACTTTTGGGTTACTTAGACCACTCCAGTCTCTTGATACTAGGACAGCTCTGAGTATAAAATTACTTATTTTAAGAGCGTAGATTTTAAGAATTTTTTAAAATAGTTGGTTCTGCAGCGGAGCAAGTCATTTGAATATTAATGACACTTGAGGGCCCAACCGAAATTTAAGTGGTCCTTCGAGCCGGATAACAATAAAAAAATTTTAATTTCTTACAGCTCGTCTGGGCATATACTAATTTCAGATTTATTTCCAAGACTTTTAAAGTGAACTTTAGGAGGAAATTTTTCTGGTATGATTTTTAAAAGGAGGGCTGCAATAGGAAGACCGGACTTTAAAGGTAGGGAGTGGAGGGTTGGGACGAACAAAGGATTTATTACACTGTCCCTTTCACATGTAAACTTTGTCATCCTTTCTTCGCATTGAGTGTGGGCTTTTTTGGAGGGTCTTTGTGGGAGTGAAAACTTTTGGTCCTCGCCGCCGTCCCAACTCAAAAGCAATAAATCTATTGTGGTTCCTATCTCTTTATACGGGCCTGAAATTAATTATTTAAAAGCATTCCAAGCTCTTGAGATCCCTCATCGGAGACTGAAACAACAAAGCAATAATTGCTAATGTAAAACCCCCTGAGGACGGCACCCTAGGATTTATGAAGGCTAAGTTGCAAGTGGAATTTCACAGTTCAAATAATAATAATTCAAAATGGGCAAGGTCAAATTTAGGGTCAATGTAGGATTTGCGTTCAATTTTTTACATGAGGTCATGTTTGGGCCCATTTTACACTCGAGTTTAGGGTCAAGTTCAAGTTTTTCTAAGTATCAAGTTCAGAGTAGTAGTGTCAATGTTTTCGAAGTAAGGTTAAATTTCGAAGGGTCACACCGTGTAACAAGGGCGTGTTCAAGATTCTGGTTAAGTTCTTTTGAATACCAGGTCATGTCCGCTCTATTGTAGATTCAAGTTGAGGGTCAAGTTAGAGGGCATATTTGGGGTTAAGTTCAATTATATTTACAGGTCAAGTAGAGGTCAAAATTCAAGTGTACTTCCAGCCTAAGTTTTACGGCCGACATTTTTTCTATGATTTCAGTCAAATTTCAAAATATTTTATATCAAGCTTAAGGTCGAGTTTGATCAAATCGAATGTCAAGTGTAGGGTCACATTCAATCCTACAAAGGTTCAACTTTAGGATTAATTCCAACCCTATTCAAAGGTCAAGTGTGGGTTCAAGTTCGAGCCTACTCAAAGGTAAAGTTTAGATTCAAGTTCAATCCTATCGAATGCCAAGTCTAGGTCAAGTTCAATTTTATCGAATGTCAAGTTTAGGGTCAAATTGAATCCTATCGACTATCTAGTTTCAGGTCAAGTTAAACCCTGTCGATTTAAAAGTATAGGATCAAATTCAACCTCTGAGGTCAACTTCAGGTCAACTTGAAGGTCAAGTATGTTTATTCATGTCAAGTTTGGAATAACTTTCAGGAACGTTTAAAGGTCAAGGGTCAAGTTAGCCACAATTTAATAATCAACGTAATAACAAAGTCAATCTATTATCAGGTTCAACTCGACATAACTCCAGGTCAAAATTCCAGGTCAAGTTACTGTCCACTTCAAGTTGCACCCACTCCAGGTCAAATCCCAGGTCAAGTTCAAAAGTTTCTCACATAAACAGTTATATGTAAAAAAAACAAAAAAGGCAAAGAAAGAGTAACATTCAGTGGCGCCCAAGTACAAATGTATTTGACTGTATAAAAGAAAAAAACATTGGTTTTCTTATAAGAGCAAAAAGGACAAAAATTTTCTCCTCTTTTCATATCCCAGCCCAGAGAAATGTAGATATTGAGATGAAAAGGCTGGAATGAGTTTGAGTGGAACAGCTGCTGCCAGTTCCATTGAAAACATTCCTCTTCTCATTTTTTTTTCTTCTTCATATATTTGAATATTTCCTCCCTCCGCCCAATTCCAGTTCGTCCATTGTTCCACTTCGCCTCTAAGCTTTCACACTAATTTCCATCATCCTTTTAATCAATGGGAGCAGGTGCGGGAAGTTTCCCTCAAAATTCTCCCCATTCTTATACAAATCTCAATTAATGGACTATACATTGCACGAGATTCTCTCTCCCCACAGCGAGCCCCTGATCAAAACGGACCAAGCATTTTTTTCCCTAAAAAATTCTGAAAATGATATCGGATCAGAGGAATAGAATTTAAAATCGTATCCAATTTACGAACGGAAATGGTCACGCGTGCGGAAATGAATTTATAGGAGCTACGAGCAGAATTTTTTCCCAGACAGAAAGTGCAAAAGGAATAAAACGCCGTCCTCACGGACCTATTGGGAAAACATTGATTTTTTGGATGTTGCATCGGTTAGATAAATTTTTTTCAAGATTTTTTTTTTTTTTTTTTTTAAGTCTTGGGAATAAATATTATTTTGAAGAACTTTTTTTTTGAGGGGAGTTGCTATAGTGACGATGGACTTTAGAGAATTGGAGAGTTCGAGAGAGAGAGAGAGAGAGAGAGAGAGCGAGGGTTCTTGTGAAATGGGAACGGGTGGAAAATAAAGGGGGATCCATTTTCCTTTGATTTGCTCTCCACTCGTCCATCGATTGTTGTCGACGTGACACTTGAACAAAAACACATGAACAACTCCCTCTCCTTCCGTGCCTTCTTTATAATGGCCCTTTCTCTTCCACTCTTCCCAATGACAAAAGCAGACGCTCGGGATTCTTCCTGCTCCAAAGAAAACATTCAGGACTCAATTCCAAGGGAAAATTGAATTTTTATAAAATTAGCCGGAGACTTTCTCCTCCCAAATAATGCAAATGCTTCACCCAATGACTCCTCCACCAGTCAAGGAAAAGCAGGCAACGTACAGTCAAGTAAGAAATGAGAAGCTCCCAGAGCGCAGTGGTCCTTCGAGCCGGAATATGTTAAACTGAACGTCAATTTTTTAGATGACTGTAGATTTCTTGAACGTGAATTTAATGTGACCTGAATATGAAGAATGAATGAAACTTTACATGACATTTACGTAAGTCAACAGAAATTTGACCTGACATTGACCTAAACTGGTCAAAAATTTTACCTGATCTTAAACTAATCTTGATAGAAATGGGACCTGAACTAGACCTAAGCTTGAAAGAAATTTGACCCGACCTTGACCTAAGCTCGATAGAAATTTGACCAGAACTTGACGTAAGCTTGAAAGAAATTTGACCTGAACTTGACCTAAGCTGATAAAAATTGGACCTGAATTTGACCTAAGCTTGATAGAAATTCGACCTGTAATTGACAAGCTTGAAAGAACTTTGACTCGTACTTGACCTAAATCTGACCGAAACGGCAGAAACTCGACCTGAAATTGACCCAAACTTGAAATAAAATTGACCCGACCTTGACCTAAATCAGCAAGAAATTTGCTCTGAACATGACCGAAATTCGGCTTGAACGTCACTCAAACTCGGAATAAATTCCGCCTACACTTATTACAAACTGAACAGAAAATTGACCTGACTTTCAACAAAGCCCGCAAGAAATTTGACCTGAACTTGACCCAATTGTGACCTTCAGGCTTCCCATTTGACACGAACTTACCATGCTTAAGCAATCCATGACTCTTAATGCTTAAGCTAGTGCTTAAATGAGGTAGTATTGACCTGCACTTGATTTCTAAATTGAAATGTATTTTTGTGAAGTTACCTGAATTCAACCACATGACCTGGGTTTGACCCACTATTGACCCATAATTGATCCATAATTTACCAAATATTTTCTAATTGGGAAAATTCTTATTTGAAACAATTAATTTTTGTCACACCGAACGCAGGGATCACATCGACCCTAAAACTTGATTTGAATTTGCCAGGTATTACTTGACCTCGACCAGACCCCGGGTTTAAAGGGAAGGGAGCGAACACCTGGTTTCTTAGAATTCAATTTCAATGGAGGAGCTCTCCCTCTCTCTTGTTCAAGGAAATGATAAAGCTCTCTCTCTCTCTCTCTCTCTCTCAATATTTTCTCATCACTTTTCACAAGGCATTTTTCTCATTTCCCGCCTCCACTCACTCAACTCAGACACACACACTTCAACACTTGTAACTACACTTCAATACACGTATCTCCTTCCCATCCGTGTCATATTGCTCCACAAATTTACTTTCATCTTCAAAGGCATGCTCGGGAGTAATAAAGCCTGGGAGCAAGTCTGCGTAAGCTCAACATTGTCCCTTTATTACAACCATCGGCTCCAAATGGTTTTCCTACAATTTCCCCAAAATTTCATAAAAACCCTTCATTTCCCCCGTAAAAAAATATAAATACAATTTACTCTCACGCAATACCTCACCCATCAAAAAATCCAAAAATTTCCCCTAAATTTACTCCCCATACAATTTTTTTTTCTTCCAATAAAATTTTATCACGCTATTTCTCAACAAACTTTTTATGTAAACTTGAATTTTCCCGCCAAAAATGTTTTCTCACCCCAAATATTTACCACCATTTGATATAAAAATTTACACTAAATTATTTTCCTCTTTTATACCCCTCCAAGGGAAAATAAGCTAAGTGCCAATGAACAGGGGTGTATTTCCCCACGTTTTAATAGCCCAGGAAAAAATTTTACGGGGAAAGTGTCCAAACCCAATTTAAACTTTCCCGCTCCCTCCCGCCTTGAAAACAACCAACTTTGGTCTCCAGTTACCTTTCAAAATCCAACTTCAAAACTTTCAGGCCTTTTGGGAGACTCCCACAATTTCGTGGAAAATGCCAGGAGCCGTTTTGTAGGTTAAAGGTTTTTTTGTATTGTAGGACATTTTTGTTTTTTTTTTCAAGAAAATTTATCCCCATAGAAAATGTTTTATATGACCCACAGGAGCATTTTTTTTACAAATGTGTATTGTTTTCAGAACCTGAAGCAATAAAATTTAACAAAAAGTTCAATAATTTTGACGGTCAAAATTTGAGTTTGAAAATTTTCTGAAAAACAAATGTTGGGAAAAAGTGGTAAAAATGGTGCGGGTAAAAAATGTGAGGAGCGCGTATTTGTTTGAAGGAGGAAATGGTTGGAAAGTTGGAATCTATTCACAGTTGACTGGGTTTAGAGTGATTGGTGAGATGAGGGGAATGTGTGGAGGGGGGAAAGAGGGGAAAGAGAGCGAGCCAAGTTTTAAATTTGGGGTTGGTGGGGCGGAGTGGATTTGTTTGTGTTGATTGTGAGTGTGAGAGAAAGGGATGTGACCACACTCCGTGAATTTGCGTATGGTGAGGTAATGGGGAGTGGTGACAGTGTTATAAGTTAGTTTTGGGGCAGTGAGGCGTGAGGTCTTGTGTGAGATAACTCGGAGCGTGGAACAAAGCGAGAAGGAGAGAGGAGATGAGCAATCCCACCGAGCCAACTATTCATTTCATATTTGTATTCAAAAGCGGGACGTCCGCCTCAATTCCTCCAATTGGCTTGTATTTGCATTCCAAATTAGTCCCACATTACCCCGGATTTAGACCACCACTCCTGGGGGACACAGTCGGTCCCAGTTCTTACTTACAGGGGTTTCCCCTTTCACAGGGTTAAAGTTCATCTTGGTAAATTTACCATGGTATAGGGTTCAAGTCTAAATTTTCTGTAGGAAATTCTCATTGGTAAATATATTTACCATAGTAACTACCAAATATTAACATTTCAAACGGGGGAATTTTAAATGGTAAATTCAGCATGGTAACTTTTTAGGATTTTTCAAATGGTAAATTCAGCATGGTAACTTTTTAGGATTTTTCAAATGGTAAATTCAAAGGTAAATTTTTATAGAACGATTACAAACGGTAAATTTTCCCTTGAAGGATTCCAGATGGTAAATATCTCACTCAATGGGAAAATGGGAAAATGGAAAAATTCAGATAGAATAATTTCAAATTATAAATTTACCATGGTAATTTTCCAAATGGTAAACATATAATGGTATTATTCCAAGTGGTAAAATTTCTCAGGGAAAAATTCCAAATAGTCAATTACATACGGTCAATTTCCCTTACAGCAATTCCAAATGATAGATTTCCCATGGTACTCTCAAATGGTAAATTTCCAACGGTAGAATTCCAACTGGTAAATTTTCTCACGGGACAATTCCAAAATGGTAAATTTCCCAAGGAATAATTCCAAATTGTAAATTTCCCATGGTACACTCCCAAATTGGGAACTTCCCAGGGTATTATTCCAAGTGGAAAATTTTCTCATGGAACAGTTCCAAATAGCAAATTTTCCATGGTACAATTCCAAATACTAAATTTTCCATTGTCCATTTTCCAATCTTAAATGGTAAATTTCCAATGGTAGAATTAAATATGGTAAATTTTTTGATGGGACAATTGAAAATGGTAACTTTTCTCACGGCACAATCTCAAATGGTAAATTTTCTCACGAAACAATTCCAAATGGTAAATTTCCCAGGGAATGATTCTAAACGGTAAATTTCCCGCGGTAAATTCAAAAGTAAGATTTACCGCGGTAAATTCGGAATCATAAATCCCTAAACGGTGCCATTTAAATGGCAACATTTGAAACGAACCTTTAATACCGTAACTTTTAAAAAGCTCTTTGAAAGTGGTAACTCCGTGGTAACTGTCAAAAAATACAGAGCCATGGTAAAAAAATGGTAAAACTGAAAATTGTACGGGTCCCCCCGAACCAGGCTCACCAGTACACTCCTCGAGAAGACCCATCGGAGTGCCAAGACTCCGTGAGAGATTGGACTTGAAATGACCCGGAGATAGACTGGCAACGATCATTTAAAGAGCCAAGAAATAACTAATGGCCAATGTTAACACTACCATGTCTGGCAAAATGTTCTACAACCACACGCGCCATGTAATCCAAAGCCATTACACATACATTATGTATTAAACATACAGTCCATTCCCAAAGTCCTTCTCACTCCGCCCCTCCCAATCCCCCACACAATCCCTTCAAATCACTTCCTCCGTCTCCCCCCAAAATTTAAGATTATTATTTACTTGGAAATACCCCAAACATTCCTCTCACTATAAGAACCCAAACCTTCCCCCGAGGGTCTATCACATCGAGCCTCCACTTTAACGCAAGACATCTCTCGTTAATCTCCAATGCCATGGGAATGGATCCTCTTTTTGAAAAAGCACTGAGGTTGTTCCCTTTATACTAAATCTCTTGTATATTTCTTATCGTCAAGTCCAGATTTCCACAGAACACTCTCGCACTCACAAAATTCCATAAATTCAAATTTTCCACATCGGAATTTTTTTTTGCATCGTCGATGCAATTTCCACATTTTTACTTTCAAATGTTTTTTTCAAGGTTTTTCAAGAGGCGAAGTTATAAAAGGACTTCACTGTATTGGGATTTGCATCATATTGACACGTCGGTGGATGCAGTCCCAAGCGGGAGGGAAGCTTTAAAAGTTGCACTTAGGCTCCCAACAGGGAGTCCAATTAAAAGAGCCGTCGGGTTCCGGGTGCTCAGGTTTCCACCACGGAGGGTGCTTCAAAAAATTTTTACCATCTGGTTCGTTCCCTGAAAAATACTAACATTTTTGCGAAGACAAAAAGTTGAGAAAAATGTATGCTGACAAAATTTTCTATACCGATGCGGATTAGATACATCGATGCATCGGTGGGAAAAAAATATTTTGGGGGTAAAATTGAATTTTCTCGGAAAATTGCTGGGATTTAGGACAAGACCAGTTTTTATAATTTGCCTTGGATAGGGCGAGAGTTTTGAAGAGCCTTGTACTTTGCTTTGTGGAAATGCGTATGAAAATAGAGAGCTTAATTAGAGGATAGGAATTGGCCACTCACCCATCAATTAGCGGGACTTCCCTGAGAATCTGTTGGACTGTCTCGAGCCGCTCTCTCGGTGAGCTGGCAATGTCCTCCATAATGGCCAATGGCAGTCCCACGCCGACCCCCACTGCTGCCGCTAATAGAAGAACACAACACACGAAGCACCAATGCTTCATTTTTAGATCCACTCCTGAAAAAAAAATACAAGGAAAAACAAATGGCTTGTCAGTTAGAGTCATTACGTGAAGGCTCCCACTCCCTCTCAAATAATAGATGCACACGTCACATAATATCCTCGGATCATCTTTCGTCAAAGGGGAGACTGGAAATTGGCCAGTCAGAGATTTGAATGCTGTAGGATCTCATTAGTGGGGATAAGACTGGGAGGATGGTTTTCACAAACTGTTTGGCAAATTTTGGGTTTATTCCCTGTGGCACTTGTTTGGAAATAGTTGAAACTGGACTTTGGATGCTTAAAACTATGTGTACATTGCGTAAATTTAGGATTTAAGTTGGTTTAAGCTGGGCCTGAAGCTTAGGTCAGTGTATTGGTCAATGCTTCGGTCAACGGTTGAGTCAGAATTTTGGTTTAATTATTGGGTCAATTGTTGCGTAAATGAATGGGTCAATGATAGGGTCAAAATGTAGGTAAAAATTTGGGTCAACTTCGGTTAACGTTTAGGTTAATATTCGGGCTAAAATGTGGGTCAATATTCTGGCTAAAATTTGGGTCAACATTCGGGCTAAAATTTGGGTCAACATTCGGACTAAAATTTGGGTCAATATTCGGGCAAAAATATTCGGTCAATATTCGGGCTAAAATTTGGGTCAGTATTCGGGCTAAAATTTGGGTCAATATTCGGGCTAAAATTTGGGTCAATATTCGAGCTAAAATTTGGGTCAATATTCGAGCTAAAATTTGGGTCAAAATTCGGGCTAAAATTTGGGTCAATAATTGAGCTAATATTTCGGTCAACAATCGGGCTAAAATTTGGGTGAATATTCGAGCTAAAATTTCGGGCAATATTCGGGCTAAAATTTGAGTCATTGTATCAGCTAAAAGTTGATTTAAAATGTTGACCATTGTTTCGGTCAAAGTTTGATTTAAAATTCAAGGCATTGCTTAGGTCAAAGTTTGAATTAAAATTCAGGGCATTGTTCTGGTCAAAATCTGAATAAAATAAAGTTCAAAGACGAGGCTGTAGGGTCGGACCTTTTCATTTCTGTCCCAATAAGTTCAGGTCAAGCGTCCGGGCAAAAGCTCAACGTTTACTCAGAAATTTCAACCAATTCTCGAAAGTATAGAAAATGGGTCAGGCCTATACTCCTAACAATTCAAGCCTGTATTTCAACCCAGGTCAAATACTCCGACCAGTCACAAATAAGCCTCTAGTTTTGTTCATCCCAAATCCTTCGCTCCGAATCCACTTGAGCACAAGAGATACGTTTGTAATTCCCTGAAAAATTTCCATCCCCATAGAAACATTGATTGATTTATTCTCAGACCTGGCTCAGTTAGTCACAAGTGTTTCAACTGTCTACAGTCCTCCCTCCTTCCAGCTATCCCCTCTCCGACTCTCAATATTACCCTTCTCAGAAACACAATCTACCTCCCAAATTTTTTGTTCTAACCATGTTAAAGGCTTTCAGACCCTAATAAAAATCCTACCTTTCATAATCTCTATATTGACATTTGAGAAAAGCTCAGAATTATATTTAAATTGAAGGTTCGCCGCCATAGCCAGAGCCCACTGTGCTGCTGAAAGGACGAAGACACGGAGATCTCTAGGCTGGGAGGGGAATAGTGGGAAGAGAGAGAAAGAGAGGGAAAAGAGCAATAATTCCTCTTTTGCTCCGCATCTTCTTCCCCTCTCTGTTCTCCTCAAGTTTTGTGCTTTGACGTGAGAACTGGAAATGTGTCCCTTTCCTCTGAAGCTCCGTTGAGAGCCGTGCCAATGTCTAAAAGCTCTTTCAGCCACATCAAGCTCAAACAAACAAAACAACGGAGCTCTCCCACCCAATTCTCCCGACAGACTCAATAATTACAGTCCCTCAACCTCATCCCGGCTCTCCGAAGATCTCCTCCTCAGAACATCCTCCTCAGAAAATATCCTCACATATGACCCCTTGACCCGAAATACTTCACAAATTGCCCTTCAAATAACATTTCCTTCAATTAAGGACATTTCCCTGTGTTTTTATTAACAATGCCCAGACAGCCAATCAGAGGGGAGTATGAGCCCCCCAGAAGTCCTCTCCCAGAAGATCTGGGATTTTCCGAGGAAATCTTCAAAATTCGGGAATTTCCTCGAAAATAAAACATAGGATTTTGTAACATTCGAAAAATATAAGGAGGCTTTGAGGAGAGTCCGTTATAGGGGGACCCACTGTACGAAACAGTAGCAACTCAGAGCATTTTCTATATCTCAAATGTCTCTTATCCTCTTCCCGGCTCCCAGAAGTATAGTCTCCTCACAATTTTAATTAAGCCCCTCTTTCCGCCTCACTCCGTCCCTCCTAATTAGAGACTTCCCGGGGAAAAAACTCATATAAAAGGAAACCTCGCTATAATGGACCCCCTTAAAAATTCCCCTGGAAATCCTAATTTTTTGAGAGAAATTGGGGGGAAAATATTTGGGAGCAAAATTTGATATTTTTTTTTGTCAGTTGCTTTTTTTATGAGAGGAATTGGTAACATTAAGGGCGCCGTTATAAAGAGGTCCGACTGTATCATCTAATTAGTAGGAACGAGAGGATGCAAAGAAGCGGTATTAAGTTGCTCACCCAGGGATAAAATAACCAATGGAAAATTAATGGGGAAATTAATAACCTTAAATGTACAGAGGGAAGCTGCATTACGCGCTCCTTCTATTTGTCTCACAGTGGGTCTTTATTATAGCGGCGTGGTTCAAATTTGGGATTTATCTTTGGAAAGGAATTTTTTTGGGGGGTCTTAAAAAATTGAGGGATTTTGAGACGTATGTTATAAAAAGGGTGGCTTGGAGTAATGGGTAATAATTGGGGTTTGTTAAAATTTAAGGGAAATTTTCGAAGCAAAGAAAATAAAAAATTTTTGAGATCTGTTACAAAAAATATGAAACTCTTGGAAATGGGATTTTCCGAACAGGAAATGTAAAGCGTCCTTTGAAGCCGCGTCAAAGAAATGTTTGAAGTTTTTTCAAGGGAAGATGTGAAAAGGCTTTGCCTTTGTAGAAATAAAATTTAAAGTTGAAAGCGCAAGCAGTGTGTACAGTCACTTTAGGATATAGTGGTCGTAAACGTAAAATAATTTTCGAGGTTTAAATTTTTTAGAATGTATTTTTTTTTTGAGGAAAAAATATTTTTTGTGGGAAATATTAAGGAGAGTGATTTTTTTATAAGTGTTGGAGTATATGAATTGAGAGAATGTTTTACCTCTAGTGTCAGGAGTGCTGTCAGTTCCGTTTTCGCCTTCCTTGGAATTGGAGCTGAGGGAGTCTTGCTCAATGCAACTGGCTCCGTTGAGTCGAACTGCGGATCCGTTCTGACCGGAATTCGGGACACTGACTACTGTCGGGAATCCCACTGGACTCACTCGACTCACATCCGGCAGCTCAACATGCGTTCCCTGGACAATGACAAATACATACAGTCACGGATTAGCATTAGGATTTTTTAAAAATGTTTTCATTTACTCTCTGAAATTTTTGATCATTTTTTAAAAACAATTGCAGCAATTATCTGTAAAAATTTTATTTTCCTTTTAAATTCACTTATAAAGGGTGATCTGAAGCGCAAGACATTATTAGACCGTGTAATACATTGATTCTGGAATCGTTTGACCTAATTTACCGATGCCTTAATTTTTTTCGAGCTGATTTGACATGACCTGACCCTGATCTAAATACACCCTTGTCTAATTTAACACTTGCCTCATTTCACGCCGATTTGATTTGATCCAGGAATTATTGACCCGGATCAGATTTGAACTGGATTTATTGACCCTGATCTGATTTGACCTGGAATTATTGACCCTAATCTGATTTGACCCTGAAATGATTGACCTTAATCTGGTTTGACCCGTGAATTATTGACCCTAATCTGATTTGACCTTGAAATAATTGACCTTAATCTGATTTGACCCGTGAATTATTGACCTTAATCTGATTTGACCCTGGAATTATTGACCCTGATCTGATTTGACCTGGAATTATTGACCCTAATCTGATTTGACCCTGAAATGATTGACCTTAATCTGATTTGACCCTGGAATTATTGACCCGGATCAGATTTGACCTGTTGACCCTGATCTGATTTGAATTGGAATTATTGATCCTAATCTGATTTGACCCTGGAATTGTTGACCCTGATCTGATTTGACCCTGGAATTGTTGACCCTGGAATTATTGAACCTGATCTGATTTGACCCTGAAATTATTAACCCTGACCTAAACTGACCCTAGAATTATTGACCCTGACCTAAACTGACCCTGGTGTCATTTGACTCCGACCGTATTTCATGACCTGATTTGACTGTGGCCTCATTTGACCCCTACCCGATCTGATCCCTAAACTTAATAATTGCTGTTTTGACAATTTCGTTGGCTCTGTATCCAGAATTTGAAATCGAATTTGAAAGGGATGCTTGTAAATGCAGAGTGCACTGTAAATCTGTATAGTGGTCAAAAGGAGGGAGTGCGAAGGATGAATTAAGATGTGATTAAGGAGGTCTTTTGTTTCCGTATAAAAAGACCCGTTGCGAGAGCGGAAGAAGGACAAAAGAGGACTTTTGGGATGGAGAGTGTGGAGCCGTGTAATGTCTTTTTCTCAATGGTCCCTGCACAATAGAGTCACAAAGCCCCGTTGGAAAAAGAGAGAACTGGGGACAAGGGAAAAAATTAGAGTGAATAGTCTCTTAAAATAAACCTCTTTTTATAAGGGCCGGTGCGGTAAAATATTTTCACACTTTTTCCCAGTTTATTTTCCAAACCTGGAATTTTTTAAACGTGAAATTTTTTTTACATAAAATCCCGTTATAAGAGCGAGCTGTAATAATTACATTTTTGTATTACAGTACCTTTCAATTGTACATTTCCTGAAAAAATTGAATAATGGGGAAAAGTGTTTTCAATGCCAATATTTTATACGGTGTTACAATTTTTTGTTGTGGAAATATTATATAATAAGAATATTTTTAGAGTTCCATACAAAGGGGTCGGATGTTTTGAGACGCAGCGTGCACTTATGTGAAAAGTGACGCTCATTAGTACCTGCAAGAGCTGTTTGCATAAATTTGACATGCAATCTGGGAAACATATGGGTTTAATTGCATCCCGGAAATTTTACACCTGCCCCAATGGGCGCAATGACTTGTAAAATTTGCATTTGTTTACAACGCTCATTAACTTCCTAATTCCTCGTTTACAGGCTGGGAATTTTACAGTGACAGGTTTTTATACCTGGCTCTGCGGAACACAGTGCTACAAAAACAATATATGGAATATCAAAAATGAAAAACGTGAGAGATTGTAGCATTTCTACAAAATTTTAAGGAAAGGTCAAATTTTATCACTTTTTGCAAATAAAATTTATTTAAAAATTTAGCACAAAGCTAGGAAACCAAACCAGAAATTGAAGAAGAAATTTTACTGCATTTTGTCAGAAATACCCCCGAAATTAGCCAGAACGTTTACCGAACTAACCTGAATTTTACTGAAATTAACCAGAAAATTTACTGGAACTAACCTGAAATTTTATCAAAACTAACCTGATATTTTACCAAAATTAACCTGAAATTGTATTGAAATTTACTGCAATTTTGACCCACAATTACCACAATTTTCACCCACAATTACCACAATTTTTACCCACAATTACCACAAATTTTACCAAAATTTACATGATTCTACCAAAATAAAATATTTTGGACATAACTTTGAACGGTAAATTTTTTTGGTGTGCTTAACATTAAGGGCGCTGCCCCAAAAATTTGGTTTGCTTTGTCCAAATAGTACGCGTCGACTGCATCAAAAACATTAATGAAAAACGGAGTCCGGGAGATCAGAGGCATGTGCCTTGTTTTCCCCCCAACAATTTTAAAGCCCTCTTGCAAGCCCACTGTGAAAGACCATATTTGAACAAAAGGCGACTATAGATCAAAGCAACTGGAAACTCTCGTACACAATGTGTTTAATATAAGGGCGCCCCTAAAAGCAACACATTTTTAACCGAAGCCCCGTATGGTTTCCTGCATGAAAAAATATTTTCAGCTAGATACATAGCCCACGTAAATATTTGTTTTGCCCCTACCTTGAAAAATATTTTTTCATGGTTTGCATAAAATGAAATCACTGTACGCGGCGGGTGGCGCATGTACATAAGGGCGCAGAAAAGGGTAAGTTTTACAGTGAAAGTTGGGATTTTATTGTCACGTTTCACCAGCAGAAATTGTAATTTTCAGTAGAAGTTGTGTAAATACTGGACGGCAGATGCTTCAGGCTTTAACATTTGATACAGTAATTTCGGGATTTAAGGGTGGGACCAGATATCGGGAAAAATTTATTTTAAATTTCTAAATTTTACGTTGGAGTTTCTTCATGGGATATTTTTTTTATCATTGGGGCAAAAATAATTTTATGAAATTTTATTTGCCCCGATGAGAGAAAAATTTTTAGGGGATTTGTTTCATGGAGAATTGCCTGTAGAAATTTCCCTCTTTTATACGTTATCGGGCCGAGCGTAGTAATTCACTCGAAAGCTTTCCTCTCCTCATTCAGTCCTCATTTCCTTATAATTACAAATGCCCGCAGACTTTTACCTTCCAGGTCTGTTTTTGACAGATTTTGGGGCTCCATGAAATTTCGGTGTTTAAATTGGGACCGGCTGAAATACTAAATACCAGCAGGAGTCCGCTTCCCCGTTAATTACAAAAACTTGGAGATGGGTTTTATGTCAAAATGTTTTATGGGCAAAAAATATTTGGACAAGGACCAGACCAAACAAATCCAAAACTATAAATTGTAAAATGTTTTCTGAATTACTTTTGAAATTTTGCATAAAACAGTTGTTGCAAAAGATTGGGAAATACTTTGACAACAAAAATTTTAACCGAATGTTTTCAATTTAAGTTTAAAATATTTGCTCATAAAGATGTTTAAATAGAAATTTAATATAATTTTGAGAGTTAAAATTTTATCCAGAACTTAATATTTTTGGAATGAAATTTTAACCCGATTGCAATTATTCTCCAAACTTTTGCATTTGTTGGAAAAATTGTGCGTTTTTCGGGGTGTACAAATTTTACTTTGATTTATTTTTGCGGGCAAAAAATTTTCTTGTAAATTCAAATGAGGTAACATTACTAGTTAGTGACAAATTGGGCGTTGCAAATTTCGTTGACGAAAATTTCCAAGAAAATTTCTATCTGCCCTTATTAAAACATTTTCTCGCGTCAATTGACACAGAAAAGGAAGCAAATCCTGGAAATTAGGATGCACTTGGATTTTTAATGAACAAACTTTTTCCCTTCGAGGGATATTCCAAACTTTCAAATAAATGGGAACCCAAAAGTCAAGCCCGAATTCCCTTCTAAACTTCCGCCCAAACCGCCAATCAGTACTTTCATCAATTTCCTCCGCTTTTTAGAGAATATTTACAGGAAAACTTTTAGTTTGCGCAACCCTTTAAATTAGCCCTGGTATCCCTAATGTTTTCCCACGATGGAAACAAATTTATCAAATTTCATAAAATTCATAAAATATTTTCTTTATTTTAAAAGTCTAAAGGGAATTTAGGTCATTTTCGTTGACAGTCATACAACATTGTCCACGATTATCTTGTTTTCCAAAAATTGTGCTTCGATTTGCATAAATTTAATGGGTTAAAGTGGAATAAATTTTAAGGGCATGCGTAAAAATCCTTCAAACATAGGATCAAATTAAGGACAAGTTTCAAGAAATCGGAAACCATCATTAAGAAAGTAATTTTCTAATGAAAAATAATTGGGCGAACGAAAATAATTGGCAAAAACTTTAACCCGTAAATTAGACATTACAAAATTGGTTAATTTTGATTGGAGTTTTTGGTAATTTAAAAATGTTTTGTGCACGTTGAAAATTTTTTCCTTGATTTTTTACCCATATTTGATTCCGATTTTCAGGAGTTTCGTAAAATATTAAACCGCAGGAGAAATGTTTTTGTGAAAAGTTTGTAAAAAACGGAGCGATGGAGAGATAGGACGCGGGAAATAAAGGGGACATTTAAAAATATTGGAGAAAGTTGCACGGAATGGAAATAAGTTGAGAACGGGTTCATTGGAGTAAATTGCCTCCGGCCAATTGAGAAAGATCCTTTGAAAAAGTCATAACTTTGAAGTGGGTTGAAAAGACGGAGTTGGAAAACGTGGAGGTAAAATGGGGGATTCGAGTCACAAAATTGCGAAATCCCTTGAACCCAGAGCATTGAAGCGTCCCAGGTTCAAGGGAAAAGTAGGCCGTTGTGTTTGGCAAAGCTGCATTTCACAACTCCCAACATTCCAAAACCCTCCTTTCTCCAGAACAGTGCGAAACCAGGGTTGGAAAAAAATTTATCCTAAAACTCGTAAAACTAAATTTTATGAAAAAAATTCCCAAAGTTTAAAACATTTTCGCTAAAAAATATTTCTAAATTTGGAAAACCCTAAAACCCAAGGTTTTGCAAAAAAATCCCACAAATTTTGAAAATAATAATTTTTGCAGAAAATACAGGCTAATTTTGAAAGAATTAATTTGCACAAATTTTACCTTGGAATTTGTTTGAAAACATTTCTTAATCTTGTTTCAACTTATTTTGCAAACTGTTGCACAGCGTTTCAGCAAAACGTTTTCAAATTCTTTGGGTAAATTTGATTAAAAAATGTTTCTCATGAATTTTTGCAGGAATTTGGACAACTGTTTTTGAAAATAAGCCAAAAATGGGTTTCCAAAAAAAGTTTCCAAATATTTCTGTAAATGTTTGCAACAAATTTCTTGCAGGAATTTTCCCGAAATGTTTTACACAAAATTTTCACTTATGTTTTCCAGGAAATTCCTAAAATTTGAGATCCCCTTTGATTAAAATATTTGTGGGAAAATTTCATGCCGAGAGAAAATATTGGAATTTTGAGGTTTTCCCAGCCCCAATAAAACCCCCGATGCGAGGCAGTTGATTCATTGACTTGTGACTCAAACCTTCATTTGCGGTTTGCCTTTAACGCAACACACTCTCACACACACATTCTTTCCTTAACGGGATCCACTCATACAAATTGCTCAATACTTGTCTCTCACTTTCTCCCTATTTTCCTCCTTCGGACGGAATCGGTGTAATTTCACCCACAAGAGAATTTTCCCACATGTCCATATTGCAAATATGTACACCCATATTTGCATGTAATTCAATCCGGCTCTGTCCCACAAATAGACATACAATACATTCTTTCTAAAACGGTCTACCTGATGTTTTTACCCCAATTGAGCAAAAATTTGACGCCAAATTTCCCAAAAAATTTGTTTTGCCCTTAAAAATATTTTTGCGTTCAATCCAGATTGAAAACACTTCGCGCAATTTTCTTTTCTACTTTAAAGGGGAAATTTTATATCCAGACATTCCTGCACTCTCGATGACAAGAAAGCTCTTCGGATTGCGCAACGCTGTGCATAAGTCAAGTTGAAATATGATTCCATGGACAAAATTGCATTCCACACGGAAATATGTGCGTGAGAAAATTTTCCACGCTTTTTCCGAATGTAAAGCCCAATCTCTTTATAACGGTCTGTGCTTAAAGCCTTGCAAAATTTTGGGTTAATTTTACGGGCGGAGTAAAATTTCATAAAACTTTATTGTGTTCTATATTCTAGCGCAACCGTATCAACCAGGTTTTACTGTACTATTGGGCTGAAATGCTCACAAATGGAATCCCGGGCTGATTGGACTCCGCTTTAAAAATTAGGGGCATACTTTGATAAAACAGAAAATTCTTTTTTTATGTATATGACATGTGTTAGAATTTGGGGGATTGGAAAAGGTGCTCCAGGGCCTGATTCAAATACGACGGAATATTCATGAAAGGAATTGAGATAGGAATCGTTGGAAATATTTCGGGCCTGAAGGGAAGACTCGTCAAAACGGCTCCCGGAAAGTGTCAAAAAGAAAAGAAAAATCTTCTGTACAATTTTATTTGTAAAGTATTTGGGGATTGAACAATAGTGAGTTTTTGGGAAAAATTTCCAGCCCCAATGGGGACAATGGTATTTTGCTGAGGTCCGCTCCAATGTTCGTTGACTTTGTTTGCATTCTCTTGCATGGGAGATGAGACTGGTGTAATTAAGCGGGTTTAATTTATGGCATTCATTTTCTCAAATTTCAAAGCATCCTTTTGTCCCGGAATTTCCCTCTTTTGGGGGCAGACGACGAAAAAGCTGAAATTCCTCTTTTCTGCTTGTAATTACGTTTCCCATGTTTGATAAAAGGGGTTTTGTTAGCACTATTTTAAATATTTCCTGGTATTCGGGCCAGTTTCATGGAAAAAATAGTTGTGAACATGGGTGCAATTTTGTGGATTATTTTGCGGACTTTTGGGAAAACTGTTTATTGTTTGCGAAAATTGAATATAGCCGGGTTTCGGCTGACAGGTCAATTTTTTGGAATTTTCGGATTCTGCGTATTTTAAACATTAGAGTCGGGATTTGACCAATTTAACGTAGACATTTTAAACAAAAAATTTAATTCTAATTTTGTCAGCTTATTTTCTGGTTTCAAACCCAAATTGTCACTAAGTTCTCAATTAAATTCTGACAAATTGTATAAACGTTTAACTCAAATTTTGCAAACGCAGTTAGCCCAAGTTTCCAGAAAATATGTACATATCTTTAATTTCCAAATGCATTTTCCACGCATTTCGCAAAATATTTTATTTAAAATTTCCAATAAAATTCACCTGAAGTTTTGCAAAACATTTCAACCCCAATTTGTTCAAAAATACGTCCAAAATAAATTTTTGTCTAGATTTTACAGCGAATGTTAGGAGTTTGGAAAAAATTGTGTTAAAATTTTTCAATAACTGATACCCAGTTCAACAACCAAATCCGAAATAAGATTTTGTAATAATTGTTGTTACCATAACATTTTAAACCGACAGAAATACCCAGTTTATACAAAATGTATCCCAATATTTTTGCAGGAGGCGTTAGCACGAATTGGACCGTAAATTTTAAGCCAAATTTTGCAAAACGGTTTAGCCCAAATTTGTTAAAACTTCTTAACCCAAATTTTGCAAAACGGTTTAGCCCAAATTTGTCAAAACTTCTTAACCCAAATTTTACAAAACGGTTTAGCCCAAATTTTTCAAAACTTCTTAACCCAAATTTTGCAAAACGGTTTAGCCCAAATTTTTCAAAACTTCTTAACCCAAATTTTGCAAAACGGTTTAGCCCAAATTTTTCAAAACTTCTTAACCCAAATTTTGCAAAACGGTTTAGCCCAAATTTTTCAAAACTTCTTAACCCAAATTTTGCAAAACGGTTTATCCCAAGTTTGTCAAGAAATTTCAACATAAATATTTCGAGAAATTTCAAAGTATGTATTTCAGGACATTTTAACTCAAATCTTTCAAGACATTTTTCCATAAAATTTTGAACAAATTTCAACAATTTCAGCGAGACGCATCCTAACAAAATTTTGTGGGCTAATAGGGCAAATTTTCTCCGGACCTCCGTACTGGAAAATGGAAATGACTAGACAAGGACAAACCTCAAGTCGGACCTCAAAACTCGAGACTTTTGTGAATTCTTCCGCCACACTGGCTTCCTAACATGGAGTTGTCTCCCGTTTCATCCAATAAATCTCCTTCCATTTCACGCTCCTATTTCCATCCCCAACTTATGACAAGCGTCCTTTTTAAAATTGCAATTTATGCCTTTTCCTCTTTTCCCTCTCCCATACTTTCAAAGCCTCGGCACTTCCCAAAAATCCCAGGAATTGCAAAATCTCCCCTTTATTTTAATAAATTACAATTCCTTTAAAATTCAAATTTCCCGCGGTTTACAACCATTCATGATTTATGAATAAAAATTGTCTGATTTTCCAACAGCCTTTTTTTCTCTCTTCCAGGAAAAAAATTTCCCCTTAAAATTTCCTTCAAAATATAAAAACCCATAGGGATTTTATTACTCAAGGAACTAAATGCAGACCTTTTTATCACGGCGCCCGAATGTTTTTTCACAGAAGGCCGTTCGAAGAGATGGGCGTTAAAAATTTTAAGGTTTCAGGCCGTTGTAACCAGGACTTTTTGTCCGGGATAGAGACAATATGGCCAGTGACAACAAACATTAACGAAGGCACTTCCGACACGTCCCCTCCAATTTTCCAGTGCAAAGGCCTATTTGATTTGCATTATTTGGGAGACTCCAGGCCCAATCCGAGGGAAATAAGCGTCTGAAATATTTGCGTAGAGAGGAAAAGGGAATGGTATCTAATGGTTGGGGCCTTGGATTTTCGAGCAAATGACTCTGAGAGAGCGGGAAATGGGTTGAGAGGCCATTCGTCACTTGGGATGCTAACGCCTTTGTAATGCTTTCTCCTCTGACTTTCTCCTCCATTTCTCAAACCCTCCTAAATTTTATCCCAAATTGGAACAAAAGCCTTGTAAATTGATTCCTAAATGAGCTAACAAATTTCCTCTGGTACTTGATCCCGGCTCGTCCTCACATTTCCACCCAGACGGATGGGTTTCGAGATGAGAGGTGAGAGTCACTTACTATTTCGCACTTTCCTTTAAGCCCCCCAAAAACACTGGAAATTGGGCTTTTTTCCAACAAATTTACTTCATTTTTTGTGTCCACTTTTGTTTTCTTTTTTTATTTCTGCGCCCGGAAATGATTTCGTCTTTGGAATGTTTTTTTGTCAGCGCGTCAATTTTTGTTTCAGATCTTAATTTTTCGAGTTCACTTTTTGACGAATAATTTTCGGGGGAAATATTTCCCTCACGAAACATTTCCCTTAAATTGGAATATTTTACATGGAAAATTGTTATTAGCAGATTTGTTTTAAGCACCCGTAAATTAGGTCAAAATATTTTACTCAAATTTTTAAAACATTTCTCTTTTAAATTTTGCAGTTATTTTCCGGGATTGTTTTAAATTATTTTCTTTTACAGCTTGAACCTTTTACGCAATTTTTATAAAACATTTTTTTAAACTCTCTTAATTATTCCCGCAATTCTTTAATTTTTCTTTCAAAATTTGGAAAATCCTTGTTAAGTTTCATTTTGAATTTGCAAAATCTTTGCTTATTTTTCCAATAGGGTTTATTCCCAAATTTGCAATAGCTCCAGGATTTCCTGAATTTTTTAAAATATTTGTTCAAGTATGAGCATATTTGCAAATGTTTTTCAAAAATCGTTTTCGCCAGAAATTTTGTGAAATTTGTGGTAATTCTTTCAATAAACTCCGAATTTCCCATATTTATTTAATATTTTGGAGAAAAAATGTGTAAAAAATTTAATTTTCTTTCAAGTTGCCCATATTTTAGCAAATTTGAAAAAAGTTATTTTAAAAAATCCAGAAAATATTTGAAGTGGAAATTTTATAAACGTTTCTAGGAAATTTGACGGAAATCTATTCCCTAAAGTGTTTTGCAAAATATCGGCCCTAAATTCCCAGGAAAAATTTACCTGGACAACTCCAAAATCCAGGGAGAAAGTTATGGTACGAGGGATGTGGCTGTTGTAACGAGACCCGTCTGAAAATTTCCAGGGAACGTAATGGTTGCTCCGAGGTTTGTGATACAAAGAGAAAATGTAATGGAGGGCTGCGTTATTTATGGCTCGCCTCTCTCTCGCATCTCTTCCCTCATGTAAACTGAGCCTCTGATCGTTAATAAATAGCCAATGGACTGTGTAATTGGATGAGCGGATGGATCTATATATTTGTAGGAGAAAAACCTGGGCAGATCTGACTTTGCAGCCAGTCTCCATGGAGATCAAAGGAGGAATCTCAGGAAACGTTCGACCCTTCAGAAACTTTATGACAAATTATTAAATACAAGGTTCCTGTATAGTCAACCAATGAGATTAGACCCATTACAATTCCGCCCAATAGCCCGGAAAATAACATGAGAATAAGTACACTTCAATTATTACTGTCAAGTCTCTCTATAACGGTCCCCCTTAAAATTTACAAACGCCTAACATTTTCAACCCTATTTTCATTCAAATGTTTTAAAAAATTTCGTCTTTTTACAACGGCCTTTTTTTAGAAAAATTTTCTACAACGGTCAATTTTTTGTCCAGGTTGTGTTTCGGGGTCAGACACTCCTGACCTCATTCCTCCCTCGCAACAAATGGTAACAAATGGGACTTGGATTTGAATTTGGCCCGATGCAGAGATTTATTTTCCCTTCTGAAATCAAATCCTCAATTCCACTTGCTAAATCCTCCAATTTAAAAATCAAGCCCCAAATGTGACTCCCAAGATTGACTTTGACAACGACCAAGAAATCATCCTTCGCCCCTTATGTACTTTTATAGAGAGCCATTCCGATGTACAGTGGATCCTCATCGGAAGATTTCGCCCTAAAAATTCAAAACCTCGTTATGGAGGCAGATATAAAATCCCTAGAAAACCCACATAGGGAAATTAACCCAGTACTTGTATACCTGGCCCTGTAAAATTTTCTCGAAAATTTTGAAACCTCAGGCGCCGTTATAAAAAAGTCCCAGGTTTTCTTCCTCCTGAAAAATTGCTTTCTCCAGCAGGAGCAGATTTCAAGGCTCAGCATGTGCTGCTGGGTAGTGACAAACGGCTCTGCCTTGTTTCATATAAAAGGCCTTTATTTTCCCCATGTTTTCTCTCTCTCTGAGCTTCCCCTTCCTTTTTTATCCTTTCCCTATTTTTTTTTACTGCAAGGAAAGAATTTTTAGTATGTACATACATATATAGGGAATAAAACCAAATAAAAACAAATAATTCAAAGGTCTACAGCTGGAATGGACGTTCCAAAGTGTTACCGTCCGGTTCGAATCCATGGGTATAAAAATTCAGGGAAAAAACGACATCTCTATAAAAAAACTCAGGATTCGTTTCATTTCGCCCCTAAAAACACACACACAAAAAATTACCTCTAAAAAACATCGGGTATTAAGTTCTAAAAGGATTTCAGCCTTCCAGAGCTTACAAAATTTATCCAGTGGCGCCTGATTGTAATGCTACCCTTACAGTAAAAATTTTAGAGAAAGGTCTCGTTATAAGGGCCAAATTTTAAAAAAATAGGGGCTGTCAAAAAGAAGAAAATTTTCTGAGTAAAAATGCAAAATTTTAAGGGATTCGTAGTGTTTTTTAGGATTTTTTAAGAGGGGGCCGCTATATCGAGACTACACTGCTTGTAGGATAATGCGTTGTGAAAGTCCTAAATGGACATTGATTTAATCATGTTGGAGCTCCTTCATTGTCATAGGAAATGATCCGGGGCTTATATGATGAGGGAAGAGCGGAGGCGAGAGAGAAACTTTTCCGGGGAAAGTATTCCCAGCACCTTGGCAATGGCACAGTAGCCCCTGGATATAACGGTCGTCCTTGGGTAAGAAGAGTCGATCCGGGTCGACTGAACGAGTGGCAAGAGATTCCGCTATGTTTTTGTGCACGGGGAACCTTCCAAAGGCGACGATCGCTCTTGGAGCGTTTTCAAGCTCCGAAGAGGAATGTTACAGTTAGGACGGACTCTATACGGAAAGAAGGAAGAGGATTACAAGGAAGCGTGGAAGGGAAGACCACCTGCTTGGAGGGAGGACGGCACACGGCTCATGAGACAGTCATAAATCAATGAGTTTATCAAGTGTCAATGTTCTTAAGGGTTACAAGCTTATCTCCAAAATTACTCGGAAACTTCCTCCACTCCGCCGACAACATTATTATTGTCAGGCCGCACGTCATTTTTACACGATTCACATGCTGACACTCTGAAATACAGAAGACCCAAATCGTTCCAACGTTTCTTCCAGAACTGTTCTTCCAACATTGGACCCCTCCCCCTGGCAGGATCCCCTCTCAAAAGTAGAAACAACAGGCTTAACTATATAGGATCTAAATCCGATGCAAAAACTTTATACATATAACCTTAACATATAACCTTAACATATAACTTTAACATAGCTAAACCCAAAGTAAGGTGTTCCATCACATTTGATACACTTGATCCATTGATATTCGGAGCGTATCTCCGAGCGAGACATTCTTCCCATGTTTATCCTATACACAGACAAAATTGTAGAACTTCTGGAGCATGTGGCACAGTTGACTCAAAAATACTCCTTAGAAATACTGATTCTTGCGTATGCTGATGATATGATTCTAGTTGAAGAGCGGATTACGCTCTTGAAACCAATTAATGGCTTTAAACATTTCCAGGAAAGTAATTTTCTAAGAGTTAGTATTGGCATTCCCAAGGGAGGCGTGTTTAAGAACGCTCTTAAAATATCAAAGAAAACAATTGTTTTCTAGGCACGACCAATTGGATAACGTGTAGCGGAAATACTTAACGAACGTTTTCAGAACGATTGGGAATGCATCCTGGCTCCCGAGCGCGCGAATTTTAAAGCGTCCAGCTGGTCATGCCACAGCTAGTCGTTCGCTTAAGATCGCAAACACGTCTGTGACTATTTATGTTCACAAATTTCGCCAATAACATCTGTACTGGTTCCTTGAATGAGGCAAAAATTACGTGGGAATTCAAACCGTACTAACAAATTAAGTTATTAAAGAATTGAAGATATGTTTAAAGGAGGGGAAGCTCTCATGGACTTTATAATTAAATTTGGGCTGTAATACAGCAATGGAGAAATAACGTTATGGCATTATTAGAATTGCAATTGGTGCTATTAAGTCAAACAATTATCATTAGTTTTAGAAATAATGGATTCTATTATTATAAAGGATATCAGCCAATGTTGCAGAAAACATTTCTGGTTTGAATAAAATGGCTGATGTTATTTCTGGGAGCTCTTGACCTAGCTTGACATATCTTTTATTATTTTGTACTACTATGAGCTATGCTACACAATTTTGGTACGTTTACACCTGGTTTTAGCGTTATTAAAATGTAAAGAGGGACTGCTGCCCGAAAATGTGAAGGACTTGGGAAACTTGGAATTGAGGGGATTAAAGCTAATTAGAGCTGGTGGCTACGGAGGAGTGATTTTTGTTCGAGGGCTTGGCTGTGAGGAGGATCCGTGGAGCTCCTCTGTATGTATACGAAGGGTAAAAGAAAAAAGAAAAGTGTAAGTAAGTGGGTTATAAAGTGAAGAAAAAAGTTTGAGTGGGGAAAAGGCTACAAGAGAGACCTGGGGCTTAATGTAATTGGTGCGGGGAACGTGGCTGGGAGTGTGTGCTGAGCAAATATTTACATGAAGAAAAACACACTGCAGGGGATAACCCCTGGCTTAAGGGCAGCCTTAAGCATACACAGGAAGCTCCGCATTTAAGTGCTTTTTGTTGATGGAGCGCAACAAATTCTCAATCTCTGTGTGCATCTTGTATATTCATTTTTTAGACTTCTTTGGGAAGGAGCAAAAGCTGGGACTTGTACATACATTGTGCACTGTGGCTATTACGAAAATATGCATCAAATGTTACATGAATTAAATGTGACCTTTTTTTGATGAACGAACCTTTAACCTATAATGACCTGAGATGGGGTCAAAGATGACCTAGATTTTTTAGCTGCATTTGTACTGAAGTTTATTTTGACCAGTGCTGGGAGTAAAGTTGGAAAACAAATTAGGGTCTATTTTGACCTTTGCATGAACTTGTGACCTACTTTGACCTGAATTTGACCGAGGTTTGGTTGGTAGCTAGAACAATTTTTAGATAGTCTTCGAAGTACACTTGAACTGAAATGGATATTTAGTCTGTTTTAAAACATGCAAAGTTTTCTTATTTGACGTCACTTAACCTCACATGACCTCACTTGACCTCACCATGATGATGCAAATATCAACTGAATTAAATGCCCTTCAAATTCAACTTCACCTTCACAACCTTCACTTTATTCGAGGACTTTGTCCCCAATGACCTCAAATTGACCTGAATTGACCTGAATTGACCTTACTTGACCACCTAAGGTGATGAAAATATCAACTCAATTAACTGCCCTTTAAATTCAACTTCACCTTCACAACCTTCACTTTATTCAAAGACTTTGTCCCAAATGTCCTCTACTTGACCCCTACTTGACCCCTTACTCCCTCACACTTGTAAGCTCATTTGAAACTTAATCCTGTAAAGTATTATATCCCAGTGCAGACTTGGCTCTTGGGAGCAAGCCTAGTGCACATTTGGAACTAAAGCCGGAAAAGTTGCACGCACCGGCTTTTTGTAACTCCACATTTCTCTCCCACACACACACACACACACACACCCACACTCACACACATGTTCCTGTCCATAACATTAATCTTAAGGATTTTGCAGACTTACACGAACGTCAACTTAAAAGTCGGAGTCGATGCATGAACATCAAGTATTAATCATCTTCCCCTCCCCAAATCTCCAGCCTTCACATTCATTTCCAGACCCCATCTCTTTCAATTCCACATTCCCCTTAAATAACTCCCTGTTTTATGTCCAGCTGGGAACATAAAGCTTCCTTCGTGTCAATACACCAGAGTCTCGTTATAACGGCCGTCTCAAAAAAAATTTTTTTTCAAAAATAGTTTTTCTTCCTAAAATTTTTAAACAGCCCTTAAATTTTCCCCTTAAAAACAGTTTTTCTTCCTAAAATTTTTAAACAGCCCTTAAATTTTCCCCTCAAAAACAGTTTTCTTCGTAAAAATTTTAAACAGCCCTTAAATTTTCCCTTCAAAAACAGTTTTTCTCCCTAAAAATTTTAAACAGCCCTTAAATTTTCCCCTCAAAAACAGTTTTTCTCCGTAAAAATTTTAAATAGCCCTTAAATTTTCCCCTCAAAAACAGTTGTTCTTCCTAAATATTGTAAACAGCCCTTAAATTTTTCCCGCAAAAACACTTCTCACAATTTCATCAAATTTTACTTTATTTAAATTTCGGCAGCTGTATGGAGGTCCCAATGGAAATGTTATGCTCCAAAAAGTGCAATGTACCAGGCGTAATTTTTGGATTTTGAGAGAAAGATTTTGCATAGAGATTTTCCGCCTCACTGGGAGGTGTGAGTATTGGGGCGAGGTACTTATGAGTGCGGACTGAATTGCGGCAAAATTGAGGGAAGTGAATATTTTAGAGGGTGTGCTTTAACGGGGGTCATAAATGCGTTGATTGCCTTTGGCCCGGTTTTTTCCCATACAGGGACCCAATGAATTTTTAACTCGCTGCAGATCCATCAATTGCCAGAATTTTAGAGGGTTCCGGGGCGGAATGGGATTCAATCCATTTGAGCCCCCGAGTTTTAATTTAGACTTGAATTGAATTTTCCTTGTCTCGTTGTGAGGATAGTTTAAAATTAACGAGAGAGAGAGAGAGAGAGAGAGAGAGTGAGAGTGAGAGGGGAACGAGGAAACATATGAGCATTGAATATTCATCCCGCTCCTATCTCTCGGTATCCTCATCCATAAAACATAAATGAATCGTCTTGTTGCTCCTGTGCATTCCTTTATTCGTGGGGAAGGGAAAAAATTCTAGCTTTGGAGTGGCTCTAGTGTTTCAATTCCCGGGAGAAAAATTCCCAAGAGACACCCACAACTCTTGCAGCTCTTCTAGGTCAACGCTTCGCTTCCCCGAGACTTTCTCCATTCCCACTTCAAATTACAACAAGAGCAAGGAATTTCACGGGGTCTGGTCAGGGGTTGGTAAGACCTTGAGCGGAGTCTCATCGAGGAGTGGAGTACTCAATTTGTATTTTCGATGAGCACGAATACATCAAATTAGGGAAATGTTGTTAAATTAGGGTTTTCTAGGCCAGAGCTGAGCTTACGTCAACCTTTGGACAAGTTCGGGACAACCATTGGCCAAATTGAGGTCAATCTATGGACAAATTGAGGGCAATCTATGGGCAAATTGAGGTCAATCTTTGGACACATTCAGATCAATCTTTGGACACATTCAGGTCAATCTTTGGACACATTCAGGTCAATCTTTGGACACATTCAGGTCAATCTTTGGACAAGTTCAGGTCAATCTTTGGACACATTCAGGTCAATCTGTGGACACATTCAGGTCAATCTTTGGACACATTCGAGTCAATCTAGGGACAAGTTTAGGTCAATCTTTGGACACATTCAGGTCAATCTTTGGACACATTCAGGTGAATCTTCGGAATTCATTCAGGTCAATTTTAGACACATTCAGGTCAATCTTTGGACACATTCAGGTGAATCTTCGGAATTCATTCAGGTCAATTTTAGACACATTCAGGTCAATCTTTGGGCGAATTCGGGTCAATCTTTGGACGAGTTCAGGTCAATCTTTGGACAAATTGAGGTCAATCTTTGGACAAATTGAGGTCAATCCTTGGACAAATTGAGGTCAATCCTTGGACAAATTCAGGTCAATCTTTGGACAAATTCAGGTCAATCGTTGGACAAATTGAGGTCAATCTTTGGACAAATTCAGGTCAACTTTTGGAATACATTCAGATCAGACTTTGGACAAGTTCAGGTCAACCTTTTGAAAACATTCAGGTCAACCTTTGGGCAAGTTCATGGCTAGTTTAGAACCATTATTTTTCCGATTCAGGTCAAACGGGGACTCGGTTCCAGTGACGATTTTTAAGACGTACTTGGGTCAAACAAAGGTCATACTTTGAGCATTTTGTAGCTTAGGTCTACAGTTTATTAAATTTATTTAATTTTGATCAAGTTAAGGTCAATGTTAAATGAAACTCGTATAAAATGCAGGTCAAGCTCTGATAATTCTGAAATTGTGCCAATAATCGGGTCATGCATTTATTAATATCTGGTCAATCTAGTACGTAGTTGAGGCCTTGCTCTGATCTTGGTAAGGTCAAAGTAAAATCAAGATCGGGTCAAGCATTGATGAAGTTCTGGTCAAGCTTTTATTAACGGGGTGGAGCAACGATGAAGTTCAAACATTTCATCAAGTCTTGGACAATCCTAGGAAAACCTTTGCCCATGTTTAGGTCAAGCTTTGACCATGTTCAGGTCAAGCTTTGGTCATTTCGGATTAAGTCTGAATCTATAGTAGTTCTAGTCCAGTCTTAACATTGTACAATTGAATACTCTATTTCCAACCCCTATTTACATACATTGATGCACGAATCTTTGCACATGATTAAATAAACACACACAAGGAGAAGAATCGCCAACAGAGTCAATAATTGAACGCCAGGTTCCAATCCGTAGGGAAAAGATTACTTTTTTATCTCCGTCCATTACAAGGTAATGCAAATCAATACAGTCAACCCTCCAGACTAAATGCTACCAAATAATATCAAGTTCTCTATCTACTCAAAATATTATCTGAAATATAAATTCCACATGCAGTTCTTTTCCAAACCATATTATAATCCCAACAAATTCAAACACTTCCGAAACCATTGTTAGTGGTGCCATTTTGAGAATCAAATACTGCACACAAACCTCAATTGAATAAGTGATTCACATTCTGGATATTTCTCGGAAGCATTTTCAGTGTACACGCCTTCACTCAATTTCCAAGCATTATACCTACTCGAAAACGAAAAAACTACTGCGGGACATTTGGACGTGCTGGAAAATTTTAAAATTAGATTTATTCAGGGATTTCTAAAATTTGACCACAAAACATCTTCAACTTTTCCCCAATTTTGAACTCAATTTGCTTGAAATTTTGTAATACAATTTCTAATAAAACAAGGCCCTGAAATTACCTAAAACGTATCTTGGTATAAACGGAAATTTGGTTAAAAATTCTGTTAAAAAAAGTTTTGTTAAAATGTTTTCAAAAAATGTTGCTAATTCATTGTTACAAGATTTTGCTTAAAATTTCCCCAAAATTTGTTTAAAACGATGCCCTGACATTTTTTTAAAGCCCCAAAATGTTGCCTTAAAATTTTCCAATAAATTTTCCCTGAAATTTTACAACAAAGTTTCCTTAAAATTTTTTTTGGAAAAAAAAGTTTTGCTAAATATTTGCCCTAAATTATTGGAAAATATTTTCTGAAATTTTGCTATACCTGCGCCCTAAAATTTTGCAACAAATTTGCTATAAGGTTTTGCTGTAAATTTGCTAAACATGTTTGCTAAATATAACCCCTAATGTTTCACAAAAGTTTGCAGTAAAATTTTGCTATATCTATAATTACACTAATGTTTTGTTAATATTTGCCAGAAAATATTGATAAAAATTTGGTCGGAAATTTTGCAATAAATTTTCACAAAATTTTTGCCCATTATTTGCCATCAAATTTTAATAAAATATTTGTTAAAAATTTGCTCAAAAATGTTTCGTGGAATTTGTTGTAAAATAAAGCACTAGCGTTAAGTACAATAGGGATTTGTGTGAGAAATTGGGGATTGGCTGAGTGAGTGAGAATTAGGTTTTGGAAGGGGTACAAATAGCAGAGTTGATGCATTGCAGCTGGTAAGAGGGCTGGTCAGTTCAGAGTTGGCTTTCGCTCTGGAACAAGACGATCCTTGCCTTATCCGTGGACCTTCGTGCTCGGACTTTTAATTTGATATTTCCTTGACTTGAGCGTATTTTATTAGGGACGGAGCGAGAGAGGATTACAAATCAAAGTCTATTAGGTTTCCAGGCCTTTGTGACAGATAGGGACGAAGCCATTGCAAATCAACACGTCCACCAATCCCCACACATATATACATGTAACGAATACAACGGAGCAACATGTTTTTAATTTTCTCCCGTACAAAATGAAACTTATGGCTTCCACATAAATGGCTGGGCTTCAGTAAAACTCCAGCTAAAGCTAGCACTTTTTCCGAGGTCAGAGTTACACACAACCATCCACTTCTCTTCCCTTCTCTACAAATATTGTTTTTTCTCCACTTCCCTCACTTCTTCATCACAAGCGTTCCCTCCGCTATGAATTAACGTACAGGGCCACTCTTCAACTTGGTTTGACCTGCTTTTGTAAATTTAGACCCTATTTAGTATTTTACTGATTTTGGTCGTAGATTTCTGCTTGAACTTGAAAAAATTTGACACAATCCAAACTCTTTGACCTCCATAACTCATTCATTATCACCTGCTGACCACATTGATCTAAGCTTTTTGACCCAATTTTTACGGGTCTAACTTGATCAAGTCAAAATTTCGACCCAATTATCAAATCAACAATCTTATTTTTAATTTACCGGAATTTTTGTATTCAATAAGATGACCATTTTCAACGAATTGTTTCTGTTCGACCGCAATTTTGACCGTAAGAGGGTCAAACATGAAAATTGTTATGCAATCCACAGAAGTGTTTGACCTCAAAAACGCTTTACTTATATTTACATGACGTGTTTTTTATAAACAGCCCATAATTTTATAAATGAACTAAAATTTTTGATGGTTTTTCCCACGGTATAAAATTTGACCGTAGTTTTGACTCTGTGACCCAAAGTGGTACACAGTTTATAATTTGACGTATTTGTTCTCTATTTTCAAAAATTTAGAAAATGTTTGACCATTTGACCGACTTTGAAGAATTTTAGCATATTTTCGACCCTGTGACCCAGTTTCGGAAAATTGAATATTTTTGACCCTGTGACCCAGTTTCAAAACTTTTGCTAGCATTTTTGAACGTTCAAGTGATTTTCTAATCTTGACCGACATGTTAACATGGTATGTTTTCAAATACGGACTTCTGCCCACAAAAATAAATGTACAAAAAAAAAATGATTGAAAAGTTATGAGCCCCCTCGGACATGGTTTATGTGCTCCTCTATGTAAACAAAGCATGTACAAATGTACTTTTGTATTTATTTGCGCAGCCTAATTCAATTAACGTAATCTGGAACTTGAACAGCGGCCGGGTCGAGCTTCGTAATTTAAAAGCTTTCCCCACCCATTTGTTACAATGCTCGTACATACAAGTCTGTAAACACACACCTACGGTCGTATATGCACCCATGTACGTACATACATACATGAGGATGTGCCACATCTCCGCCAGCCCCATGCATAAAGTCTCATATATGTGCTTAAGATGTCAATGTAGTTTTTTACACTTAATAACTTTCCCCACTCCGGAACGTGCACGTGCATATGGGCATATGCACACCCATGTAAAATCATAGCAATTCAGAAGCCACGTCTTGTTTGCACTTTATTTAATTCCTAACTGTCAGCTCTTTTCTCCAGGGGCTCCGTCCACCGACTGTTACAATCCAATTACAGTCTGCTTTAGCTATACTGACTCCCCTTGCAAAAAAAATTTTATCATATTTTTTAGGGGAAAAATTTCAGAGAAAATATTTTTGGAAATTCCCCATTTACCACAATGCAAAATTTTGCATGCCGGCAGAACACTAAAAAAATTAAATTTAAATATTTTCCAGAGGCGCCGTTATAACGAGGTTTTGCAAATCCAGTGGATTTCTTATCCGATGCAAAAACTTCGAGATGGATCGATTGGGTTTTTTGACCTTGGCAAAAATCTGGGAGGTGGAAGAATTATTGAGCGTATTGGAAATTACAGGGAAACTTTGGTATTGCGGCGCAATTTTTAAAAAAATTAAAAAATAAGGGTGAAAATTTTGGGGGTTTAAAATTTTTGGAGGAATTTTTGAAGAGGGGGATATTTAAATATTGGAATTTTGGGGGGAAATTTTAGGGGGAAAATTTTGGGGCGGGAGAATTGAGAGGGAGCCGTTATAACGAGGTTGGACTGGTGACGTGTCAAAGGAATGGATTTTTTCCATTGGACAAAACGGAAAAGTTTTCTCTTCACCTTTTCCGCTCAGCACACTTTTCTACTCTCTTGAGATGGGAAGTTTCGTAAGTACTTTCTCCCTCATCTCAATCCTCATTTCGGAGTCAATTAAAATGTACGCAACCACACGCGTTTTTCCACACGCGAGGGCAAAAAAGGGATGTAAACTGTGGCCATAGGAAAAGTGCGGACTCAACAACTGTCGAGCACATATGCTCTCCCTTTTTTCCCTACTTCATTTCCTTTCTCTTCCAACTCCATCAACCACATCTGGAGCTCCGCTCAAGCTGAGGGAATAGACTGCGAGTCAAGGTTGGGGAGGTTCATTCTAATTTATGGATTTGGGGCAATTTTCGGGCAGGGGTTGTTATTTCGGGTAAAGGGTCAAGTAGGGGTCAAGTTGTGAAAATATTTTAAATGAGTGGTCAATTTAAGCTTGTGACAGGGAAATTCGGAATGTTCTGAATTGAAGGCCTGGAGAATTGAGATCAAGCTCCTAGGGTTAATAGGTCAAGTGAGAGCTGGAGTGAAGTTCAAGTTTGCAATTCAAAGGAATGTCAACTTTGGATATTAAAGATCAAATTGCGGAATTTCAAATAGTTCAAGTTTGATTTTCTGATGTAAAGTTCGGGTAACGTTCAGGTAAAGTTGAAGCGTAAAAATCTGGGGAAGGTTAAGTGTGAAGTTCTGGTAAATTTCAAATGTGACGTTCTGGTGGGAATTTCAAGCGTGAAGTTCTGGTGTGAAGTTCTGGTGTAAAGTTTAGTGAAGTTCAAGTGTGAAGTTCAAGTTTGAAGTTCTGGTGTGAGGTTCTAGTGAATTTCAAGTTTGAAGTTCTGGTGTGAGGTTCTAGTGAATTTCAAGTGTGAAGTTCAAGTTTGAGGGTCAAGTTTGATGTTCAAGTCTGATGTTCAAGTTTGATGTTCAAGTGTCACGTTCAAGTTTGATGTTCAAGTGTCACGTTCAAGTTTGATGTTCAAGTTTGATGTTCAAGTATCAAGTTCTAGCGAAGTTCAAGTTTTAGGTTCTGGTAAATTTCAAGTGTCAAGTTCTGGCAAAGTTCAAGTGTGAAATTAGAGGGAAGTCCAAACGTAACAATTGAGTAAAGTCTATATTCGAAGTTAGATGTCCTTCAAAAGTTAAATTTGAAATTTCGAGTGAAGTTTGAAGCTGCAGTGATGTTCGAGAATGAAAATCAATTAAATTCGAAGTTTAAGTTTTAAATTCATATTACTGTCCAATCTAAACTTGAAATTGCAAGGACAAGTATCTAACTATGAATATTGAAAAGTAGGTTAGTCATGAACTTCAAGTGCAGGTCAACAATAAAATTCCAAAGGTCAATAATAAAATGCAACTGGAATTCAACAATAGCATTCAAAATGACTCAATCTATGAAATTCAAAGGAAATTATGGCGGCAAGTTGTGGCCAAGGTTAACTTAAGGTCAAGTGCTAGTAATGTTCAATGTTACCAAGTCAAGCCCCAATTTTACACTAACATGACATTCCAACTTTTCCTTAAAAATCATTAAAATCAAGAACTTCCAGGCTCGAACCAAAATTAACTTCTAATCAAGGTCAAATAGAGGTCAAGTAGAGGTCAAATCTGAAAATTAAGCACCAAATCACACTTGAATGATCAATTGCATCAAATAGATTTACATTAATGAAGATCTAGAATTACTAACTCAAAAAACATTAAATGTCAAGTGCAAGTCAAGTGGCGCAGGGTATTTAAATCCAAGTTCAGATTCCATAAATGCGTCACCCCTCCCTAGCACTGTCTCTTTACGGAATCTCCCTCAGAAAAAAGGTATTTAATCTGGAAGTTTGAACAAATCCTACGTTCCCAATTATCTTTCTTGATTACCTGACACTTTTACTTTCTACACTTTCCCTCCCCCCTCGTCCAAATACAAACCTCACAAATAGTTGGCAAGAACGTACTTTCAAAAAAAATCCCAAAAATAACAATTATTTCCAAAAGCCATCTTCCTGGTCCGAAATTTACGCCCAGGTCCTTAAAATTTCCGGGAAAATCAAAATTTTACCCGAATATATATTGCGCTTGCTGTGGAAAAATATTTTTACAATTAAAAAATGGTGGATAAATTTGTCCCAGAATTTGTGAAACTTTCTACAAAATTTCTGGATTTAAGAATGCGCAAATGTTTCAGAACGAAACCAACGAATTCCTGAAATGTGATTGTAAAAAATGTGGGAAAATTTGAAAAAAATAGGTGAATTAAAAATTTGTGAAAAAAATTTTTTGGTAATAAATTTAATTAATGAATTTGAAAGGGAAGAATTTTTCCCAGGGATCCTGTAAAGAGGATGATTTATGCAATTATTACGAACTGAGGAATTTGCCCATGGGCTATACATACGGAGAACCAGTGTGTTAAAGAAAGGGAAGAGAAAGAAGACGGAAACCAGAGAATAGTAATGCTCGTGATGATGGAAATGGAATTAATGCACGTTTTTAGCCCGACACAATAGCGTCCTTTCTCTCACATAGCTTTCCCTTTTCACTGACACAGCCCTTTCTCTTGAGCCCTCAAATACATATATTCATAATGTGGACGCCATGGAGCAAGCATTGTCTCCCCCTCCAGACCCAGTCTCATATTTACCCAACCAAACTTTACTTTACAGCTTTGGCTTTCAATGTGGGCCATATATAAAGCCTCTCACATTATGTGGTCCACGGTCATACAGCGTCCCTATAATATTTTTTTCCAGGTTTTTTCAGCCCTAAAATATTTTCAGGAATCATTTCAATGCAATTCTTGGAAGAAATTATTTACGCAATGTTTTTAAGCCCTTAATTTTAATTGGATGTTTTATGGGTCAAAAACGGTCTGGGCAAAAGTTTGTCTTGCTCAAATTTGTTAACCCATTTTTTTGCATATTACATCGTTAAAAAGAAATAATTTAACCGGAAATGTCTTAATTAAAATTTGATCGAGCAAAATTTATGCCCCTAATTTTGCGTGGTCATAATTTTTGCAAACAAATTTCGCAGTTACCAATTTACCATATAAATTTTACTGGTCAAAATTCGAATCCCTTCAAATTAGACCTCCATATTTGTATCGAAAATGTTTTAAATTGATCCGGTCAAATAGTCGTAACCAAATTTGAATCGTCAAAATTTTACCCAAATAATTTTGGTAAAAACTCGCATCTAAATTTTGCCCCTTAAATTTAATTAGGTAAAAATTTCTGCTCCAAATTTGTTTCGACAAAATTGTTTTTCACTCTGAATTCATTGGTTTAAAAAATCTTCACAAAAATTTGACAAAATTTTAACACAAAATATAGAATTAGAAATATTTTTGGTTTTAACATTCTTAACCAAAATTCGCAGGTTAAAATTCGATACTGTCAAATTTGGCTGGTTAGGAAATTTAGCCCCAATTTTGTTGCACTGAAAAAAAATCTCACAAATCTGTTTGGCTTAAAAAATCATAACAAAATTTGGCTGACGGAAATGTGTTCATCAAAATTCGACAAATTAAAATTGTGTATCAAAATCTGACGGGTGTAAGTTTTTCATTACAATTTGAATGGCAAAAGTTTGTTTACCTAAATTTGTTTGGAGAAAATTCTCTAACTTTAATTTGATTGTTCAAAAGTTCATTGTTAAATTACATTTGTCGAAAACATTTGTGCACAATTTAACTACCACGAAGTCTAGTCTAAAAACTAAAGTGTTTTTAGTGGATACAATATTAAATTCATTTTTATAGCATCGCCCCAATTTTATTGTAATAATAAACAAAAACCCAATTACAAGGGAGTATTAACTTAAACTGAAAATACATTTTGGACTGTTTCCGTTCTCGCAAAATACAATTTCTTGTTTGTAATCCCTTCCCTTCAAAAGCAACAATTTTGATGCTTTTAGGGTCCCACTTATGGAAACAGTTTTCCTCTTACCATAAAATTTCCCCCAAAAGAAGCAAATTCTGGGTAGTAAAATTTTGGTGCTTAGGCTAAAAAAAATTCCGGGATGATTAATGGGAGTGCTCAAAATTTTTTGTCTAAATTTTTTAACCGAGGAGGGGACACCATGTGAAATAAAGGGGTTTTGTGTAGCGAGAGTGCACCGTATGCGTGCATATATGCACTTAGGTTTTGCATACATTCGGGCTGAAATATATTTGTGTGGAAGAAATGCATGGGGAAGAGGCATAAAGCAGCGGACGCACTTTGCCTGAACAATTTCTCAGATTTTTATATTTTCTCTTTGCTCAACTTTCCCTTGCCCCATTTTTTGTCACCACTCATCTGTCGCTTCCAGACATGCTTCCCATTCCAAAAAAAATTCCAGCCATCATTGAGTTGAGTAGTTGGGGAATCTATCGACGGAAAAAAAATTTCATGAGTGAGGAACGAGTGTTCCGTTTTCTCACCCGTGGAAGGAAAAAGCAAAAAATTCCCTGAATAAAAGTCAGTCCAATATGAGGTTTTTAGCACGTGCGTATGCATATGTATATACACATGATTTAAGAATTTTGACCTCGGAAAATGTTCCCCTAATATTATTTCCTCGACTATTTTTACCCCAAATGGGAAAATAGAGTGAAAACAATTTCCATAAAACGGTCCACCAAAAACAGGAATATCAAGAAAAACCAGTACAAACCTATGATTTTAAATTTTGGCGTTACTTCCCCAATAACACTATTTCAATGTGCTAACATATGCTCTCCATTTTTTAAACTAGAATTTGTTATTTAAATTTTGCACAAAAATTGTTTTTGCTTGCGAAAATTTTATATTTAACTTAATCTTTTATTTATATTAATTTTGATAAGAATTTTTCATATGTCAAAAAAGTTGTAAAATGTCATGGCATTTTTTTGGATTTTCAAACAGGAAGAAACTTTTAAAAGTCTTAAAATTTTGTAATTAATTCTAAAAGTTTAAAGAAATTTTTGAAGTTTTGAGGAATAATCTGAAATTGTAAAGACAATTTTGAGATTAGAAATTCAATTTTGCAAAAAGCTACAAAAATGTTCTTATAATAAAGAAAATTTTAAAATATTTGGAAAATTTTGAGAAACTTTTTAATATTAGTGTGAAATTCTAAAACGAATTATGACCTTTTAGGAAAAATGTGTATTTTGGAAACCATGATGAAATTTGATAGAAATTGTGAAATTATTAGAAATATGTAGAATTTTAAGGACAATCATTATGTTACTAAAAAATGTAAAATTTCAGAGAACACTCCAAATTTTGATGAAATTGTAACTTTTGTGAAAAAATGCAAAATTTCAGAGAAAATCCAAATTAATTAATGAAATTGTAACTTTTGTGAAAAAATGCAAAATTTCAGAGAAAATCCAAATTAATTAATGAAATTGTAACTTTTGTGAAAAAATGCAGAATTTCAGAGAAAATCCAAAATTTTTAATGAAATTGCAACTTTTGTGAAAACATGAAAAATTTCAGAGAAAATCCAAAAAGTTTATGAAATTGCAACTTTTGTGAAAAAATGCAAAAATTCGTAGTAAATGTTTGGGAAATTTTCAGCATTGCCTATTATTTGTCTAAATTGTAAGTTGTACAAACTCAATTTTTAAACCCTGTTTAAAGTTGGATTGAAAATTCTCAGAAAACCCGACATTCCCCAAAGGCTTAGCCTACAAACAATGAAAAACATGCAAAAGTTTTACACAGCGTAACTTGCACTCCCACTAAATATTTTGCTGACAGTTTGTATCTCCAAATTTGTCAGCCCAATTTCAAACCCAACATTTTGCGGTTTTTGCATCAATTTAAAAAAAATCCTTTAATTATTATCCTTTAAAAATTTTTTAAGAGTTTTTAAATGAATTCAAGACTAGAGCCGGTTTGAGGGAAGTGGGTACCCGCAATAAATACGCACTTTAATCAGGTTCGCGTTAGAATTTGTATTAATCAGCATAATTTATGAGCCTCGGAGATGTCCCTAATGAAAAAATTAATATTTATGTCCTTCCTGCTCCGCTCCGCTCCGAGCCATGAACAGCAATTCCGCCGGAGCTCAAGGGAGTCCTGGTGATTAATACGAGCAGATTTATGTCCCATCGTGCTAATTATTCCGCCTCGCAAAAAACACATGCAACTCGAATTTCCTCCAGGTAAACCCATTCTTTTCGCCATTTGAATATCATTCTAGGGACGCGTGACATGTATTAAAATTAAATGGGGCGGAAAGCCTAAAAGCTACAATATGGGCAAATACGGGTAAATATTTTCAGGCAAATATCCTCCCAACCAGAATTTATACCTCAAAACTCAATATTTCATGCCTCATAAGCCGGACCCCTTAAAATAATGTAAAACGTCCTCAAAGCAAAATTCACTAACGTCTTCCTCATTGTAATGACGCCATTGATTTTCTACCCACATATTTTACAAATAAGGGTAGCTTTTACGGGACAATTCCCGCTCTGTTATTTCCCTTTAACTTCCGCTGTCGGATTTAATTACCAACCTGTAGCAATTAGCAACTCTCAAGGGCCCTAACAAAGCAGTTTCAAAAATTCATGGCCGTATTAACCAGGTCAATAAAATATCGTATTTTTATTACCACTCGAAATAGTTACCAAAATTTGTTTTTGTAGTAAATCATATAATTCAAATCTTCAGAGAAATTAATTTAAAATAATTGAACAGTTAGAAACGTTGCTTTAAAAATTTCCACACAAATCACTTCTTGGTTTTATTAACTGGAAAACATTTTCATCCGGATTGATGCACTTGAAATGTTATCACAGCCCATTACCGAATGAATGGCAATAATTTTCTACTGTGCGCAAAAACAATGTGTGAAAATTTACGTCCATATTTTTTGCCCTGGTTGATACGCAACGAAAGTATTTTCCAAATCATTGCAAGCCGAAAAAACATTCGCAGGGTTCACATTTTATGAGAAATTTACCTGGAAAATTTCTTGGCCTGGTTGATGCGCAAGCCGGAAAAAATTACCACTTCGATGCCAAATTAAGGCGCAAAAATTATTCTAAAATAGGCATAAATTTTACAGAATTCGACCTGGAAAATTTTTCAACTGGGTGGATACATTTGGAGGAAAACTTTGCCAAAATTTGTTACAGGTTGATACGTCCAGCTGAAAACATTTGTGAATGGGGAGGTAAATGTGGCGTAAAACATTTTCAAAGGAGGCAAAAAGGTTTCGGGGGAAAGTACCAGGAAATTTTCCGGTCCAGGTTGATACGTCCACTGGAAAACCTTTGCAAATGGGTGGGAAAATATTGCGTAACGGTGTCCCCTAAGGGAGGTATAAATTTTAGAGTAAATATACCTGGACAAATTTTGGTCCAGGTTGAAACGCCTGTGAAAATTGAGGTTTGCCGGGATATATATTTACACTTGAGTGTGTCTATGCGTGTGTAAATTCGTATGGAAATGGGTCCAGAGGTTGAGGGATGTTTCCCAAAGGAAACCGTTGGAGGAAGGAAGTTGATAAATAATTTGGGACTTGATTATGTGTACTGAAATTGTGTGAGAATAGGATGGGGAGAGTGGAATTTGAAAGGGAAATGAAGCTCTGTGTATGTATTTGTAATGGGCAGGAGGGAATATTTCCGGGGAATTTTGAGGGAAATGGAGTGAGTTTCCGAATTAAGTTGTACATGACGGGAGATGATGAGTGAGTTAAGATTCAGGGCGTACCTGGTAGTCAAGGTAATTTCCATATCCCATGTGATCACAAGTACACGTGCATCGTTGAATATGTTCATGAATATTTATCGGAGGAGGCCAGTCAGCAGGATTCGACTGTCCCATACCCTCCTCCATAGCCAATCATCAGCCCATCATCCCAAAACCATTTTCAGCATAGCCACACTCGCCCACTTATTTTGACACTTCACTTCACAAACCAACAACACACGCACTTTCCAAATCTACAGGTGTCGTCGAAATTTTGAAAATTTTAGGGAAATTTTGTTATTGGGGCTGAATCTAATTTTTTAAACAGGTTTAAATTTTTTGCGTTTTAGTTTTTCTAAATTTTAGCAACAATTGATATTGATATCGGATTGAGCAAGTTTTTCAGGAGATTTTTCAGCGATTTTATCCCCTAAATTTTCATCGAATTTATCTCCTAATTTTTCAGGGATTTTATCTCCTAAATTTCCAGCGATTTTATCCCCTAAATTTTTAGCGATTCAATTCCAACAATGCTCAGCAATTTTGGCAGTAAAATGTTTTTCCAAATGTTACATCAAATTTCTTTGCATTATTTCATCGAATTTGAACTGAGGTTTTTAAAAACTGTTTGTATTTCTCATTAAGTATGTCAAAAATATTTTTCGGCGTTTTTGGGTTTAATTTTCGGAAGTAAATTTTGTCACAAATTTCAAAGAATCCACATTTGGCACAACTTCCCCAGGAGTAGTAAATCGAAAACAGATTTATAATTTCTCGGAAGAACTTACACCTCAGCGTTTATGATAAAATTTTGAAAACGTTTTACAAATAAAATGTTTTGCAATTATTGTAACAAAATCGTATTAATTTAATTGTTTGCGGCTTCAATATCCCCAGTACTATCAAATATGTTTTGAACATCTATGGTTGACACACTTTTGGCACAATTACCTGTAAAATCAAATTTGGGAATTAAATATTGTTTTGGAACCTTCGGGAGGTGGATTTGTTTGGTAAAATGGCTAAATCCTAATTTAAAAACATCTAATTAATAAAATTTGCCCAACTGTTTTTATTAATGGTTTCACCCGGGCAAATTTGTGTGCATAGTGCGTAGCAAGCACTGTTTACCTGATCGTTCTTATGTAAAATATTTCCAGAGAAAAACATTTTTCCAGTCGGGTTTCGCTATTTTTACCCCAAATTTTGAACAAAATTTTCTGGGCTGGCAGAACTGAATCAAAAGATTATTTTATGCTTTTAACTCCTTTTAACTCAATTTGACCGGTAACATTTTCAGCGGCTCAAAATTTGCTGAAAACATTCCCCCAATTTAATCTAGAGTTTTTGTGGGAAAATTATCTTTCTTTGCATTAAAATTGGTCCTGGAACTACACTTCTTATTGAAAACATAAATTTTAAATTCCACATGGTTCATAATTTGGCCTAAATTATTTCCAAAATTTGTTTTCAAAATCAAAATTGAAAAACGTTGTTTTATTATTATAAATTTTGTACAACATTTACGTTCGTAGTAAAACTCCCTAAAAAAATTGCATTTACAAAAAGTGATGATATTTGCCAGAGAAACCGTTCCCATGATCAAAATTTGGGTGGAAATATTTCCATCCAAAATATTTCCAATGAAAATAAAACTTTAAAAGCACAATTTTGCATGAATCTCAGAGGGAAAGGAGAGCTCATTACAAATTTTCCCGGCAATTTGAATTTTATTGAACCCAAACGTTCGAAAAAAATTCCGTGACGAAATGTCACCTACACATAAAATTTAACCCCGAAAAATTTTCCTTCAAAGTCTTCAAAATGTTTTGCAGCACTCACATAAAATGTTCACCCCCAATCCAGGAAGTGCGCCTGGGGCCGTATGTTCCGTCCAGATTGGAACGTTCCTTCCTAAACAGTTTATGCTTGGACGTGAAAGTTTTTTAACCCAAGGAATTGATAGCACCGGAAAAAATGAAAACTCTCTCAACAGGCAGACTTTCGGAGGAGAACTGAATTTGAGACGGATCTCGCAGCCCATATGATATGAGGATCCTGGGAGAAGAGTCTGAGCTGAGACTCTCCCTTGCCATTGGAAGAGGTAGAGCTTCGGCGCGTCTCCCGTTCCCTATCCCTCAACATAGGATTCCTTCTGTTCCTCGAGAGCTCCGGGACACTCACGGCCTCCAGAATCCACTTATTTCCAAATGTTGACACTTGAATCTGTATATTTGCTTCACTCACTCTTTCCCTTCTCCTTTCAGACGCACCTCACGCCACTCCGTCCAATGCTAATATTTACATGCGAACATGGTCATTCAAAGTGTCCAATCTGACGCCTGTCTCCGTTCAGGGCACAAATTCAATCCCTCCTTATAAAAGCCTCCAGTCAATGCTCCAAGTCTGTCACAGTGTGTCCAATTATTACTCATCTATAATAATTACTGTGCACATCAATTGGAGTGGATAAAGTTCCAAGATGTACAGTCCGCTCAATGAATTGTGACCCCTGTGGGAACTTCCCAATTACAAAGTGCTTCATGCCTATAAAAGCTATTCCTACCAGAAGATAAACTCAGAATTCTCAAGCCTTGACCAAATATTTTAAATATTTGCATCCAAATTTTCCCAAAATATTTTGATATCAAAGTTCAGAAAATCCTAGATTTCCTTTTTTTCGGTACAATTCCCGAAAGTACGTATAATTTTAAAGCTTTCCACGAGATTTACAAGTGGGTCACGTTACGTAATTTTTAAAGGTTTCAAGTGCTTATCAATGCTTTCGTAACTGCAATAAACCAAATTGAGAATGGTTTACAATAAGATTTAAGTTGTGTACAAATTACATGGAATTAACCCTTGATATTGTTTGGTATACATACACGGTAATACTTAGATATTACAAAGCGCATGTAAGTGCAGTCAAGATTAAAGGAATAAATTGTGACTACTCACAACCATAAGTTAAGATCCCGAGTAGAAATTTTGGTCAGTGCACCGTTAGTAGTACGTTAAAACTTAACGTCAGTTGGTCCGAACAACGTCCAGTTGTGACGTCCAGCTGAATACAATATGTCCGCTTTGACAACGACAGCTGAACGTCAGATACTTACGAAAATATTACTTTGAAACAGGACGTCTGGTTTACGTCAAATATCGTTGTTTAGGCAACATAAATTAAGGTCTCCATTTCACGTAGGTTAAAATATATTTTACTGATTAAATTCTGCCACAAACAAATAAATAAATAGTGCATTTCATATTACTCTCCAGATAATCATTCATAGGTAACCAATCAGTATTCTTCAGTCCAAATTCCTGATTCCAGATATCATTTTCTGCCCTCTCCAAAAATTAAACCTGAAAATAACAAAAATATCTATTATGCTTTATATACTGATTTGTAACTTAAAACAAGGCACCACAATTAATTACCTACTTTAAAAAAAATTGTAGCTAAATATTATTTTAGATAATTGTATTCATTCACAAATTATTTTTTGTTTGCCCTTGTGCATGAAACTGGTTACTGGATAGAAGTTGATTAATGGTAGGTACATACATATACTTGATAGTATTGGTTCCACTTAAATGTAAAATTAACATTCAAAGTTGACAGCAATTTGTAACTATAATAATTATTATTGAGAATAATTAAAAATTAGAATTTCATAACTAACAACAAGCACACCCTTATCTACATTCACTTGTTACCTTTGATATACTCTATACACAACTTGTACATATCTAAAACTAAAACTCTAATAACTGTAAGTTGAAAAATTGCTAATGAAACGATACACCGGACTTGTATTTAAAATAATAATTTATATTGCTTACCTGAAAATTTTACGAACAGAGCTCCCAACTTTGACTGTTAGAAGTTAGAGAAAAGTGATAAATGAATCATGTCATCTAGAGTTTAAACTTGGAGCTTATAAAAACTTGGATCTAAACAACGCTCTCAGCCAGTTTGTAAATACGCATGTGCCGGGGTTACCATGTTTGACCTAAATTTGACGTTATAACATCGAGCAGGCTTGACGTAATGTGTGTATAGGAGGCAAGTGCTAGAATCTATTGGTATTTACGTCAGGCTCACGTAACTATAACCATCGATAAAGTCACTGTCGTTATATGCCCATAATTTTACGTTAACAAAACGTGATGAATGTTCTATTAATTAACGTTAGAACTTGATGTTCAAAGAACGCTGTTCTTTCGTTGCGAATTGTGTACATATTTGCGATAGTCACATTGACGTTCATGCGACATCCCATATATGACCGAAAATTTGAGTTTAGTCAATTTAACGTCAACTATTGTCAGTTACCATATCCAGACGTTCATCTGACCAACCATTTCTACTCGGGATAGCTCTAATTTTAGATTTCATGGTTAAAGTAGTTAAGTACATGTTTATACAAATGTAATGCTGATGCACTTTTCCACGGCTAAGGCCAACAAGTGCCAATGACCGGTTACATTTAATGTAACGTAATTCTTGCACTTAGTGGTGTAAAAATCGGCTCCAGTAACCACTTCGTTAATTCTAAGATTCTTCCAGACACTTCAGTGAATAACTGAGAGGCATTCCTGTAACATGTAATTTTAAGTTGTTAAATCTTTGTTTCGATTTCGTTTTGATTATCCTTTTAATAAAATGAAATTAGTCTTTGGATTAATGTAAAACTGCATTCAAGGTTTTATTCATCTTCATTCATTTCAGCACGGTTAGTAATATTGCTTACAATTAACAATTATTGTATTCTATTTTAATAGGTAGAATCGTAAGTGGGTAATTCAGGAGTTGAGCTACTCTTTCAGTATTATGCACTTCAGTTTTCCTTATAGCAAGTTGTAATGAAGGTAAAGACGTGTGTGTGTCGCCGTTACCATACACTTATTCAAAAGAAGGCTCTTTTGGATCTGGATCAAACAATTGGAGAGGAGAGTTGGACGAGTTTAGATCCGTTTTAGAATCGGGACGCCATCCATTGACTGCTTTTCGAGATATCTCCGCTCCAGGTTAGGAAAAAAGGCGGAGGCTCAATATGTGTCACTACGGAAAACAAATTAAAAACGTTTAGTGGGATTTTCATATGTATTCTGTTGCTTTAGGATTAGTAAGGACCACTGCAGCAGCATATTGGAAATAACAATATTAGATTTATAGTTTTGAGGAAAGTAGATCCAGGATATTATCCATTATTGTGTCATCAATCGCTTGTAATGACTATTATAAATCTTCCTGGGATATAATTTGTAGGTTTTTCCTACTGAATTTGATGTCCCTGCCTGGAATGTTATATTATAAATTCCTTCTTAAGAACGTCAGCAAATTTTTAAATCCTGTTTACAAAACAAATTTCCCTAAAAGGCGTCAACAATCTATTGACAATTTTTTCAAACAAATGGTCAACCAATTTCAAAAACCATGTTTACCAGGGAGATCTTCCGTTCCCTTTGAATTTTCCCTCCTTGATTTTCCTCTTCTATCAGACATTTTATCCAACCCCTGCGCATGCGTGTGCACATGTCAATGTCGGATAGTTCTACACCGTCAATGAGTTCGGTTGCGAACTGGGAATTTGATACAGGACATTTTACGACCTGGGGGCAAATGACATTGGATAACTTGAAAATTCCCGGGTTACAATGGTTGAAAAAAAAAGATGGGAAAATAAAATGTTCCAATGGTTGGCAAAATTAATTCAGGAATTTTAGCCCCATGCAAATAAAACTCTTTGGGCTAAATAACTTTGTCTTTGATTTTACCACTATGTTTGTTTTTTGAAGAAAAGCAATAAATCTAAATATTTGCATAGTTGTTTCAACATTTGCGTAACGTTTCTGGCTGTTGTGACGGCAATTTTTGAAAATAAAGAGGACATTCAGAGTGCATTGAATTTACGATGAAGTTTGGTACTGGCTGAGCGTTCTAGAATATTTCTATGAGCACAATAAAGTTCCATATATATATTACATATATTTCGCATTTTTGCTCCTGAAACTGATTTTTACCAACCATTATATTTTGCACGAATTAACATAATAGCTACCGAAAAGAGACATTCTATTTGGAAAATCGGGCAGACATTTGAAAAGAATTTGACATTTTTGGGCTGCCTAGTGAAATAATTGCTTGCCACTTTTTTCAAGTGTAGAACAATTTTATCTGCCAAAAGTCGACTTCAATTTTTCAGTTTGAAATAAACAAAATTAAAATAAATATTTGATCTATTGATGAAATATTTAATTTAATATTTTTTGTTAACTATAGTTAAATCGGGGCAATTCATCAACAACATAATCACTACTATGGATACGATGGTTTTTAATCCCATCGAAACTAAATTAGTATTAAACTAATACTAATACTATCAATTGACCCACAATAAATAGGATATCTTCCACGAGGCTGTGGGGATAAAAATGATAGATATGCTCAAAGGAGCTAAGATTAACATGTATTTACCATACATATGTATGTTGTTACCGGGGAAAATGATACAAACCTGCAAAAAGAATATATACAATATATTCTATGTGCCCACGTGTATCAATACCGCAGTTAGCTGCAATGCCAATAGTATACTTGGTGCAAGTATGAGGGAATGAAGGTTCCAAAATTACGAGAATTTTAATAAAATAAAATAAGATTTTATTTATTAAAGATTTCGGATTACTTCGGAGCTCTTGAGTGTAACGGTTTGGACTGAAATTATAACTGACTTTTCACTCAAGAGCTTCCGCGTATATATATACACAGCTGAGGTATTCCAACAATTTACAACACGTTTCGAATATGTCTATTTTCGGATATATTCCGATCTTAATTACATTGTAACTATATTTATATAAAGAACAATAAACTTGTTATCTTAATTTATTCAACTACGTGGTTTCTAAAGTATTTGTATTTTAGAAACCCAAATACTTAATTTATGTAATCATGCATTCAATATAAACAGCATCATTTGTATCTATATGTCCATATTATTCAAATCGTGTAACAACACCTGGTGACAATGTGCATATCGTTGGCTAAATTACGAAAGATACCATTTTGCTGCGAGCTTAATTTGAAAAAGTACCATATGCTTTCCGGTTAAAATTCCCCAGTGAGAAAGTACCATTTTTACTTGCCAAATGTACGTATACTCATGTACATGCGTTAGCAAACTGTGTATAAGCAATCAAACTCAATGAGCGAAAATGGCGCGATCTCCAGGCTGTTTTCCTAAATCATTGTCATAATTACAAAATTTAATATTTGTAATTAAAATACTATTTATTTGAAGTTGAGAAGTTATTTGTACTCTAAGCGCAAAGCATGAAAATGGTACCTTTGAGAATTAGTGCAAACGTCAATATGGTACTTTTTAAAATTAAGCTTTTTTGAAAATGGTACTTATTGTAATTTAGCCAACGATATAATAAAATACAATGTTAATTTTTATTTCCCATGTTATTTATTCTACGAATAACAAACGTATCTTATTGTCCCTCTTTATTCCAATTTATTGCCTGCCTGATAATACAGCAATAAAATGTTCAAACTTCCAACATTTTATTTCCACAAAATCAACGCTGGTTGCAATCGGAGCCATCAATATTGAAACCTCCCATAGAGTTTGGACAACTTCCGTGTCTACTAAGGTTTCCAAGGAAAATGCAAAAATGGTATTTCCAGAAATGTTTTGACCATTTTCAACATTTTATGTATTATTTATTATTATTAACAACGATTCTGTACGCAGGGTTACAACATTCTAGATAAACCATACCCAGAACCCATCTAGTTATTAAATATTCTGCTGCATATCGAAAGCTTGCATTTAATTTAGCTTGTATAAGAAAACTAGCCACGTAAACCAAAGATACGGAATCTATTAAACATTCATTCTCTTTTTTTTCTTTGAGAATTTTTCCTTCATATTTTACGCTCTTAAACCCGGAAACTTCAAATCGGAAAAATGAACTCTTGTATTCTCTTAGTCACAGTCTAGAAACTGATCAGTGAGGTAATAATTCAGTATTTTCTCTCCTTGTAAGATCACCGCCAAAACGAAATAAGATTTGGTTCTAGAACGGGTGCAGTTTCGGTAGAAACTTTTATCAGGTTATATTTCATGTATAATCAGGGTTAGCAAGTGACTTGTATTTGCTTGAAATGTATTGGATTAAAAACCGGTTCCATCCTGCGTGAATTAAACTATACCCGGTGGAAAGAATTAGATTAAATTGATTTGTTGCAATAAAATCAACTAGCCAATAAAAGCACATTATATATATATATATACAGGCCTGGCCTCAAGTTCGGTTCAACTCATGATTCGCACTTGAACTTGACCCGAACTTGATTATATCACCATAATTAAGATCCGAACTTGAACTTGATTTTTTAAAAGTAGGTACGAACCGGAGTAATCAAGTTCACATAATCAAGTTAATTTCGGCGAACTTGACCATGAATGGAACTTGACCATGAACTTGACCATGAACTTGACCATGAACTTGACCATGAACTTGACCATGAACTTGACCATGAACTTGACCATGAACTTGACCATGAACTTGACCATGAACTTGACCATGAACTTGACCATGAACTTGACCATGAACTTGACCATGAACTTGACCATGAACTTGACCATGAACTTGACCATGAACTTGACCATGAACTTGACCATGAACTTGACCATGAACTTGACCATGAACTTGACCATGAACTTGACCATGAACTTGACCATGAACTTGACCATGAACTTGACCATGAACTTGACCATGAACTTGACCATGAACTTGACCATGAACTTGACCATGAACTTGACCATGAACTTGAATTTCTAGTTATAGTGTTGTATGTATACTTATAATTAGAAAGGCTAACAAATTACCTGAGATTTAATTTCCATTTATTTTTTAAAATTGAATATCAAAATTTAGAAGTAATGATTTATAAAACTTATAATAAGAGAATATAAAAATAACTAGATTTCCCGTAGAATTTTTGGAATGATGCATGGATTTCATCAAAATTGGTTTGAGATTTGAATTTCAACCATCCCTTCAAGCACAGACAAACACAAATGATGTCTTCTAACATTCTTTTAGGAGTTAGTAGGTCTGTGCCAGGACAAATGAAACAGGTATATATATATATATGAATACACTTACGAGCAGTGTTTGCAGCTGTATTTTTTTTGTAGAATCGCAAAATTTGAAATGCTTGTGGACCTTAGGTCATTTTTTCCGGCTACTTGATGCAGTTAGACTTCCAGGATCAGCATCTTCTTCGCACTGTTGAGACTTTTTAGATGTGCTCATTTTCCAGTTGTTTTTAAAATATGATTATTCAAAAATTTAAATCAAGTTAAAATTGAAAAGATGTTGTGAAGAAGAAAATACAACAGGATTTAGCTTGTAATATTTGAGCCCGGAGCACATTGCTCGTTGAAAACACAGAAATACCGGTCTAGCATTTGCACGCGAAAACGCTGTGATTTAAATTAGCGTTTACAGCTTCAGCAAGGACATCTGCATAAGAACGATTATCTACAGCGTATTATATAAGTATACGAACTTGACCATGAAAAGTCAAGTTCATGTTCATGGTTTTGGGGTTATGTGATCCGAACTTGATCATGGCATTGATGTCAAGTCTATAATGAAGACCTGACCATGAACTTGATTCGAGCCTTAAAATCAAGTTCAAATTTCATATTGACCCGAACTTGAGATTTCAGTGTCAAGTTCAAATTAACTTGTAACCCGAACTTGACTTGAACTTGAACTTGACCCGAACCTGTCAAGTTTTACTTGAACTTGAATGCCAGGCCTGTATATATATATATATATATATCCAACTATATATATATATATCCAACTATATATATATATCCAACTATATATATACATCTAAATATCTAGGTTTCATTTAAATTAAAATTTTGGTCTAAATGCGTTTGTATTTGGCTACTAGCAAAGTAATTAAATCTAGTTAAAAACTTTAACCTCCAACTCTTTTGGGCGTTCCGGAGGTGATACGGGTTGAGGTGGAAGTATTTTTCTGATTTCTTACTAAAACGAGAAACAATTTCATGCTTAATGGGTACTACTGATGCACAATACGATAATACCGAGAGGATATTCTCGAAAATATCGTCATTTGACCACCGGAATAACTTGCATTACAGTGTCATTTCAAATTACTAATTTAGTAATTACGCAAAATATCGTGGAAAAATGGAAACAGTGCTCAACTTTGGGAATATTTTCTGCTAAGAAAAGATGTATTTAAGGCACAGTGAAAATACGATTTACCCGAGAACGTTATTTCCGATTTAATTGAATCAGTTGAATGGCCATAACTAACTTCCCTAATCTGTACATATTTAAATTCTCGTGCCCATTAAAAGAGAAACTTGGTATGAAAATTGTAATTTACAAATACTCATGTGCCTCATTATTCACATACTTTTATAATAAAAGCATGTCATAAGAATCAATTTTTTCCTTATTGGTGGTAATATCTAATAAAGGGAATGCATAATTAGCAGAGCTGTCCAAAATACATGGTATTTTAAATAATTACATGTATTTCATATACGCATTTCAAATACGTATTTCAAATACATTTTGTATTCTGTATTTTAGCGGCTAGATCTGTATTTTGTAGTTTGTATTTTGTCTTACGAAAGTAAAGTAAGCAGTGTATTTTGTAGTTTGTATTTTGTTAGCTATATAAGCTGCTTGTGTTTTTTGTTGGCGCACTTTCTTTTGGTTTGAAATTTCCGTTTATGCCAAAAACCAATCACATAAATGAAGTAAAACGAAATGCAATCGTTTTAATATCCCATAAAACTAAATTCAAGATTTTGGATATTCTACGTTTCAAGTATGTATTTTGTAGGTTGTATTTTCGTCGCCTGAAGAATGTTTTTAGTATTTTGTAGTTTTTATTTTTGACGCCTAAAGAATGTATTTAGTATTTTGTAGTTTGTATTTTCGTCGCCTGAAGAATACATTTAGTATTTTGTAGTTTGTATTTGCTACGTTTTGAGTATGTATTTTGTAGTTTGTATTTTTGAAGCCTGAAGAATCTATTTTGTAGTTTGTATTTTCGACGCCTAAAGAATGTATTTTGTATTTTGTAGTTTGTATTTTCGACGCCTGAAGAATGTATTTTGTAGTTTGTATTTTTGAAGCCTGAAGAATGTATTTTGTAGTTTGTATTTTCGACGCCTGAAGAATGTATTTTGTAGTTTGTAGTTTGTATTTTCGACGCCTGAAGAATGTATTTTGTAGTTTGTATTTTCGACGCCTGAAGAATGTATTTTGTAGTTTGTATTTTCGACGCCTGAAGAATGTATTTTGTAGTTTGTATTTTCGACGCCTGAAGAATGTATTTTGTAGTTTGTAGTTTGTATTTTCGACGCCTGAAGAATGTATTTTGTAGTTTGTAATTTCGACGCCTGAAGAATGTATTTTGTAGTTTGTATTTTCGACGCCTGAAGAATGTATTTTGTAGTTTGTATTTTCGACGCCTAAAGAATGTATTTTGTAGTTTGTATTTTCGACGCCTGAAGAATGTATTTTGTAGTTTGTATTTTCGACGCCTGAAGAATGTATTTTGTAGTTTGTATTTTCGACGCCTGAAGAATGTATTTTGTAGATTGTATTTTCGACGCCTGAAGAATGTATTTTGTAGTTTGTATTTTTGAAGCCTGAAGAATGTATTTTGTAGTTTGTATTTTTGACGCCTGAAGAATGTATTTTGTAGTTTGTAGTTTGTATTTTCGACGCCTGAAGAATGTATTTTGTAGTTTGTAATTTCGACGCCTGAAGAATGTATTTTGTAGTTTGTATTTTCGACGCCTGAAGAATGTATTTTGTAGTTTGTATTTTCGACGCCTGAAGAATGTATTTTGTAGTTTGTAGTTTGTATTTTCGACGCCTGAAGAATGTATTTTGTGGTTTGTAATTTCGACGCCTGAAGAATGTATTTTGTAGTTTGTATTTTCGACGCCTGAAGAATGTATTTTGTAGTTTGTATTTTCGACGCCTGAAGAATGTATTTTGTAGTTTGTATTTTCGACGCCTGAAGAATGTATTTTGTAGTTTGTATTTTCGACGCCTGAAGAATGTATTTTGTAGTTTGTATTTTCGACGCCTGAAGAATGTATTTTGTAGTTTGTATTTTCGACGCCTGAAGAATGTATTTTGTATTTTGTAGTTTGTATTTTCGACGCCTGAAGAATGTATTTTGTAGTTTGTAATTTCGACGCCTGAAGAATGTATTTTGTAGTTTGTATTTTCGACGCGTGAAGAATGTATTTTGTAGTTTGTATTTTCGACGCGTGAAGAATGTATTTTGTAGTTTGTATTTTCGACGCCTGAAGAATGTATTTTGTAGTTTGTATTTTCGACGCGTGAAGAATGTATTTTGTAGTTTGTATTTTCGACGCCTGAAGAATGTATTTTGTAGTTTGTATTTTCGACGCCTGAAGAATGTATTTTGTAGTTTGTATTTTCGACGCCTGAAGAATGTATTTTGTAGTTTGTATTTTCGACGCCTGAAGAATGTATTTTGTAGTTTGTATTTTCGACGCCTGAAGAATGTATTTTGTAGTTTGTATTTTCGACGCCTGAAGAATGTATTTTGTAGTTTGTATTTTTGAAGCCTGAAGAATGTATTTTGTAGTTTGTATTTTTGACGCCTGAAGAATGTATTTTGTAGTTTGTAGTTTGTATTTTCGACGCCTGAAGAATGTATTTTGTAGTTTGTAATTTCGACGCCTGAAGAATGTATTTTGTAGTTTGTATTTTCGACGCCTGAAGAATGTATTTTGTAGTTTGTATTTTCGACGCCTGAAGAATGTATTTTGTAGTTTGTATTTTCGACGCCTGAAGAATGTATTTTGTAGTTTGTATTTTCGACGCCTGAAGAATGTATTTTGTAGTTTGTATTTTCGACGCCTGAAGAATGTATTTTGTAGTTTGTATTTTCGACGCCTGAAGAATGTATTTTGTAGATTGTATTTTTGAAGCCTGAAGAATGTATTTTGTAGTTTGTAATTTTGACGCCTGAAGAATGTATTTTGTAGTTTGTAGTTTGTATTTTCGACGCCTGAAGAATGTATTTTGTAGTTTGTAATTTCGACGCCTGAAGAATGTATTTTGTAGTTTGTATTTTCGACGCCTGAAGAATGTATTTTGTAGTTTGTATTTTCGACGCCTGAAGAATGTATTTTGTAGTTTGTATTTTCGACGCCTGAAGAATGTATTTTGTTGTTTGTATTTTCGACGCCTGAGGAATGTATTTTGTATTTTGTAGTTTGTATTTTCGACGCCTGAAGAATGTATTTTGTAGTTTGTAATTTCGACGCCTGAAGAATGTATTTTGTAGTTTGTATTTTCGACGCCTGAAGAATGTATTTTGTAGTTTGTATTTTCGACGCGTGAAGAATGTATTTTGTAGTTTGTATTTTCGACGCCTGAAGAATGTATTTTGTAGTTTGTATTTTCGACGCGTGAAGAATGTATTTTGTAGTTTGTATTTTCGACGCCTGAAGAATGTATTTTGTAGTTTGTATTTTCGACGCCTGAAGAATGTATTTTGTAGTTTGTATTTTCGACGCCTGAAGAATGTATTTTGTATTTTGTAGTTTGTATTTTGGACGCCTGAAGAATGTATTTTGTAGTTTGTATTTTCGACGCCTGAAGAATGTATTTTGTAGTTTGTATTTTCGACGCCTGAAGAATGTATTTTGTAGTTTGTATTTTCGACGCCTGAAGAATGTATTTTGTAGTTTGTATTTTCGACGCCTGAAGAATCTATTTTGTAGTTTGTATTTTCGACGCCTAAAGAATGTATTTTGTATTTTGTAGTTTGTATTTTCGACGCCTGAAGAATGTATTTTGTAGTTTGTATTTTTGAAGCCTGAAGAATGTATTTTGTAGTTTGTAGTTTGTAGTTTGTATTTTCGACGCCTGAAGAATGTATTTTGTAGTTTGTAATTTCGACGCCTGAAGAATGTATTTTGTAGTTTGTATTTTCGACGCCTGAAGAATGTATTTTGTAGTTTGTATTTTCGACGCCTGAAGAATGTATTTTGTAGTTTGTATTTTCGACGCCTGAAGAATGTATTTTGTAGTTTGTATTTTCGACGCCTGAAGAATGTATTTTGTAGTTTGTATTTTTGAAGCCTGAAGAATGTATTTTGTAGTTTGTAGTTTGTATTTTCGACGCCTGAAGAATGTATTTTGTAGTATGTAATTTCGACGCCTGAAGAATGTATTTTGTAGTTTGTATTTTCGACGCCTGAGGAATGTATTTTGTAGTTTGTAGTTTGTATTTTCGACGCCTGAAGAATGTATTTTGTAGTTTGTATTTTCGACGCCTGAAGAATGTATTTTGTAGTTTGTATTTTCGACGCCTGAAGAATGTATTTTGTAGTTTGTATTTTCGACGCCTGAAGAATGTATTTTGTAGTTTGTATTTTCGACGCCTGAAGAATGTATTTTGTAGTTTGTATTTTCGACGCCTGAAGAATGTATTTTGTAGTTTGTATTTTCGACGCCTGAAGAATGTATTTTGTAGTTTGTATTTTCGACGCCTGAAGAATGTAATTTGTAGTTTGTATTTTCGACGCCTGAAGAATGTATTTAGTATTTTGTAATTTGTATGTGGGGGAGCATGTATTTTGGACAGCTCTGATAATTTCTCATTAGATTATACTTACCGAAGAAATACTTTTTAACTCAAGGAGTGATAAAACATTTTATAGTACAACTCCAAGTGCGGATCTTTATCTTACAGTATGTTTATTCAAGCCTTTCTTATTGGCGTCACATTGCTCATTGTATATTATTGCCGTTGGAAAAAACGGAAGAGTCTTCCCCCAGGTATGTCCATAAACTTATTGTTCCATTCATTTTTACAAACAATTGTAATTTAATTTGCTTTCACATAAATATATAAGAATAACAAATTCAAGTCATGGAACATATCCACTGGTGTCTGCAGAAATAATTATTACGCAATTTTATCACTGAAAATCAAAATGAAATTGTTTTGGTGACAAGGTCCGTCATTTCGACCGCCGATTTTGGGTCACTTACCTTTCTTAGGTGCCAATCCCGCTAGAACTATGATGGAATGGAGCAAAACCTCCGGAGCGCTTTTGTATCTGCATTTGGGAAGCTACGATTGAGTTGTAAATGTGTTTATTTTTAATAAATTGTGAGATCATACGTCAGCAAACTTTTAAAGGATTTCACATAAGTTTATTTGAGATCTTTTTACTTCACAAAGATGGTAGCATTTAACAGTACAGTACACGTGATATGATACATCCAGATACCCCCTTTTAACATTAGAATGTCAACTTACGCAAAATATTTCATACAACGTTGAATTTGTCATGTACTAACGTAAATATTGGGTAGGTACAATCGTACAGAATTATCGACTTGAAACAGATAGTAGTTTCGGCAATATTGTAAAAACGTTTAGTAGTAGAAATTTTCGAAAATTTCGTCGTAAATTGTCAGTGACGTGAGCAGGTCATACTGTCGTTTATACCCTAAAGTTAATACCCTACTTACAAATTCGAAGCTTTGAAATAACTTATTGAATTTCACAATTTTCAGAGCCATTGTCATAAACGACAGCCAACTAATTAGAAAAGCGTTCAACTTGAATTCATTTGCTGGACGACCGCATATGAAACTTATGGACGAATCCACTGCCAACCGTCGTGGTGAGTGGTTTATATCAAGTGCTTCTAAAAAAAGTTAAAGCTAAAGGCTAAGGGAGAGCTAAGCTAAAGGAGACCAAGAATTGTTAATTTTTACTTTACTACATCATGTACCAAGAAAGAATTTTTTCAAAAAATCATTGATACGCGAAAATTTGAGGCTTCGTGCAGTTTGGCGTCATCCACCGCCGTCAAAGTAGAAAGAATTTTGAGTTCCTTTCGAAATTTTCAATTTAAAAAAACTATCGAGTCGATTTCAACCACATAAGCATTAATTATTACTATTTACCAGAGCTGTCCAAAATACATGGTATTTTAAATACATGTATTTCAAATATGTATTTCAAATACATTTTTGTATTTTGTATTTTAGTGGCTAGATATGTATTTTGTAGCTTGTATTTTGTCTTATGAAGCAATGTATTTTGTATTTTGTAGTTTGTATTTTGTCTTACGAAGCAATGTATTTTGTATTTTGTAGTTTGTATTTTGTGTTACTTAAGTGAAGTACGCAATGTATTTTGTAGTTTGTATTTTGTTCGCTATACAAGCTACTTGTGTTTTTTGTTGGCGCACTTTCTTGGGGTTTGAAATTTCCGTTTATGCCAAAAACCAATCACATCAATGAAGTAAAACGAAATTCAATCGTTTTAACATCCCATAAGGCTAAATTCAAGAGTCTACGTTTCAAGTATGTATTTAGTATTTTGTAGTTTGTATTTTCTACGTTTTGAGTATGTATTTAGTATTTTGTAGTTTGTATTTTCGTCGCCTGAAGAATGTATTTTGTATTTTGTAGTTTGTATTTTCGACGCCTGAGGAATGTATTTTGTATTTTGTAGTTTCGACGCCTGAAGAATGTATTTAGTATTTTGTAATTTGTATTTCGGGAGCATGTATTTTGGACAGCTCTGCTATTTACATAAGCAATATTCACAAAACATTTCATTGAAATCAATTGAGTAGTTTTGGAGATAACTGTCGTTTGACTTGAAGTTCAAAATTTCAAGAATTGCGTTTTCGAAAACTATCCGACCTATTTCAACCATACAAACTCAGGCTTACTTTCTTGACCAATAATGTCTGTAAAATATTTCATTGAAATCGATCCAGTAGTTTTTGAGGTATCGTGCGGAAGGACACACGGACGTACGGACTTACGGACAAGGATATTTTACGAGGGGGTTGACGCCACCCTAATAAACACTGTTTACAGGAACTTGACCGTTAAGTAATTATATCTACGGCTTATGCTGTCCTGAACAGAAAATTGAAAAAACGTGGTAATTTCAAACGCCGCAAAAAACCACTTGGAGAGGGTTGCTGATACTAAGCACAGCTTCCAGAACCGGTATTTGAAAAATAATCTCGCTTTGAATTTCTTCGTAGGATTCATGTTATCTGATGGTCCAAGCTCTGTGATACAAAGAAAGTTTATACAGAAAACTTTTAAGAGCTTTGGCTACGGCAGCCATTCCATGGAAGACCGAATTCTTGACCAGATTCCGTCTTTATTGACTGTCTTTGAATACCACTTAGCCAAACCACTGAACGTTAAGTATGCCTTCAGTCATGACATTTTAAATGTTATTTGGAGCATCGTTGCGGGAGAAGCTTTAGACAAAAACGATAAAAGTCTTCAGAAAATGGCGTTGAATGTTTCTACGTAAGTCAAAATCCAGGATTCAAATGCTATGGTATTTAATTCGTCGTTATCATATTATCATTACATTTAGGGGAATGGAAATGAACTCATCAATGGGAAAATGTTCGCTTTTCCTCAAGTTCATTCCGGATTGGATTTCGGAGTTATCGGGAATCAACAGGAAAGTACGCGGTTTCAAACAAGTACGAGAATATTTAGACTCCAAGATAAGGGAACACCGGAAAAGCAAAGTTAGGGATCAACCCCGAGATATCATTGATGCGTATCTGGATGAAGTTGAGAGAACCTCGAATCCGCAATCGGCCTTCTATGAATCCCGTAATATACGAACACTACTCCGTAACAATTTCTGGATATTCAACCGATATCCGATAACCGATTCAACCTTATTTTGTTATTTTTTGCAGACGGAAACATTACAGTCGCCGTACAAGATCTTTTCGCAGCAGGAATGGATACCACGAGGACGACCTTGGAATGGCTCTTATTTTATTTAGCTAAATATCCCAACGTTCAAGAGAAGCTTCAGAAGGAAATTGGCAAGGTTGTCGAAAACAAGCGCCTAGTGTCCTCTGAAGATCGTCAGAATTTGCCTTATGTCGAAGCCGTGCTTCAGGAAGTTTCTAGGATCGCTTCCATCGTTCCACTGTCCATATTCCACAGTGCATTGGAAGATACAACGCTTAATGGTTTTTGCATTCCGAAAGGTATGATTGTTATGGGGAATCTTTACGGAGTTCATCATGACAAGGGCATTTGGGGCGACCCGGAGATATTCCGACCAGAACGATTCATTGATAAAAACGGGAATTTTATTAAACGCGATGACGTTATGGCGTTCAGTTTCGGCAAACGTAGTTGCATCGGGGAACACCTTGCAAAACTGCAACTGTTCCTATACACTGTGAGTATCTTCCAACGATTCAATGTAAACCCGTTCGGGGAACTCCCTTCGGAAGAGGGCGTTTATGGACTTGTTTCATCTGTGCAAGCTTTCCGCGTATATGTTACCAAACATGAATAATAACTAAAAGGGACTGACTTTTGTCATTGCTTGTTGTTTTAATTCGTTTGGAAAAATCATACCCAAAATCTGCACCCGGACTATATATCTATTGTGGCAGTAATACATGAATCTGGCTCAATGCTAACAAATTTGTAATTATTTAGATATTTGTGTTATACTATAAAAGTTTCAAATGGTAATAAAATGAAGAATCTCAAAATCCCTAAATATTTCCGTAAAGTAAATCCCAAGCGTTAAAATGGGGATGGGACCGAAGTCAGGTTAATTTAGTTAATAATATAGAATATAGTTTATTTTTTAATAATTGTTCTTAGAGCAGTGTATGTGTAAACAATACAGAAATTATGAATGCTCTCGAAAATTCTTTTAAAGCTTTCGAAGAATACGTAGGAAAATAACAACATCGTGTTCGCAGGGTAATATACATACATACTGTTAAGCGTGATTTTAACTTGGGGATGTAAAGAATAGGAAAATGGATAGAAGGGAATATTGTGTTGATAAAGAATAAAGTGACTACTGTACATGTACTAATTAAAGAATGCTAGAATGGGGAAGCGTATTCGTTATGGTTCGGGTTTTGCATTCGTAGACACCCGATCCTGTGCTATATGTCCCTCGTTTACATGATATTTACACCATCTGTTTGATCAATTCAATTCGAGTGAATGTCGGCGTGTACTTTCTTTTAAACATGAACCACGTCCAGCGCTCAGTTTGTAACTAATCCGCAATTTATTCCAATATAAAACCACGAAAAATCAGACTGAAACGTTCATATCTCTCAAACAGGCTCAACAGTTTCAGGTTAATTAAATTACAATTAGATATGCTTCAGACGTTATCGAATTAATTCAATGCAGTTGCGCTAAGTACCTCGGACAGTTCCTATTTCGGTGCTGGGGTGCTGTATGAACTAACATGTATTTTGATATGACCTATTTTAATTTCCCGAGGTCAGATAAATGAGCCGATCTTCTAAAAAATCAACAGGGTTCTCAAAAATTTCAATTGCAGAGTGACATTATTTCGGCGATTCCGTGTGCAATAACAATCAGTAGAGCCCACATTTCTATTTACGGTCGTTAGAATACGATACATTACACAAATGCCTGGCTTTTCTTCATCAAGCTAAATCGATAAGATAATTCGTTAACTGATTAACTATGTAATTTTATTAATTAAAAATTTAGACTCGGGTTCACGTGCAGGCTTGTTGCAGAAACTAAAAATGTATTGGGTCCGGGTTCACAATTTTGACACCGAAAATGTTGCGAACAAGTGAATGTACAAAAAATTCAAAGCCCGAAATATAGATATGGATTTGGCACTGGGTACAAATTATTTGCACCAATGACAGGCACTAATGTCAAATAAAATAATAACTTACGCTTTCAAGAACACAGGAAGATACGCAATAATGTATGTTAAGAAGGAGACAAACGGAACCTTTCCGATCCAGCTTTCGTTCAACCGATTTGCCATGGACACCAATGCCAAGTGTGCACAGCGCTCTGAAGTTATCATAGATGTTACGTCCGCGTTGATAGTCGAAAACTGGAATTTTTCGAATTTGGAATTAGGATTGGAATTGGATTTTGGAATTAACGTTCACTTGTAGCTTATTTCTGATTTACAAAAATCCAGTCACAAGGAACTACCCAAATATTAATGTCATGCATTGCCTCTCCTGGATTCTTCCTCACACCTTTCTCAAAAATTGGAGTAGCCACAGGCCGAGGGCAAATCAAAATCACGTCAATTTTATCCCCATACGTTTCCATACGCAGGGAGCCAAAATAACCCTAATTGGAACAAGTTGTGTGAAAAAACTAATTATACAGTTTCATCGGCCAAGTCTACTTAACGGCCATAATTTGAACTGCACCGAATTAAAACCCCCTAATTAATTCTAGACTTTTACGTAATCCATTCAAACTGCTTGGAACAGATTACTGCTGCCTTACCTGTAAAGCGTATTTAGATGCCGAGCAGTGCTCGGCACGGGTACGAAAAATCGGTACCCGTACCCGTATCCGTACCCGAAGTGCGGGTATTTCAATAACTTGTATCTATACCCGTACCCATACCCGAGTATCCGGGTACAAATTTTTCGTACCCGTACCCGCAATGTTATCTCAATCCATGTACCTGTACCCGTATTGTACTCGTACCCGAAAATACTCAAAAATAGTACCCACACTCGGGTATCTCAGTGTTGTACCCGTACTCGTACCCGGGTACTTTATCCAGATTTGTTTTAATGTAATACATAGTACGTTATATGTAATAATGTATGACACCTGAGTGGGTAATTTTGACTAGCTAGAGAGGTATTTGACATTATATATTTTTAATGAAGAGTAGAAAACTATAAGCGTTTTTGATTAGAAGTAAAATTATCCCCATTTGATTGTTTATGGGCTGATGGGCGAAGTATTTTATAGCACCCAGTCCATATGTACATGCATTTTTGGCTTGGGACTTGGCGACTCGATTTTTCACTTCTTGATTTATTCGGCCTTTTACATTAATTTTCTCACTTCAGTAGCTCTGTGTACATGTAACTCAATAATATCTTGTTAAAAATATCCGCCTTTTCCTAATCAACTACCAATTACAAAAAAATATCTGGCCATCCAACTCATCGGAACTCTAATTTTTAAATTGTATTCATTGTGGCTAATGAAGTATCATGTGCATACGTGTCAATCAGACTATTTATGCAATTAGTAACAAATTACGACATTATGATGACGTTTTGTATAAAATTTCGTTGAATCCTATTCTCCACATCTATTTTGATATTATTCCTCGTCCGTTTATTAATTATTCTTCCTAAAACCTGTTTCCATAAAAATATATATTATAGATATAAATATATATTTTAGCAACACAGTCTGAAATACAGTTACTGCATGTTGTAAGGTTAAAAGGGTATTAACAATAAGCTATATGCATTCAGAATTACTAAAAATACCGACAGAATTTTCCAACGGAAGTTCCATTATTTTCATAAAATCCATCAAAATGTCTCAAATCTCAACATATCCAAATACTCGGGTACAATGGTCGCGGGTACGGGTAAATGAAACCATTATACCCGTACCCGGTGGGTATTTACCCATTTTGAAATCCTTGTACCCGTACCCATACCCGTATCCGTACCCGAAATTTTGAGCCGACCAAAGTGTACCCGGGTAGTACCCGGAATTGTTCGGGTACACAAAATCCGTACCCGGGTAGTACCCATACCCGTACCCATACCCGTTTACCCGAGTATTACCCATACCCGTGCCGAGCACTGATGCCGAGTAAGAACACGCATGTGGACACGGAAATTTACACGTCAAACTGGAAGTACTGCAATCTGGCCACCGCCATTTTTCAAAAAGTATTTAACCACCATGCGGCTCATGTTGACGACCGAAAACACATTAACTTCAAAAAAGTGCCTGTCCTGAACCATATCTAGCTCCACAAATACATCAGGATTATTAAGCTGACCGGCGTTATTTATGAAGATGTCCAACTAAAATTCCAAGTTAATGGTAATTAAATTGTGAATATGGTTGAATTATTGTTATTATTGTTGCAAGAAGATAAGTAAAGGCGGTTTTAAAGTCATTTTAACCCCCAGGCAACCTTTGTATTGATAATGTAAAATATAGTACTCTGGGCTATAGGCTCAGAACCCGTTGTAGATGCTACAAATGGTGGCATCTTACGGATAAATTATGTACTCCGTACTACACATAAGAAACAATGGCTCCAAGTTTCAAATTAATTATCATTAACCTCAAACACAAAATGTTAAATTAAACCTCATTTAAATACGACGTTTTCAAACGTTTGCCGTGAATCTGTGTGTAATAATTATTACACGTTTACACACCACATACACGGAGAGGTAAGATTAGCGTAGCGAAATTATGACAGCGGTGGATGGTCGTCGGGAAGACGTCGTGTGCAGTTCACAGTTGCCAAGGTAAGCTCATATAATTTGTTACAGTTTCTACTTTTTTAAAAAATAATTTAATTATAATAATTATGTGCAAGTAATTTCTTGAATGTACTGTAAGTGTTCCTTCTGATTTTTTTCTCGGAGTTGTTAGCGTCTTTTCGCTTCTGAATATGTTTTTGTTGTCTGTTAAATAGTTTGAGTTTTGTTTATTCACACTATACACACGCTTTTGTCTATTTTATTTCATACAGCGAAATGAATAATTGGAAGTATTGGAACTAATTTAATTCATTGATTAATCGTGTCAGTGTTGTGCGTTGTTGTTTAATTAATTTTTATACTTATATTTTTAGTGTCCTTACTCATGAGTTACTGTCGGGATGGTCTCCTCAACCCAGAGTGTAATTGGGGAATTCTGTTCCAACGAGCCGGACAATGAGTGCAGGACATTGCACAACTGGGAAGGAAGGTTTTGGTGTTGCAAGATCTGTGGTGGATCGTTGTGACCCACGCTGTGCCACCACAATTGTTCGAACGGTACCACCATCGATTGGTCCGTCGCAGGTAAATACATGTCATATTATATTACTTATTTTTTGATAAAAGTAATTATGAGCTAAATATCCTAGCTAATATTTAATGTCAGCATTCTTCGGCATGCTCTCAAATAATTGTTGAGCATTCTTGAGGAGCATGTTATCAAATATTTGTTGAGCATTGTTGAGGAGCATGTTATCAAATATTTTTTGAGCATTGTTGAGCGTGCTCTCAAATAATTGTTGAGCATTGTTGAGCATGCTCTCAAACAATTGTTGGGCATTGTTGAGCATGCACTCAAATTAGTGTTGAGCCATTATAATTTACGTCAATAGTTTTAATTGTTATAGTTATTATTCCAGGCATGCTGAGCGTTTTCGGTTCTGTGTTTCTGGGAGCAATTTGGTACGCAGCGTTTTGGACCTTTCAACAACGCTACAGGAAAAACCAACCACTACCTAATGAACCGTCTTTGCCCCCTCAGTCGGGAGGTATGGTCATCGTCGTGTCACCGAAGTTTGATTGGACGAACTCATGCGTTAAGGAGGAGACGATAAGGATCAAATCAACATATACTATTTTAAAACACCACTGCCAGTCATGTGAAGTAGTTGGAACAAAGTAGCTGCTCTGTGTGTTTGGTTCCATTCAGTTAACATAAGACTTTAAAAAATTGAAATGAAAATTAAGGAACTACAGTGCAATTCATGCCGTTTCGGTTACCTATACAGAATTAAATCTACAAGTACGATTGAACTACAAGTACACGATTCCAAAAATTTTTGCAAACGTTGTGCAGTTATTTACTTGACGAGAAAAACTATTTGTAAAATTGAAAGCTCTGGTAAATTGAATAACAGTAGTAGTCAGACCACGGCGACAACTACTGTGAGTAATGCGTTATCAAAATTAGAAAAGATCTTTGACCGCGGGTTGTGGATAAAAACGTATATTTCATTTTGGGATTACACGTGCGTATTTTGTAAATCTGACAGTTTGGAAGAAGAAATTGTGGAGAGACATTTTCACCTCGACACATTTAGTGACTACAAGGAATTGTGTAAAGGAATTCCAATATACGAGTTTGCATTGCTTGACGGGGTTAGGCTTTGCAAAATTTGCTTTTCTACCTTTGTACTCCTAAAAAATATCCCAGAGATTGCGAGTTCATTTAAAAAGGTGATGCTGTCATCGCATGTAGTATTGACATGAACCCGGGTGAAGTTAGACGAAGCTATGTGAACCAGCGCCACTCAGGATCATTTTCAGGCTTACATGGATTTTTGACCCAGCGTAAAAAGTGGACTGATAAACAAGCTGTGGAGAATGAATTGCAAAAAATTGAAAGCTATTCATTACACAAGCCAATTCGGCGGAAATTCCAGAGACGTAAAGTTCAAGTAGGGCTTCCGAATTCAACGTGGTGTGCCGATTTGAAAATTCTGTCAGACAATTGGGTCCCCTATAACAATTGTAGCACTTGCGTTCTAGTTTGCATTGATTTCTTGAGTAAATATGCGTATGCACGTATGTTAAAGTCGAAAAGCTCCGAGCATATGACACGGGCCTTCAAGTCAATTCTGAAGGAGGCTAGTCCTGTGAAGCCTGACTATCTCTGGACGGATGAAGGTATGTAATGATAATATTTGTCGCATTAAAACAATTTAGTATTTAACCTGCAAAAATCGCGATTTTGCAAAAAATTATACTTATTATCATATTTAATGTGCAGGAACGGAATTCCGGTCACGTACCTTTCAAACAATCGAACTGGACGAAAACGAGATTGTATGGTATGCCACATCCAGTCCCATCAAGTCCAGCCCCGTGGAACGCTTTATAAGGACACTTTTTACCCGTATTCAAAGGTATTTACCCCACCACAACACGCATAAGTTTGATGACAAACTGCAAGACTTTGTCACTACGTATAACAACACTGTGCATAGCAGCATTGATCGTACACCTGACTCCGTCTCCCCAGAAAATAGCTTTGACGTTTGGTGGCACGTCTATAGAAAATAAATACAGGAGAAGGCTCTTCCTAGAAATCCTCCAGCACTTCAAGCGGGGGACTTGGTTCGAATTGGGAAGCACAAGATTCGTTTCGAAAAGGGTAAGATTATGGTCATCACAGTAATTTATTTTAAAAATTCGTAAAACGATTTAGTTACAAATAATTAATAAATCAAAAGTATTTATTGGGAATATTTTATTCTTTGTAGGCTACTCAGAGAATTTTTCCCGTGAGGTGTTTCGAGTAAGTGCAGTGTACGAGACAGTTCCATATACCTTTACGCTGACAACGCTGGAAAACGGAGAGCCGGTGGAGGGGAAATTTTATTTTGAAAACATATCACTAGTGGAGAGGCCCAAAGGAAAGGGGGGACAATTTAAACATACAACGACTAACACTACAGAAACTGCATCGTCAAGTCAAAATGTCAATGCATCAGAGCCCCTTTCAGCAGCAGCAACAGGAACCTAAACCCATATGGGTAAGCCTGAGCAGCAACATGAATGACAGTTCGACGCCAAATAATTTGGTGGCATCATTTGGCACGAGTCCAATACTTTGCCCGCATACCGCCTACGAAGTCGGTCTTGTGAGTTTGCGGTACATTGGAAAGGACCCAAATGAAGAAGTGCCCCTCGTCCCGGACAAACCCGATCCTTCGTCAACAAATCCCGTTCCAAATCCCATCTTCCCACACATCAAAGTGCCAACTGTGAAGAAATTCACCCATAAAAACACGTCTGACGACGTACTCGTTTTTCTTGGACGTTTCAACAAAGCTCTGGAAGATAAAAACATTGATGTACGGTTCACTACTACCATAATTGAGATTAAGCCGGACACTGAATTGCTAATTGAATTTCATGTGGGCAAATTGGCTCCGGACCAGCATTTGACACTTTCGCAGCAATTGACCGAACTGTGTGGGTTTCAGCGAAGGCATTTTTATTTGGGAGCCACGACAGCTAGGCAGACTTGTAAAGAAAGTACATTCAAAGCATTAGTTCCCAAAGGATCGAATGTAGAATTGGAACTTGTAACATTTCCAAGGGGAGAAGGCTCTCAAGAAAATATTATTTTTGTTGACAATATTTATGAATCTCTCTATGCGTACATTTATAAACCCAAAGAGAATTTGGTTGTTTTCGTATCCCACATAAATACAAAATTAGAGAAAAATGGACATGACTTGAAGTTCCTGTTACGGGAAGATGGTAAAACTTTGATGGATTTTAAATCGTATGCAACAAAAACTGGCGAATCAGTAACACTAGCTGCCGAAGTTGCTGAAATATTTGGATTTGTCGAGACGAAATTCGCTGTGGGCATTCATACAAGTGATCGTGTAGCAAGCGAAGATGTCATGAAAAAACTAAAGCACGGCAAAAAATGTTATTTCTACTTTGGTCTCTACAGTCGTCTGGTGTTTTTTATGTACGAACCGGCTAGTCGCGACGCAGATGTTGTCATCGAAGGAATTAATTCAACTTTCAAGACCCAGAAATTCAATGAATTTGACCTTACATTCAAGATTGAGGGGGGTGAGTTATTTGTGCGGCATCTTCCACCTCACGTTACGATTTTCCTCCCTCCTACCCTAAACAAGTTTTTTGGGATCCCCGAAAAAGCAAGATTTCAAGATGAAACCCGTTTCACATTATCTAGTGAAATAATTGTGGAGGAGATTGAAGAGAATATCAAGGATTTTACTAATGGTTTTTACTTCCCCATGCCTAATGCGGGGATTGAAAAACGCCTGCTTATATTAGCCGATTGTGTGGAGAACCAATATTTTAGTAACTTCCGGCTGCCATTGCTCCGTGACGTAGACTTGGAGTCGGAAAACCCTATTAAACCAACAACAATAACATTCGAGCCAGTAGTTTACCTTGGGCTGACCCGTGACATACTGTCGAAATTGCGTGTTAAATTTGTGGACGAATTTCTGCGTGATAGTGAATTTAGTGAAGATTCGGAAACAGTTGTCTGTCTCCATTTAAGGCCAAAGTACTGAGAGAAATGAGGGAAGTTATTTGCAAAGACGGCCAAGAAGCGTGTACATTGTCACCTCCCAGCAGCAGCGTCGCCAATAGTTCCGGTAACTTTGATAGTGAGCGTAATTTTCAAGTCGGTGGGAGATATACGGATACTGCATTAATTGGAATGTCATCTTTGATGGGTGGTGGTGGTGGAGGTGGTGGGACGCGACTCTCCACCGAATCTACTTCATATTTAGTTCCTTTGACTCCGTCACGGAACCGGCAATTGACAGTAAGCCATCGACGCCGAAAGACCAACCAGACTGGAGGTAGAGTAAGAAAGAGAAAATCAACAGCATCGGCCGCCGGACAACCAAAACGAAGACGTGCAGAAAGTCGGAAGCAAAAGGTATTGCAATTTGGTGGCAGACGTAAGAGGCGTTCAACGGGAGCAGTTGGTAGAAGGTGTGTTGCGAAAAAATAGGTCTAACCAACGACCAAAGATTCGGCAGCGATGGAGAGCACAATTTTTGACGATTCGCCCACAGTGTATAGTGGTTCGACAGAATCTGTGCGTAGTGAGCTACTACCTTTTCAAAATTATCCTATGGACGTTAGCACAATTAACAGTACTGACTACGTACCTTATTACCCGGTGGAATCGTACTCTGATAATTATCGACCACTTCAGTTTGTAATCAACGGAGATGGGCAAAGCTATTTTGATTTGGCAGACAGGTTTTTAAAAATAAAAGCTAGGATTGTGAGGAGTGATGGAGGTGTGTGTGACACAACCGACTCTGTTTGCCCCAGCAATCTTTTCTTTGACAGCCTCTTTGCAAACGTGCAAATCTTTGTAAACAATGTACAAGTTTTTGACGCATTTACTAATTACCCTTTCCTTGCCTACTTCCACAAAGTTTTGTGGACGAGTCCAGAGGAGAAAAATGGAAAACTTCAGGATTCATTTTTTTATCCGGATAACACGTTTAACGATTATACAAGTTCCAACAGTGGTTACACGACCAGATACAATATTGTCAAAAATTCGCAGCAATTTGTTATTAGCGGGAATATTGCGGCTAATCTATTTATGCAGAATAGATACTTGCCTGCTGGGTGTGAATTAAAAATAATTCTGCTTAGGTCAAACCCAGAATTTTGCCTAGACTCAAAGACTGACACAAAGACCGGGGTTTCCGGTTGCCCATATGCAGTAGTCCTGAACGAGGCTACATTTTGCCTGAGTCGCAAGGTAGTTTCCAAGGGAGTGCTGGAGATGCACAGGAGATTGTTGAACGAGGGGAAAATAATGAAATTCCCTGTACCAAGCACTGAACTTAAATGCATAAACATTGCGGCCGGACTGTCATCCTACATATCAGACTCTTTGATCCTCCCACGAATTCCGAAATGTATTATTTTGGCATTTGTATCGACTTCAGCCTATCTAGGAAAGTTGTCAGCCAGTCCATTCAACTATGAGCACAATAACATTGCATCAATTTCATTCCAATGGAATAATGACACCCTTGAATCCAGGGAAATCGGCTTTGAGTTTCAAAAGGAAGAACAAGGATGCACAGATATCACATTTGCCTTGCGATCACTGAGGAGACTAGCTGCGTCTCCGATAGTTGGGAACGGCATTAAGTTGCAAAACTGGAGTAAAGGTAATCGGTTTTTTATGCCAATTGAGTAATACTGTACCTAGTCGGGTTTATGCAGAGAATTATAATTTTTGTTTTATTTTTGTTGTTCAAAATTGTTGTCATCATTGAATTGTTATTATTTTTTAAAGGTTATGCGTTCGCCTGTATCGAATTATTACCACTGTCATCAAATTCCCTCTCTGTAAATAAGAGTGGACAGTGCAATATTTCACTGAGATTCTCCCAGGCATTGGCTCAAAATACAACCGTCTTAATGTATTTACTTGGACAATCTTGCATTGAAGTGGACAAGAACAAAAACGTCACTATTGGCTAGTGATAATTACAACAAGATGAATACATCGAGCATCGAACGCGTGCTCAAGTCCCTGTACGATTCCCGAAGCCTGGACATTCCCGTATATGTATGTGCAGCTGATAAAGTAAAAGAAACATTGGAACTTGATAATACGCCCTTGTCGTTTCCCAAGGCTTTGGTAATACGTCAAGGCATTATGAACCAGGTGCGAAGAATGATTTGATTTCATTGGAAAAACATACAAATATTTGATTGCACTGCAAATTATACTAATTTATGCTTGGTTTTTTTTAATTGTTTTTAGGCGAGCACTGGATAGTTCTGTATATTTTGTCTTTTGAAAAGTGCTACTACATGGATTCGTTTGGACAGCCAATAGATACGTATAAATATGTACACCTTCCTTCCCATGTAAATATTATTAAGGAAAATTGCAGTGTATTGCAAAGTGGGTCGAGTAATGCATGTGGTTATTATTGTGTGACATTTCTCTATTGTATGGGTACCGGGCAACCGTTTGAGCAATACCTAAAAACATTTAATTTAAATAAGAGACATAATGATTACAAAGTGAAAAAGTTTGTTAAAAGTGTTCCTGGTTTTAACACTTTGCGCATCATACAAGAATATAATCACAGCAGCAGCAGCGTTTGGGAAAAGTATAATCCAGGAAACAAGCCGAAGTGTCTGTGTAAATTTGGTAATAGCTTCCCTTGTGTACAATAACAAAAAGTTTGGCGAAATTAGTATTTTAAACGTACATTACGAGCCATACTAATACATTTGGAAGTAATATGGAGCATGCTCATAATTTAGGGAGCATTAGGGAGCATGCTCATAATTTAAGGAGCATTAGGGAGCATGCTCATAATTTAAGGAGCATTAGGAAGCATGCTCATAATTTAAGGAGCATTAATGAGCATGCTCTTAATTAAGGAGCATTAGTGAGCATGCTCATAATTTAAGGATCATTAGGGAGCATGCTCATAATTTAAGGAGCATTAATGAGCATGCTCATAATTTAAGGAGCATTAGGGAGCATGCTCATAATTTAAGGAGCATTAGGGAGCATGCTCATAATTTAGGGAGCATTAGGGAGCATGCTCATAATTTAAGGAGCATTAGGGAGCATGCTCATAATTTAAGGAGCATTAAGGAGCATTTTAATAATTTGTTTTATTGTAATTATGTTATCCAAAAATATTAAATAAACCATCCATTTTTCCTATTTAAATCCGACTGGTTGTTTAAATGGCATTTAGTTTGTTGGTGTACGCATACAAGTAAACATTAAGGCAGTAAATCATTTCCCCCGAATGGATTTTGAAAATTTAATCCCGTTCTGCATCCCAGTTCCATCAACTATTCAAATTCTTGGCCAAAGTTTTACGGGCAAGAGTCATACGATATTGGAATTAATTCGACGACGAACCGAGATATTTACAGAGCGAATTGAAAAGGTTATATATTTGTGTGATTATATCCAAGAGGAATTTACGGATTTTCAGCTGAACGACCCAGACGTATCGTTTGTGACAACTCTATCTGAGTCTCAGATTGTTGAAAAATCGTTTGTCGTGATTGATGACCAGCTGTCTGCCTTGAAGAAACGCTGTGAACTTACCGAATTGATTAACAATCTGTTTACAAAAATAAGTCACCACATGAAAGTTTGTGTTGCAGTCATTTTGCAGCAGCCATTTGTACCGACTATACGAGAAGCAGTGCTCAATACGCAAATACTTTTATTGTTCCCATTTAACAGGGATAAAAGTATAATCAGGTATATAGCAAATCAAGTGTGTCCTGATAACAGTGCATTTATTAAGGCCGCATATGAGAGAGCGTTGAGCTCGCGAGATTTTGGATATTTGGTCTTAAATTTCCACCCTTTGCATAGACGTTATGAAATTTTCGCTCGCAACAGTATATTTCTTGCAGATATTACAGAAGTGTATGGACCAAAATAAGTAGTTTGATTTCTTCAATTGTCATGACCTTACAGACAAGATTAGAGTCAGAGTGCGAAAATTTATATACTCTGTTGCAATCCCGCAGCAAAGAGTACAAGAACTTAATTGAACGGTCATCTATTGAATCATTACTAGCGCTGTGCGAATCATTTTGCAATCTGCATTTATTTTATTGTGCTAAGCACATTACAGTTAATACCAAAAAACGTGCCAAAGCGGTTTCCAGAAAACTTTGCAAACAATTACATTCACTCTGCAGTTGTAACGGTAGTGTTGGTAGTGGCGGTCTGTACAAAGAAAACGGACAAGGCCACATGCGTCTCAAGAGAATTTTTAAAGCCGAAGAGCAACTAGTTAAATCTGTCCTGGCTGTCGTATTTCACTGCATAATACACACCGAGTGCCTGCTACATTTTCCTTGAACAATGGAAGTAAACAGGTTACTGGCTCTAAACGTGTACAAATTAATGCCACCTGAACTTTATTATAAGCTTATGGATTGCTACAACAAGAACCAAGTAAAAAAGAGGGCTAAAGCGCCATCGGCTGTGGGTGAACAGGGTAAGCAAGTTCAACTGTTGTTGGACGCTACCGACGGACAAGAGGAAGAACATGTGCCTACGGGTAGCAGGCACACATCTGTCGTAGTGTCAGATAGCATTGAGCAAGACGGTGGTCGCAGTGGTATTGTTGATGGCGGTGGGAAAGTTGGCTCCTCAACGGGAACACAAACACAAGATAAGTACACAAAGGGGGTGCAGGAACTGGCACTTCAACAGGAACACTCTCTCTCCCATCACTCCCCTGCACACTCTGTAGCTGGAAGCAGTCCAAACTCTCTGTGAGATAAGAACACATCTGCAAGAAGCTAAGGGAAAAACCCATAGAAGAGTCGTCACTCACTCAAAACCGAAAGTGAAAATCTCATCCTAGGAAAAGAAAACAACAGCGACAAATACGCAAACATATTGTTGCAAAGAGCGCCAAAAACTTGCCACGTGGTAAAATCAAACGTGCTCGTAGCAAAACCATTAAGAATTACAGGACAAAATGATAGTGTCGTTCTACTACCACGTCAGTATGACTTTTTACCTTGACCCAAGCAATCCTCAAGTACCATTAAATTTTATTTTGAAATGTTCCTGCTAAATCTTGTTTGTGCCTCTGTTCTCGCCCTGTGTCAACCCGCATTGAGTTCTGTCATTATTCCCCTTGTTTCTTTTGATCAAAATTCTGAAATCCTTCTCGCAAACAACTGGTCTGGTTCCGTGAATATTTCAGCGCAAGAACTACTATTGAAAAATGTGTTTACCAAGGCTGCTTCTATGGCAGTTAACAAAGCCATTTTTGAGATTATTGATGTTGAAAGGTCGCTTGGAAAACTTTTAAATGTGTGGCATTCTGGTTTGAAAAATAGCAACACCACCACCAACAACAACACATCATCATCCCCAGTTTCTGATAAATTAAATTTTACATTTCTTAAAGACATTTTTTCTGCTCAAAAACGTGATTTGTCCGATGGAATGTATTCAAACCCGCCAGATATGACCACAGAATTCAATGGCTTAGACGAATGTATTAGACTGACAAACAAAGGTACGTGTATTTGCGTTGCTGTCATAAATGTGTTTACGTTCAGTGGTCTGTAGAACATTGTTGGATAAATTTAATAGCAAATAATCAAATGCTTTGCAGTTTTATACGTGTTGTGTGACCTACTCTAACCCGAGTAATTTTAAAATTGGCAAAGTATTTGAAGGACAGGCTTCTGTGCAATCGAAACGTTTTGCGCACCGTTGCAACTGCTGCAGGAGGTGGAGTTTAATCTCAGAGCGGCAACTATTACACAGGTGGACAGTCTTTTTTATTTCCAATCTTAATCACAATGGAGGGTGAACCATCACGTACATCATCAACAGCTTCTAGCCCTCCATCCTCGAGACCTTCGTGTTCGACAGCTACTGTGGTCGCTGACAATGTTCCTTCCGCTGTCGCCCCTGTTTACCCAACACGAAACTATCCAGATGCTTACAAGCCCGAGGGAAAGTTTATAAGTATATAACTATATAAACATAGTTTAAATATGCTGTACGGCAGCTAATAAAATATCGAATATGACTATTTTATTTTATGAATGATTAATTCGAATTTTTAAGATTTTACGTTGCGGTGTCCCTGGCTGCCCTTTCCGCTCGAGTCGGTACGAACCTTATGATGAGCACGTCGACGCTCGTCATTATTGTGCACCATGCGAGCTATATTTTATCAACATTGATGAGCATCAGTGCCCACATACAAATAGCCAGGTTGGAGGAGCTGAAAGAGCAGCAAATTTGGACCTGTCTGTATTTAGCGAGTTTTCGCGAAGCCATCTAGGAGCCATCACAGCGTACGTTTATCATTTTGAAAATGAGGTTATCCAGGTTGATGAGGCATTTAGCCTTCTCTACGAGAGTATTAAAAAGCTTTTGGAACAACGTTTTACGTTACGGAGTAATTTAAGGGTTTCAATGAAGCTAGGTGTGGAGCTTGAACAGTTGATTATACAGGAGGGAGAAGTCGTGCGAGCCAAGATTATTTTGTTTTTCTTTCAAAGTGACCACCACCTTTTGTCTAGTTTGCAAACTATTGAAACAATAGTCATGGGTTGTGCCGAGGACATTGAATCTAAAAAGGCTTTATTTATTACCAACGGGAGTAATTTCCGCGTGAAGTCATTGAAATCTTTAGAGATAAAGCTTGCCGAATATCGCCCCTTCCAATCTGCTCGTATACGAGAGTATTTAAAAATGCCAATAAATTCACGAGGTATTATTAATTTTAAGACCAAGACGGAGTGTTTCAAAGTGTGCGTTACTGCGGGAATATTTTGGGATGATGCATTGCGCACTAATTCAATTTTGCCAAAGGGCAAGCGTTTGAATTTAAAAAATTGTAATGCTTGGAGACGATATTACTCCAGGCTAGATTTTACAGGTGTGACAACATTGGAGTGTTCAGACATTATAGGCATATCTGAAAGTATTGACCGCTTTGAGAGTAATAACAACGTGTGTGTGCACGTATTATCTCATCAAGATAATCGCATGTATGTTGCACGCAAGAGTACCGCAGTTTATTCATCAAGTGTAAATCTTTTTTTAATCCGTCAACAGGCTACGCAAAATCATAGCAGCGGCAGTAGTAATAAGTATCATTTTGTGCTAATTCTTAACCTGGACAAATTTTGTGCACGCCTGACACCCAAAAAACATAATGCTTTAGTGTGTAAGAGATGTTTGAGGTACGTTTCTACTGAGACGCCCTATCTGGCTCACACGAGTCAATGCGAAAGCGATTCAAATGCACATTTACAGATGGGCATGTTAGGAGGTTGCTTTGTTAATACACGACTTTTGATTGATAAGCCAATTGAGATAATCCCACCTGTTGGAGCGACGATAAAATTTAAACGTCTTGACCTGACCCTGCATTTCCCATTCATTATTTATACTTCTTTTGTAAATAAACGGGAGGCTTTGCATATGAATACTGTAGATAAGTCCAAGAAATTTGGATATCAAAACTCGAATAAACACGAGCATACAATCATAGGTTACTCGTTTGTTATTTTGCGTAGAGAGAGTATGGAGAAATGCACGACATTAAAAAATACCAAAGTAATTTCCATTGAAAAATACAATATATAGGACGCTTCGAGGACAGGTGAGGGAGTAGTTGAGCATTATTTTAGACGCGTATTCTTCTGGGCTCGAGAATTACTAACCGCAATTAGAAACACAAATAATTTTAAGCAGCCTACACTTGAGGAGCTAGTAAAGTATGAGAACATAACTCACTGTCAGTTGTGCCAGGCCGAGTTTACAGATAATAAGAAAAGACATGCTGATACACAACCCAGTCAATACAGCACAAGATATGTTTCACCAGCACCACCAGCATTTATCACTTTATCTTCAGGTGTCACTCTCCCCTCTTATAGTTTTGAAGCGTGGGATGACGAGGATGCTTTGCGAAACGTTAGTACAGAGCTAGACGAGACCGCAGAAGAAGGAGAGGAGGAGCAGATTCCTTTTGACCATGATTTTGGTAGGAGTGACACAAAACCGGTTTTGAAGACACTGCATCACAACCACTTTTGTGGTGGTGGCAAAGTTGAGAAAATAATTTGCCAGTATTGTAACCTGAAGATTTTGTCCTAGGTATATGTACCTATAATTTTTCATTCGAAGAAGGGTTTGAGCTTTCGCGTTCTCGTCGACGGACTTAGTTCAGGGCGTTATGTGACTTCAGATATTAAGGTGTTAGCTAAATCAACATCAGAAATAATTCAGGTAGAAAGTGCCTCCTCCAACACTGTTGTTCCAAAGTTTGCCACAGGTAATGATCCTAAAAGAGGATCACGGATGACAAGGATTAGATTTACAAACGCTGTCAATTTTATTGAAGAGCCTGTCCAAAAAATTTTTGAATCCATGGAACCAAGTAGCAAGTATTTAAATATCATAGAAATGTGTATTTAAGATTTTTTCCCGCATATCCGCTGCAGTTTCTTTGAAAATGTTGTTTCTATTATTGGTCAACTACCTTCAATCCAAACACTATGCCAATGGTCTAGTTATATCCAGAAGAGCCAATCTAGCTTATTGATACAGGAAAGCGAGAACAGTGTTAAACGATTTGCTACTTCTGAAATACTAGCGTTTAATAAGATTTGTAAAACTTTTAAGTTGGATAGCATGCCAGCCTTTGAACAATTTTATAGCTGTGTTAAGTCGGCATTTCTGACTACTTTCTTTGAGTCCTACCGTGAGAATGCATATAGCTGTTTTGGATTAGACCCAGCTGGAGTTCCCACAATTTCAGCGTATACGTTTCATGCGTTTCTATTTTACAGCAAAAAAGAAATTTAAATTCCCAGAGACCCGTCGATGGTCCGGTTAATCAGATCTAATTTACGTGGTGGCATTTGTTACAGTGCGACAAAAATTACCAGAGCCAACAATTTATGGAACGTCTATCATGGATCTTATGACCCTAGCTCCAGGCGCTCTTTCATAGCTCATTTTGACATAAACTCAATGTACCCGTACACTATGCAGTATTTCTCGTTTCCCACAAGTAATTTTTCGTGGATGACCAGGCAGGAATTAGATTCATTAGCCTTCCCATCCAAAAAAATTGGAGAGAAATAACGATGGAAGAGGAAGAGAGAGACAATGATTACATTCTTGAGGTAGACTTGTCATATAACAAGGAGTTACATGATGAAACATCAGACCTTCCTCTTGCATTTGAACATTTATTTTTATCATACATGGAGTCGGGAATCAATGACTACAAACCTGTTTGGCAGTCGTCGGATAAGAAACTATTGGGGACCTGTTACGAAAAAACCACGTATTTGGTACACTGCCGACTTTTACGTTATTTCGTTTCGTTTGGCATGAGAATTAGAAAAATACACAGGGGTATAAAATTTACACAGACCAATTTATTCAAAACATACATTGATTGTGTGCTGGAGCAAAGAAGGACAGCGACCAGCTCAATTGCCAGCAACCAGGCAAAAAGCTTTGGCAACAATCTTTTAGGCAAGCTAATCTCTGCCAATAATTTTAATAATAAAATTGCATTTTGCTGTAGCAGGGCCCATTGCCACAGGTTAGTTGCTTCTTCGCACTGCAAAGATTACGAGACAATTTCTCCGTTCTGCAGTATATTCACAACTAGTGGGAAAAAAGTAACAGGTAACCAAGCCCAAATCGTAGGATTTTCAATATTAGAACTTAGCAAACTAGTTCTCTATCACTCATACTATCAACACATGAAAAACATTTGCGATTGCCGTCTTAAATATATTGACACTGATGGATACTACTTGAAAATATTTTGCAAATCGGGATTTTCCTTTCTAGAGACGATTGCAAAACACCATCACGTATTTGATTTGTCAAAGTTGCCCGAGTGTCACTTGCTATTCAAGTTATTCGCACACCAGTACCCCGACTTGCGAAATGGTAGGAAAAAGATTGGTGGCAAGCTAAAAATTGAAAGCCTTTGCATTGGTGAATTAATTGCAATCAGAGCTAAGGAGATTTCGGTGTCCACGTTCACTGGTCAGCACAAGTTGTTGCAGTGCAAATCTGTGTCAAAGGAAATATCCTCTCAGTTTACTCACGAAACTTACAAAGACGCAATCTTAAAAATACGTGGTGGCAGTTTCAAGCTGGACCAAGTCCGTTGTGTAAATAAAAAGTTAAGCGTTGTTTTCGAGGAAGGATTTGTTTTTAACAATCGTGTAAATTTGGCTAGAGTCTTTCCATCTGCAAACGATTTAAACTATAGTGTTCCATATGGCTACGGGCAACCGCCATAACAGTCTGCCGACAGAAATTCTATGTTTGTATACACACGTATTTATTTCAAGATTACATACCCATTAACAAATATTTGTAGTATTCTATGTAATATAGTAATAATTTTAATAAATGAGTACATACAGTAGTTTAAGCATTAACATATTCCTGTAAAATCAAATAAGTCTAAAAAGTATTAAAATGCATTGTGTTTTTGCAACAACTTTCTCAAACGAATCATTTCAAACTTTTGTCGTTCAGTAGCATTAATAATTTCTTTGGATTTTGTTGTAAATCGATCGTCGGCAATACATTTATCAGTTATCATAATCTGATTGAGTTGATTTACTCGCGAAAAGCATAGATAATCCAGCTTTGCCCAAACCACTTTTTCACCCAAATGCACGGCAAGTTTGTCCAGAGTGAGCCCCTGTATTTTATGCTTGGTGATTCCATAGCAAAGTTGAATCGGGAACACGTTCACGCCCACATAATCATTAGTGTCGTGACAAAACACGCTCTCTGCATATCGGAATATGGGAAATCCAGATCCACCAGTCATCCATTTCCTACCCAAATAATGCGGGATGTCAGCTATCACACATTTTACCTTACATTGGTAAACTCCGGGTTGATCTTCAGCTGTGAATATTACATCTTTCACGTAACCCCTAGAACCGTTGGTGATTCCCAAGTCTGTTGCTAAATTTTTTGTGATAACAATTGGAGCAGAAATTGCAATGCACAGTGGCTCCGTCCCGTTTGATATATGAATTATTTCATCCTCTATGAATTGATTGCCGAGCATTTTTCTACAAAATTATCAAATATAAAGGCTTACAAAATCATCGCGTACACTAAATGTGTTCAATATGCATGACAAAACCAGAAAATAATCCCGCTGTTACATTTATTTTACTAGTTTTGAAAAGTATTACCTATTATGTGCTCGAACTTCTCGTTTCCAAGTGAAGACGTGCAAAGCGTTATCAAACATCCCCCGTTCGTCCTTGGTGAGATTGTTTTTCAGTCGAGCACGCACGTAGTCAACGTCCTCTCGCACAGTGCAATTATACCTCAATCTGAGCAGAAAGTTGCGAAACATTTTGTGCTCTTTACTGTCCCCGGATTGACGCAATGATTTCGTTAGTCGGAAGACCCTATCAATTTCCATGTATGCCTGGGACGTCTCATAAAACGGGCTCTTCGCCTCCTCGGAGATATTTTGGAACATCGGAAAATCACCCACGGCTAGGGGCTGAAATTGTTGATCAAAGTTAATTAAACTGGTATGTCTTGGACATTGTAAGCGTTGACAACCCAAACTGTCCTCGTCTAGCAACTACACAGAACAATGATATAACTAATGCAAAATGGATATAATAAACTTGCCTGTAAAGGGTCTCCACAAAGAATGAGTGATCGAGAAGCGAAAGGCACATGGCCAAACTGCGGGTCCGCAGATCGCATAATTAAATCAACTGTGTAAAACAGTCGAAGCTAATTTCGTCAAATACAATCCACTGAACTTTTTTAAGTTTAGCAGCCATTTTCTCTGTCAATGCCTGCCCGTTTTTGATTTTTTTGAAATAGTCGTCTTTAAACTTTGGGGGGATTTTAAAGGCACTGTGCACTGTGGAGATTCGAAGGTGAAAGGCACACGTTCCTGTAAGGACGACAAGCCTGTAATCAAATTCCGGGTCCTTCCTTTTCTTCAGCTCCATTAGATATTTGATGTGGCTCAATATCGTCGACTTCCCACTTCCAGCCTGGGAAACCAGAATTGCCCGAAAAGGCTCGTTTAGCATTTCTCCAATTGATTTTGCAAGTTGTCTCTCAACCAGCTTCACCACCTGTCTTTGTTGTGCAGTCAAATCTTCAAAATTAATATCGGGCTTTTTAATTTTCCTCCTCGCTGAACTTTCAAAAAATTGTTTTCTCCATTTTTCGAAACATTCTTTGCTTATTGGGTCCATTGAGCGTTGGGCCATTGTTGTGAATAACCTCGATGATTGTACACACAAAAACGACAGTGGTTACGGTTGACTTTACTGAATGGTTAGTGCAAGGTTACAGCAAGGTGGAATTGCATTTTAATCAACTAAAATGATTCAAGGTTTAAGGGGACCGGGTTGAAGCAGGCCCTGGGAGGAAATCCCTGTTGTCGTCACAATAACAACAACCACTGCTCGGAATATAAGACATGCTTTGTTTCCAAATTTGACGACACTTTCCAATTTACGGAGCATCACAGTGGTAATCACAATTTCCTATCATATACATTAATAGCATACCAGTTGAAAAACTCGGTTGAAAACTGCTGCGTCCGAAAAGCAACACACGAAAATAATGAGCGAATCTAAGGAAAGGCCAAGTGGTAGCAGCCAAGACAGCGGTATGGCCGAAAACTCCAAGAAAGGTCTGTACATCTTTTTGTAATTATATTTTGTACCTAATTTGTTTTTTAATTAATAGTGGTGATATTGGTAAAAATGATATGAAATAATTTTAATAACACGTTTTTATTTTTTAAATTTAAAGCTGCATGGGGTAGTTTATCCCCGGACCATGGATCAACTCCAAAGCATATTCGCAAAGTGAAGCTCAGGAAATTCGACCCCTTGGCCACTCCAAAACCACCTAAGGTTACCACGAGCAAGAAGCTTTCTCCGAATGACGATGACTTTTGGACTGCCACAAACGTTTTTGTCGTAAGTCTATATCATTACATGACAATTTTTTACGCCCTGTATTTTCCAAAATGCTCTGAAATATATTTGACGAGCATTACTGAGGATCGCATGACATTAGGGAGCATTAATGAGCATGCTCTTAAATTAAGGAGCATTACTGAGCATGCTCTAAAATAAGGAGCATTAATGAGCATTACTAATAATAAGGGACATTAATGAACATGCTCTAAATTTTGGAAGCTATAAACAATGACGGAGGAGATAATAATAATAAAATGCTGTTCTTGTTCTTTTTGGCGTAGCTTGACGAGGATGAGCAGTACTTTGGCAGAAAGGTCTACAATGAAGGAGGCAGATGCTTGTATCTGCATATTGGCAAAAAGACTGCAAAATCCATGCAGCGGATTAAATTCTCGGACTATGAAGCAAAGCAAATTGCCGAGTTCGCTGAGAAAATGCTTATCCAAATTGATCAGCACAAGCGATGCGGGAAGAAGGATTCGGACCCCTTACCCTATTTTGCGGATAATGAATCCAGAGTAAGAGCCTTCAACTCGAAAAACGTCCGAGAGTTCTGGGCGGCCGAACCGGATTTGGAGACGTGTAGCGTGAGACTGCGACTTCAGTTCAACCCGAGAAACGGGAACTTTGAGTTTGGTTTGTTGAACCCCGTCCCAGACGACATTTGTGAACGCTTCAACAACTGGGCCGTAAGTTTAGCCAACTGTAGTTTGCATTCGATGCACAGTATATCCATGATCAAATTAAGTTAGTGTATATGAATGCATTCGTAATGTATTTAAAAATCAATTGCTCTTGATTCCAATCTCTCATTAAATAATGTTTGTGTTTGTAGGGTCCTTGTATGTGGTTTGACACGGAGCTGATGACTGCTGTTCTGTCGTTCATAAACGAGGACCCCGAAACCCAGGAATGAAGCCCGGCCATCTCACTGATGACCATTTGTACAAAGGCAGATGATTTGCAAACGTTGATTGCATATTTTACCCGTTATTTTATATAGTGTATGATGAATTAATTTCGGTGAGAGGATTTGATGTCAAATAAAGATTGGTGTTTACAATTATTATACATTTTGTGTTTTAACCCCCCACCACCATCATTTATTATACCGAAAGCTATTTCATTCATCAAGACTCCGTAATTACTTGCATTTGTAATTCAAAACTTAATAACTATAAAAATTTAAGAAATGAATCCATCCTCCACAGCAAAAATATAAAATCAATTTACTACAACAAATTATTTATGCTCATTCAATCATACGTAATGTCGGAGGCAGTGCTTGCGTTGTCAGAGACAGAGTGAGTTGGATTTCTGTGAAATACACAGTTCATATTGACGTCCTGTGTTTCCAATGCGTCCCCAATGTGAAATTGCACTAAGATTGAATCTAAGCATAGAATAACTAACCTACGAGGTTCTGCCTCATGAATATTATTTCAATTTACATTCCCGAAACCCTTACAAACCTGTACGCACGAACATAACTTTTATGGATTTAAAGATACAGTATTAAATAATGAGACAATCTACAATAACAATGTCGTGGATTCCTACATGCGTAGGTAGTTGGGTTCGTTAAGTTTCTCGGACAAGCTGATTTGTAAAGAATTTTCAAACTCATGAAGGTTTTTACTTGTCCTCTCTTCTTCTTCTTCTTGTGGGTAACAATCATTATCAGTGTTATCAGTACGCCCATTATAAACACAGGAAAACCCGTCATTTGTTGTAGCCGGGGTAAAAGTTAAACAATTCTCCCTGCCACTATCGTTCTGATCAGATAGCCGTGCGTGATTAATTGATGCTCCGGCAACCCTTTCCAGTACAGCGGCGTTACACGCTAGCGTGGGAATTTCTTGACCGACCGCACATTCATCGTACAACGGGTTGGAACATACACCTGTTTCTCCAGCACTTCTCGTACACTTGCATGTGCCCCCACGGGTTGTTATGATACTTGATTTCGAGTTTCCATCAAATATCATCAGTACCGTTGTTTCGATCAGCTCTGGGCTAACCTGTCCTTGAATTTCAATATTTGTGGCAGAGAAGGTGGGAACCAGTAAAACCAGTTCCATTTCCTGGTATCTACACAAAGCATCAATTTTAATTGCCCCCAGAAAGCATTGTCTGGTGATAGTCATCTGCCAGGTGCACTGCCCCAAAACGAGCAACAAGCTAGCAATAACAGACCCTGAATTTAAAAAATAAAAGGGGTGTGTGGGGACGATACAAATTATTTAGACCCTTGCACCTTCCAGTAGTTACCTTCCAGTTACAAGGACAATAAAAATTCCGACGGTTTCAACATAAATTTTTTGTACGCATTGAAACACCAAATGGGATTGAAATAATTACCCAAAGGAACTATAAATGTTCGGAACTTCCCAGTATAATTAACTTATATGCCGTCTGCCGCTTGTTCCCACATAATCGGACAAGATTCTGTGACATTTCCTAGAATATACATTATCCCTCCGTCCACGTATCGGATGTCTGAAGCACCATAGAATGCTAACATAATGATGTTGTCATAATTGACGTCTTATTAACTTTGTTTATATCTCACACACTGCCCTTGTTCTGATTTTTACAGTAATCAGCGAAGTTGGACCCATACGTCAAAGTTATTTCTTTCGCGTTCTTCAATTGCATGTACAGCACGCTCGGCGTATACAACCAGAATTATATTTTCCCCGAGTAAGCAAGTTCACTTATACCTACTATAAAAATATATCCAGCTGGGACTGCTTGTCTGCAACTTCAAAATATTTCAGTGTCCACAAAATTTATAAGCCGTGTGCTGCTAAAAGGGACAGAAAGACCATCTGTAAGACTAAAATATTACATCTAAAAATTAAACTGGTAACATATTAGCATACACTCTGCAGCTACTTACCAAACCCTTAACGGATTGCCACAACCTGATTATTGAGTAGCATGGTCTCTAATTGCCGAGCCATGATGAGCATGCTCACTAATTTTTGAGCATTGTGGAGAATGCTCATTAATTTTTGAGCATTGTGGAGCTTGCTCACTAATTGTTGAGCATTGTGGAGCATGCTCACTAATTTTTAAACATTGTGGAGCATGCTCACTAATTTTTAAGCATTGTGGAGCATGCTCACTAATTTCGGAGCATTGTTGAGCATGCTCTCTAATTTCGGAGCATTGTGGAGCAAGCTCCGTAATTGTTGAGCATTGTGGAGCATGCTCTATAATTGTCGAGCATTGAGGAGCATTCTCTCTAATTTCGGCGCATTCAGGAGCATGCTCTATAATTGTCGAGCATTGTGGAGCATGGTTCGAAATTGGTGCTAAGAATAAAGGAATACGGAGCTGAAATAATGGCAATGAAAATATGCTTTAAATCAATTGTAACAAAAATAAAATTATAATTTGATCCGTAAATCATTTATTTAATCGTGACAAACTAATGGATGGTTGTACAAGTCCTATCGTTGCCTACGTTCACTATAAACCACCGCAGATCTTGCAACGACAAACACTTTCCCAGTTGTGCAATGTTCTGCACCCATTGCCCGGCTCGTTGGAAAATAATTCCCCAATTACATTCTGGGTTGAGGACACTCCCGACAGGATCTCAAGAGAGAGCACACTAAAATTATAAATATAAAAATTAATTAAACAACAACGCGCAATACTGACACGATTAATCAATGAATTAAAATAATTCAAATACTTACAATTATTCATTTTGCTATATGCAATAAAATAGACAAAAGCGTGTGTATAGTTTGAATAAACAAAACTCAAATTATTTAACAGACAACAAAAACTACTCAGGAGCTTTGTTCTTTTTTGGCGTTGACAACTCCAATTAAGACGGAATACTTACCGTACCTTAAAGAAATTATGTGCACATAATTAAAACTTTTAAACCATGAAAAGTAGTAATTGCAACAAATTAGGATAGCTTACCTTTGCAACTGTGAACTGCACACGACGTCTTCCCGACGACCCTCCACCGCTGTCATAATTTCGCTACGCTAATCTTACCTCTCCGTGTATGTGGTGTGTAAACGTGTAATAATTATTACACACAGATTCACGTCAAACGTTTGAAAACGTCGTATTTAAATGAGGAGGTTTAATTTAACATTTTGTGTTTGAGGTTAATGATAATTAATTTGAAACTTGGAGCCATAGTTACTTATGTGTAGTACGGAGTACATAATTTATCCGTAAGATGCCACCATTTGTAGCATCTACAACGGGTTCTGAGCCTATAGCCCAAAGTACTATATTTTACATTATCAATACAAAGGTTGCCTGGGGGTTAAAATGACTTTACAACCGCCTTTACTTATCTTCTGTTGCAGCTGCATATTTTCTAAAATTAAACCTTCCAAATTTGCTCACCAGTTCAGCAGTTTTGGAGTCGGCTGTACGAAAACAACGAAACCAAATGTATCATGTTGTATAAATAATTTACCCCCCTTGGTCAAAACAAAAATCAAACTAAGTCAATAAGTATTACGAAGCAATATGTTAAAGGCTGTCCGACGTTTCGAGTCTTTGATTTCCAAGTTTTCAGGTATAAAAAATTTCCTTAAGTATTGCGATTTTGTAAGTCACTTGTAGGAATTTAAGGAACAATCTTTATATGGATCAAACTGTCGCCGTCCCTTCAGTATCATTTGTAATGTAAATGAAATTTACATAAAGCATTCGATACAGTGGTTTCCTCCTAGATGACACTCCTGTTATATTGACATGATTAAATTGTCCCCAGGATTACGTATACATTATACATAAAGTAGTAAAAACGACGACGTAATATGCCCAACTCCCATATATAGAGTAAAATTGGCTAATTTGTATTGATTCATATTAACCTGCACTAATCGATTCTTTTGATGCAAATAAAATATTGTTGGCATAAATCTTGCAACGATTTCTCTACAGGCCCAAATTACTATTTCATTCCAACCAAAAATTAATTGTATAAAAGCAGATTATTTATTAATAATTGGTTTACTCTGGAATCTTATGTTGTGTGTAGTGATGTCTTAGCGCACTTCTTATAATGTATAGCCGGTATAGTAATGTATTTATATAGACGTTTCTTATAAGAGCATACCATTATAAGAGCGCTTTTGGAGTGCTTTTAGGGTGCTCTTATAGAAATAGTGCACTGTATTAATGAGGTGACTTGAACATAAATTTTTATTGTCAACTTTTTGTTGTTTCTTTGTAAAGTAAGATCATTGTAAATAACTTGCATTCTTCTGTTTATGCAGGGATAATTTCTTGTAGCATAGCTAATCGCTAAAGTGAGCAAATTAATCAAAGGTTACAAATTAGAATTTCCAGAAACATGCTGCTTAAAGAGTACGGAAGCCGCGAGAAAGTTCAGTATTATTATTTTGATCAAGTTGCCTCGCCAGGGACCTCAGCTACTAGGATGGAAACGAATTATTTGCAAAACACACCAAAGTTTTGTACGTTTGGCACAAAACAATTAATTTTCCAACGTTTGTCTAAAATATATTTTGCCTCCATTTTTGACTATTTTTTAGCATTTCCAGGAACAAAAATACATGACATATGCTAACTGGCTTTGTCTATTTCAATACGTCCTGTAATGTTACCAGCATGTTCACAGTTGACATTGTCAGCGCTTGCTAGATATTGCTAAAACCAACGAGCGACGTAACTGGGATCGTGAAAACAAATTAGTTGAAAAACATACTGCGATTGACGTGATTTTGTAGCCATTCCTGCGTTAGCCAAGAGTTTTCGAAATTCTCATTGTTGTCAGAGATTTGAACTAATGTGTGGCTTACTTATGCTTATAAAATGTATCAGTGGTCTTTCAGAAATAAAAGTTTGCTGCGAAAAACACTGAGTCTAACAATTATCCCTGTTCATTCCTTACAATTTTGTGAGAATAGGTGAAACAACATCAACAAGGTTACCCCAAACCCGCTTTGGTATACATAAAATCACCAGCCTTCAGACCTTCTTCCTCTCAAAAAAATTAAACGTAATATGTCCACTCTCCCTTACGACAAATATGAATCGTTCGTAGGTAGAGTCACATCTCGGGGACGATATATATAGGTTAAAATGCAGGCTTTACGTTAGAATCTACACATGTGTAGGATTCAAATTATGCGAATACTTGCCCAGCATTGGTTTTTGTATCTAAAGTTGGTTGTTACCAAAGAAACAACCTTCACTAGATTGTGTAGTTAATAGCTAAGTTACAGTGGATTATAAATCATGTAACCGAAATTTAATTTAACTGAACATCTCACCTAATGAATTGCTGAAACAGTACATGAAACGCTTCAACAGTAAATTTTAATAAGGTGACTTAAACATGCTTTTTTGTTGTCAACTCTTTATTGTTTCTTCTAAAGTAAGAGCATTGTAAATAACTTTGCAGTCTTCTGTTTATGCATGTATAATTTGATTTCAGTATGCGGATCGAATTCAAGTACGACGAGTATGAATCACTTGTAGGTATGGTCAAATCGCGGGCCCGTCTCGATAAGAAACTCTAAAATTTGCAAACATGGCAGCACAACAATCCTAATGGAAACGGCGTTTTCAAATGCTCACCAAATATGCAGCTTGAAATGCAGTCTCGCATTTTATAGATTGACAGGTGTGTGCAAAACTAATAGTGCACTTTCAATCAACAAACTAGAGCATCACCCCGTGGGATATTTTAGGCCCGTGCCCGCCCGTGGCTCGTAACGTTTTACCCGTACCCGCCCGGCCCGAAATTAATGTTTATAGAAAAAGCCCGGCCTGGCCCGCAAAATTAAAAAAAGCCCGTAGCCCGCCCGCAAATACCATACATCTTAAATACAGAAAAACTGTATTTTAAAATATTGGCGTTCTTGACCGTTACGTGCAGTCGTTAAACTACCTTGTTTATTAAGAAGGCAATACAAAGCTTATGCTGCTATTTCGGCTTTGGTAAGCACTTCTGGTGGCGTTCTTGAATTTATTGCAATGTTAACTTCTGGATTCTTATTACAAATACTTGAACTACAAGCAGGATTCATCTTCTAGACTAAATGGAATTTTCCACAGTAATGAAGAGCGAAATGAAACTTACTAAATAACAAAGGCAGGTATGCAAGAAAACTTTTCTTGCATACCTGATTTTGTTATTTAGTAACAGTCGTACAGACGGGCACGGGCCTAAAATATCCCACGGGGTGATGCTCTATTGTACACCAAGCCTTAGTTTGTTTGAAAGCTAAAATTGCAAACGTCTGAAAGTTCAAGTCTATGTACATTCGAAGCCCGTGCGGGCCGGGCTTTTGGCGGGCTTACCCGTAAATTTTAACCGCCCGAGATGCTCTACAACAAACCTTAGTTACTGGGTTTTGGTGAAGTGTTAAATACTTCACCACTTAAAGTACTACTTATAGTATAACTAGTAAAAGCCCTCTGCTTCGTAGGGACAATTACTTGAAGAGGTGGTAGTGTGATTGCAGAAATTAAAAGCCAAACGGCTTACGAATCAAGCCCTGTCGTAGAGACTTGTATATGCCTAAATCCTGCGCGCTTATATTAAGAGTAGCGCTTTACAGGTAGTGCTCGTTAATAATAAGAAGTGCTTGGTATGCCACTTTTTGGGCATTGTGTGAGACCATTGAACGGGCAAAACTTTAAACAAACGGACAGAAAGTGCTTTTTAATAATAAAGGATTTTGAGCGGTTGAATTTCGTAATTTTTGACACTTCAGTTGTACGGAACATCGGCAGGGTTGACTTAGTCATTAAAAAGAGTTAACGCTATCTAAAACAGATACGCGCACAGAACTTAAAAGTTTAATTAGAAGATTACGTTCCCGGTTGCTAACATCTGTAAAAAATGGCTTATTTATTAAACGTTTATTTACGATTTTGCTTGTAAATCTTTTTTGGTAACCATAAAAACCATAAAAATGGTTTTGCAGCATGTGTCAAACAAAATTAATTTTATGCAAAATTAAGTGTAATTTTACACCTTTACAATTTGGGGAAAAATCAAAATCTTACTAAAGTTAAGTTTTTCCAAAAAAAAATATGAACGGGATCTCAAGCTCCATTGTCTTTATAGTTTTTGAGCTACGGGAATGAATCTAAAACGAAAGTCACTAGTAATTACTTGAATCGAATTTATTTGTTCGTTCAAGCTTGAATGGGTTACCAGGTAATGTTTTGAGTGCATAAGCATGTTTTTGTGTCGCCGTGGAAAAAATTTTCTCTCAAGTACTGACAGGGCATATTAGTGTTCTGTCTCATATATATATACATATACATCAAAATAATCGTACCAGATTACTTACCGAAAATCAAAACACCATTGAAACACTGTCAGATCGGTGGCTAAACAATTTATGTATTGCGTTTTCCGAGTATTTCGTGGAAATTTGTTCGTACGTAATGATTAACTTATATTTTGTCGATGCAAAAGCAAAATGGAACAGAACTAAACAGATTTTCTTAGTTGTTTTGTAAGATCTCAAATGATTTAGTTATCCTTAGGTTATTCGAAACGAATTGCCGTTGATTTAAGAGGTCGAAAAATATTTAAAGGAATTTCCCAATGGATAGTATCTCAAAGCTCGATGTGCTCTAAAGATCTTTGCAGTGTTCATCAATTACAAGATTCTGGTGCAAAGATTAAAATTGGAAACTTGGAATTGGTACAACAAATGTCTTGACCACCTACCACTACATAACCAGTAATCGGAATTCGACGAAATGCTGCACCTATACCCGTGCCCGGGTACTCAAGCAAATTTTTTGCAATAATTGATAATTACTCCTTCCCTTACTTGAAATGAAAATGTCGTACCTATTCCCACACACTCACCAGTAATGTACCCAAAATCTGTTCCCGTACATTCATATAATCTATCGTTTGTACCTCGAATATTGTTTGGTCAATTTTGGCGGCAATACATATTGATCTGGCTCAAGGTTAAACTATTTTTAATTATTTGGATATTTGGAAAAGTTTCAAACAGTAAAAAAATGGAGAGGAATCTCCAAATCCTCTGTAGAATATTTCCTTAAAGTCTGTAAATCATAAGCTCTCAAATGGGGATGGGACCGAAGCCACGTCAATTATCGGACAATATAGAATATAGTTTATTTTTCAGTATTTGTTTTTAGAGCAGCACGTGTAAACAATATATTATTATGTTTTCGGAATTTATTTTAAATCTTTGGAATGATATGTAGCACAACTACAACATTGTGGTCAGAGAGTAATATAAATATATGCATAAATACGGAGACATTTCCCTGTCAGAAAAGTACTTTGAGAATAATATCCCGTGATTGTGAGATACGTGATATTTGTAACGAATTAGTATATTCAGAAAGTGGACACTTCATAATGAACGATTCTCGTTATAACTTTTAATCTTTCCTCTACACTGCCGGAAAAATGATTACAGCCCACTTCCGTTCTCTGGAATGGTGTAAGCATCACATTTTGTACATTTTCGGAGTGTTGTTATGCAGAGAGTCCATTGTATTTAAAAACCCAGGATAGGATTTATATTTCTTGAGTGTCAAGAGAAAACGTGTGAAACTCATGGACCTTTGCATGTTTTCCATATCAGGGATTACAGGATTCTGCCTTATAATCATGATTACTCCTATTCTTTTTCTGTAAATTCTTTGCAAGATTTTCCACAAGGATAGCAGAAAATTAAAAGCAGAAAAAAATTCAAGCGTGTAGTATACACGCTGTACAAAATATCCCGACATTACATAGCTGTTTTGGTCCTATTTACATCAGCATTTACTGCCTATATATATATATATATATATGTCAGTTGTATAACAGAATTGAATCAATCAAAACAATGCTGCCCCACTCTGCTGCAGGGCTGCTAACTTTTACCATTATTATAGTAATTTCATTGTGAACCGCAAATGGAACGAAAATCCTCATATTCCTGGGCTTGTCAAGTCATAGTCACCGGGTGGCAATTCAGCCTTTGACAACGAAGCTAGCGGAGATCGGACACGAAGTAACATTTCTCTCCCCGATAAAACCTGAAGTTCCAGATCCAAGAATCAAAGAATTCTGCCCACAAGTATTACGGGAAATTAATGATCAAATGGAAGAAAATACAATATCTGAGGCTACTGTGAAGAGGATCGAGGATAGATATTTCGATATGTTTGCTGTAGGAAATACTGCTTGGGACATGATACTCCAAGTTCAAATAATTACAGTGAATAGTCCAGAGTTTAAAAATTGGGTCAATAATTCTCATTTCGATCTTATCATTTATGACCACCCTGGAAAGGAGCTCGTTTACCCGATGGCTTTAAAAATGAAAGCAAAGGTCATTGCATTTGTGCCGATGTCATCGATGATGGCGACAGATGTCGAAGTTTTTGGACTCCCCGTTGAATTATATTTGTTCAATACTCAGAAAAACCGGTACTGGTTTATTCCAGATAGTTTCTTCAGCATTGGGATGAGCTTCTCCTGGTATTTCTCGTACCTGGACTATTATCTACCCCGAGCTGAAGCAATCGGCAGAGATGTGTTCGATTTCAGTTTTCCACCCTTGGAACAACTTGTCAAAAATGTTGATTTGCTTTTTCTGAATAATCATTTCTCTTCCGGGAATTCTATTGCTTACCCTCCTTTCATTGTTCCAGTTGGAGGGATGCACGTGAGGGAATCTAGCGGTACTTTGCCAAAGGTATTTTAAGGTTATTATTTAAGGGTTTGTGATGCAAGGAAGCGTGATGAGCTTGCGGCAGGCAGTTTACCACGGTGTTCCAGTTTTGGTAATTCCTGGATTCGGTGATCAGCCTTTGAATGCACAAACGGTTGCTAATAAAGGATTTGGCATTTGTCTTGAATTTTCTGACGTCACTGTGAAAACATTTTCTGACGGTATTCGTCAAGTTATGGAAAATTATAGATAAGTGGGTTTTTTAATGGAGAATATGATATTTATTATTATTTATATTATTATGTTATTCCGATATTAAAAATGAGTCCAAAGCTGGATTTCAAACCATCACGTCTTAAGTTATGAATGAAATTCCTGTAGGTGCTCGTCAAGTGTACAACAAGCTTCGAGAAGATTCAAAGATCTGCCGATGTCGGCTATTGATACTGCCTTCTGGTGGACAGAGTATGTATTGCGTCACGATACAGCACACTTGAGATCAGATACAATTAACTTGTCATGGTTGCAGAGAAGATATCTCCACTTGTGGTTCAATTTATTTTCAATTACTTCAATACTTGCCGTTTTATCCGCATTTGTTATTTTAAAAGTTTCTCAACTCATTCGCGGCAGAGTTTTTGCAGAAAAATCGAAACAAAAATGCTAATTACTTTGGGGAATTTGCCTGTAGCAGAATTTCATCATGATTCATCAAATGAGAAAAATAAAAGTTGAATCTAAAAGTTGAAAGTTGGGACAATTTAAACGTCTTTGCAAAATATTTTTCATATGATAAAACAGAAAATACATGTTAAGTTTTTCACTGTCGTCAACCATTATCGCTTCTCAAGTATACATTCTACGTGCGTAATCATGATCATGGTAAACTGATTTTGAGCTAATGAAGGGTACAATAGTTCCGCATTAGGCATATACATACATACATACATGTGGAGGTAACGTATTTAGTCAATGTGTTGATGTTATATTATGTGATGACAATAATTACCAGCCATGAGGCTCATTCAGGGCAATAAATGATAATAGGTAAATTGTTTTTGGGTTTACTTAGTCTGTAAATAAATAAATGAATCATGTATACGCATTTTGAATCCGCAAATAATGTCCTAATATTTCCCAGCAATACGATAGTTTCGTATTTGTTTTACGTATACATATCAAATAGAGAAGAGAAGAAATATCAGTTTCCAATGATTTACCATGAAGTTTGCTACTGACTGAGTGTTCTAAAATATTTCTATGAACACAGGAAATTCGATATATTAAGCATATTTAGCATTTTTGCTGATGCAACTGATTTTTAACAACCATAAGTTTTGGTATTTAAAGTAATATTCACAATTCTCAACTAATGAACTGATTTCGGGCTCTCGACTTTATATACCAGGTTTTGGTAATAAAGATCACAATTCTTGATTTGGTACAATGAAGATGTTAACGAGAGTCTTTTCTGATAAAATTGGTTTCATCCTACAGACAAAGAACTACTGAAAGTTTATTGAATACACACGGATATTTATGCAAGCCATGTTCATGTCTGAAAACCTTAAATATTCTAGTACAATAATTTTCAGTGTCCAGAACTGTTTTACAACACATAGGCCGATACCTTTCGGGTATTTTTACCGAGTTAACATAATAGCTACCAAAAAGAGGCATTCTATTTTCAATATCGGCCAGACATTTGAAAAAACCATTTGGGCTGCCTAGTGAAATAATTGCTTGCCACTTTTTTAAAGTGTAAAACTTTTATCTGCCAAAAGTCGATTTCAAGTTTTCATTTCGAAATAAACAAAATTAAAATGAATATTTGGCGTATTGATGAAATATTTATTTTAATTTTTTAGCTATAATTAAATCGGGGTAATTTATCCACTACATAATCACTGCACTATGGTTTCTACAGAAATTAAAACCCATCGGTAGTTATTTCCTATTTTTTGTAATATTATCTTATACTAATTTGGTAAATGCCAATTTTTAAAAAACTTAAAATTAAAAAGTTGTAAATTCGAAATTAATAGCTACTTATTTACACAGAACAGAAAGTTTGAAGTAACCGTAGCACCAATTCAAATAAGCGTAAGAGTGAGCATATATATATAACCACTGACTGGAGTTTCGGAAGCAAACGGGTCAGCATCAACCGACGTAGAAGAAATTTCACGCTCGAGTACAAAGTGCGATCCCGAACAATCGTTTACTTTGGCTGGAGTTGGGGTTCCTATTTTAAAAACCGACATTTAAAAATGAGATTTATCATCGGAGCACCTATTTAATGAGTAATCACGGTTACTGCTTATATTTCCCTATCTCTTAAAATATATTGATTATAAAGCTGTCTGTACTGGAAAAATGGAGTCACAGAATTCACAATGATTGAATGGAGCCTTTCGACCTATCACTACCATATCCTTTGCCAAAGATTTATTTAAAGTACGTTTCAGAATGTCGTTTTCCAACTTGGTAGCAAGATACTGTCCTTGTGGAGATTTAAATAACAGTAAATCTCTATTCTCATTTTTATTAGGTTGAAAAACCAGGTTCACGCCCACTGGGGTAATATCTGCACTCGGAAATGCATCGGGACTAGTTTTGTAAATATTATGAGTTCTATTCGATCGGAGGTCATAGTCAAGATTCTCTACCGTAGACATGCAGACAACAACCAATTTGTAAATGAATCCAATGATGTTTTTCGGTCGCCTAACTTAAGTGACGTTACTATCTGTAAATGATCTGATGTTATAAAGAGCAAAAACAAACCTTCCAACACATTTGTTTTCGGACGACCAAAAGTTTTTTCCTTAACATTTCCAGCCCCACAAACTTCTTTTGAATTTGTATTGGGCTGTCAAAATTTACTTCGGAAATCTGAACATCAGTTGACGGTTTAATCCTTTGGTTTTTGTTTAAAATGCCGGATACCATCTATAAACCGAATGGCAAACATTAATTCAATAATAAAAGCTTTCCTTTCTAACCTTTCAAAAGAAGTAAATAATTAAAACGTACCCTTCCAGTTCTTTTTGATAACTTGGAGTGCCTGACTTTATGCGAACCAACATCTATTGGATTTGTCTGTTCATAAACATGATTTCAGATTCAAAATATTTAAAAGAATAATTAAAATGTGAATATAACGGCCGGATATACACACCTGTTTGGTTAATTCTAATGCATACGTTGTGCATGTTAAAATTCAAATGACCACCAAATTGCAATTCATGATTCTAAATACAATTAATTTATGTAAATTCTTTTTTAATTTTAAATATATATCATATTAGTTACACAAACTTCAAAGAATCAATCTCATAAAGACATGCTTATACTTTACTTGCTAAACAGACGTGCAAAATGCCACCAAATTGCAATTCATGATTCTAAATACAATTAATTTATGTAAATTCTTTTTTAATTTTAAATATATATCATATTAGTTACACAAACTTCAAAGAATCAATCTCATAAAGACATGCTTATACTTTACTTGCTAAACAGACGTGCAAAATGCCACCAAATTGCAATTCATGATTCTAAATACAATTAATTTATGTAAATTCTTTTTTAATTTTAAATATATATCATATTAGTTACACAAACTTCAAAGAATCAATCTCATAAAGACATGCTTATACTTTACTTGCTAAACAGACGTGCACGATCGCCTTTTAAAGGAAAAATATTTTTTGTCAGGTATTAGGATTTCTCACGTGGCTATATTGATTGTAGTTAATAATTATACGCACTTAAATAAAACAAACGCTCCCGAATATAATCAGTTTAGGATTTGTGAATTCCAGTTGCCGCAAATAATTAGGAAATGTTTAACCGATAACAAATATTCTGGATACAAATAAAATAAAGCATTAATTTAAAGTTTGTGAGGATTGTGGACTACTTAAAACTAACGCTAAAACACTGAGGTGTTTGTAAGACGAAACAATCACATTCATATGTTTGCATATAGAATATGTACACAAACGATCTTTAACATTTACTGCGTTGTTTAAGGCGTATCGAAAATACAATCTAAACTTCTTGTGGACTCTGACTTCATTTAATCTTGAATGTAATTCTACTTCTAGTTCATCTCTTAAGCAGAAAACACAAAGGTCGGTTGTTCCAAATTGGATAATTATATTGACTTCGTTGCTCTTGATTCTGATTGCTCTTGCTATAGTGCTGACTGTTTTTTTGAATTTTCATTTTGCAAAACGTTTGATTCAAATCAAATACTAAAGTACAGCCAAGGAATTTTGACATTAGTTAACAATACAATCGATATGCTGAGTAGTCAGGACTATCAAATTATACATAAGGCAATTCTTTTTATGTACATTCAAGATGGAAAAACAATTAAAACACTAAGTGTACTAAATGACAAAATCGAGGCCTACTATAATGAGATAAAAACGTAGTTACAACGAAAATGAAGGTTTCACATGATTTTAAGTCATTTAATGATGTAGACCAGTTATTAAATCATGACTCGGTCGGTAAAAGCAAGAATATTAGGACAGACAAAAATACGGTCGAAATGTTATTACAGCAGTATATTGATTTAGGTGAATGATTAAAGAGTTATTTGTAAAAATAGATCAATCCGTACTGGTAACAAATATATTAAGTGGTCAGTGTTTCTAATATAAGAATCAAAGACAACACAACCATACAGGTGAACGAAGTGTGTGAAATAATTGATCATTTATAAAATAAATTCTTTAAAATTGACGACAGTTAGCTACGCAACAATGAACTAAAATTAAACATTAAACACATACGTTACAAGACCCCAAAAACGGCGTATTAGGTGAATTGTAACAATAAAATTTAAATACGTTATGCTTAAAATAACGGAATACGTTCGAAGAATATAGTACGAATTAAATAAAAAATGGTACAAAGTACTTACAACAATCGTACAATAATAGGTTTCAATATTCAATATAAGTTCAATATATTGATGTAATAATATTAGTCAAGACTACAATGTATTGATCAAGTGGTAAATGTCGTATTTTTTTATTAACTGCTAAACTACAACTACTTTGTCAAACATGTCTTACTTTGTTCCAAAATTTTGTACCAAAATTCCACAATTGCGTGTCCAAGAAATCGCATTGGTTCCCACGTTGAGAAAATATCTTCTAAATTTCACCATTTAATTCTATAGTGCACTTGTCCGTTAATTATACATATGCCTTGAATTGCTTCAATGAGGTAACCACCCCGACTTATTTCTGTATCTAAACCTAATGCTGGAAAGTTTTCGTCAACACCTGATTTAACTTCCACTTTGGTATAAGCACACTCAACAAAGTTAGCACGCATAATGAATTTTCAAGTCACTTTGGATATGGCTCAGCAGATCGTAAATACTAATTTTTTTAACTTTTAAATATCACCCTGTCTATATGTGAAACATATACAGATTTTTGCACAGAAATAGGTAATACTTCTTGTCAGCCATTGAATTCGTTTAGAAATCAGTAGTTTATGTGACACGGATAGAGGAATTATGAGAAAAGATAACATACAACTGAACAAAATGAAGACGTAGCTGTGTCACAAGAGGTAGGACAGAGTGTGCTAGTGAGAAATGAAGAGAAGAGTGCCAGACATACATCAGCAAAACTATAAAAAAAGTGAGAGGAACGGCTTGGGGGAGCAGTGGTAAGGGAGAACTACAGGTTTTTAAATAATTCTTTTTTTTCAATTATTATACATTAGAAGAGAAGAAATAAAGGATGCGTATACGGAAGTTATGGACAGATATACTAGAAAGTGACCCCTTTGTGAGATTGGCTCTATAAAATCTGATACGTTACCTTGTATGTATCAACCGATAGAAACTATTTTTGAAAGGAACGTGAGAAAATATCATGAGTGCAAGCTGGAAGGAACTGCGGAAGATGCAAAGAGTTTTGGAAGGGTGTTCATAAAAGATAAGATACTGGGACACGGTTGAAGGAAGATATTTTGAGAAGACAGCATTTAGTTAAACGAAAGGAAGAAGTCACGGTGTCACATGAGGCAGGACGGATGACTGCAACTACAAGTGTGCAGGTAAGAAAGGAAGAGATGATTACAAGAAACGCATCAGCAAAAATGTAGAAAAAGTGAGGAGATGAACGCTTTGGGTGAGCAGTGGAAAACGAGATTTGCAGGTTTTGAAATCATTTTATTATTTTAGAATTATAAAATGATAGTGATGGCACGAACAAAAAAGGAATTTTAAATCTGCTCTCTCCTCAAGGTTCGCGAGTACGCAAGCATTATTCAGTAAGGGGGCGGAGATATTGTGACGGGCTACACTTATAACACCACAAGCAGTGACTGCCCATTCATATGAAAGACAAGGCAGTTTAAAGCATTATTTGCAGACAGTTAATAAATTTTAAGTACAACGTTTGGTAACGTAGTCATTTATTTTCGCATAGACAACTGTGTTATATTTTCGAGGGGTAAATATAAGAAAATGCCAAGGTCGTTGTAACTCCTGCTGCCGAACAATGTGAAATAATAGGTAAGAGTGAATGTACGCATACATGTAGTTGTGTTTTAAGAAGACTGTGTTTTGTTAGGCAAGCAGGGGGTTTTAGATTGATTGGTCTAATTTGGCAATGATTTGACGTTTTGTAAGGTATTTGTTTTTGCCAACAGGAATTTTGAAAATCGTTGACCTTTTTTAGCAGGGATTTTTGAAATAGTCGAGGACCTCCCAGCAGGGAAATTCAGAAATAATCTTCCATGGAGATTTACAAAACTCCGATCCCGGGATCAAATCGGGACGGGCATCCTGTACCCGGTATGCGTTGTGTATGTATATATAACGCTAGATCCATCTAGTAGCGAGGAAATTCTCTTGTTTAATCGATAATAAATAAACCAAATCAAATCGCGAAACCATTCAGGATTTGATTTTAAGCACAAAATCATTTTATTTGGAAAAAATGGCATCAAATAACGTCAGGAATGCATATTCTAATTGGCCAAAACCAGGCCGGGTATATATATATATATATATATATATATATCAGGGTTGCTGATTTTTTTGATTTTACCAATAAAATTTAATAATGATGAACAATAATAAAATATATTGAGAGAAAATTACAAAAGCAAGTCAACTACCTAACATGAAATAAAAAGCTGGTTAAAGGCCAGTTCCAAAAATCAGTAGTATTTTTTGTATTCCGTTTTGTCTTTGAAGCCAAACGCTGTGTAGGGCTGATGCCAGAACTCAAATGGATTTTTATTAATATATGAATATATATATAACGTGTAGTGTGTACATATATAGTGTTTCGGGACAGGCTGATAGAGTATGTCGGAACAGAAATATTATTTGCAAATTGAGAATATACTGTTTAAATAAGTGTGAATATCTCTCCGTACAAGATTAACATTTAAAAAACGCAAAATTCACAGTCAAGTATTGCCACTTTAAATGGTACTCTTTTAGAAAGATTAAATATTGGGATGTTTTTGTAGCTATACTGCGTATATCTGTAAGGGACGAGAAAATTTCGGGGCATAAATATTGTCCCCGTGTTATTTCGGGGCGGGATTTCTGATACGTATTTTTGTCCCTGGATTTTGGAACGAGACGGAATATTCTGTGGGACATAACAATTGTCCCCGGCAGAAGCTTTAGTAATAGATATACAATATTTCAAAACTCACTCATATCAAAATTTTATAGCGCTGTGACAGCTTGACAAATAATAAATATGGCGTATCCAAATTAACCTGAAATGATAAAAATCCAAAATGGTCTCATGCCCAAAATTTATAAAAACACAAAACTGCACGTTTTACAACGTCTCTAGACGTGATATTACATTTTACCTTGCCGCGAAAGTTGAGTCAATTTTGATTTAAATCAATGATTTATTTGAAAAAAATTAAGTGATTTAAATCTTGATTTAAATCAAGATGATCACAAACATTCATATGTTTGCATATAGAATATGTACACAAACGATCTTTAACATTTACTGCGTTGTTTAAGGCGTATCGAAAATACAATCTAAACTTCTTGTGGACTCTGACTTCATTTAATCTTGAATGTAATTCTACTTCTAGTTCATCTCTTAAGCAGAAAACACAAAGGTCGGTTGTTCCAAATTGGATAATTATATTGACTTCGTTGCTCTTGATTCTGATTGCTCTTGCTATAGTGCTGACTGTTTTTTTGAATTTTCATTTTGCAAAACGTTTGATTCAAATCAAATACTAAAGTACAGCCAAGGAATTTTGACATTAGTTAACAATACAATCGATATGCTGAGTAGTCAGGACTATCAAATTATACATAAGGCAATTCTTTTTATGTACATTCAAGATGGAAAAACAATTAAAACACTAAGTGTACTAAATGACAAAATCGAGGCCTACTATAATGAGATAAAAACGTAGTTACAACGAAAATGAAGGTTTCACATGATTTTAAGTCATTTAATGATGTAGACCAGTTATTAAATCATGACTCGGTCGGTAAAAGCAAGAATATTAGGACAGACAAAAATACGGTCGAAATGTTATTACAGCAGTATATTGATTTAGGTGAATGATTAAAGAGTTATTTGTAAAAATAGATCAATCCGTACTGGTAACAAATATATTAAGTGGTCAGTGTTTCTAATATAAGAATCAAAGACAACACAACCATACAGGTGAACGAAGTGTGTGAAATAATTGATCATTTATAAAATAAATTCTTTAAAATTGACGACAGTTAGCTACGCAACAATGAACTAAAATTAAACATTAAACACATACGTTACAAGACCCCAAAAACGGCGTATTAGGTGAATTGTAACAATAAAATTTAAATACGTTATGCTTAAAATAACGGAATACGTTCGAAGAATATAGTACGAATTAAATAAAAAATGGTACAAAGTACTTACAACAATCGTACAATAATAGGTTTCAATATTCAATATAAGTTCAATATATTGATGTAATAATATTAGTCAAGACTACAATGTATTGATCAAGTGGTAAATGTCGTATTTTTTTATTAACTGCTAAACTACAACTACTTTGTCAAACATGTCTTACTTTGTTCCAAAATTTTGTACCAAAATTCCACAATTGCGTGTCCAAGAAATCGCATTGGTTCCCACGTTGAGAAAATATCTTCTAAATTTCACCATTTAATTCTATAGTGCACTTGTCCGTTAATTATACATATGCCTTGAATTGCTTCAATGAGGTAACCACCCCGACTTATTTCTGTATCTAAACCTAATGCTGGAAAGTTTTCGTCAACACCTGATTTAACTTCCACTTTGGTATAAGCACACTCAACAAAGTTAGCACGCATAATGAATTTTCAAGTCACTTTGGATATGGCTCAGCAGATCGTAAATACTAATTTTTTTAACTTTTAAATATCACCCTGTCTATATGTGAAACATATACAGATTTTTGCACAGAAATAGGTAATACTTCTTGTCAGCCATTGAATTCGTTTAGAAATCAGTAGTTTATGTGACACGGATAGAGGAATTATGAGAAAAGATAACATACAACTGAACAAAATGAAGACGTAGCTGTGTCACAAGAGGTAGGACAGAGTGTGCTAGTGAGAAATGAAGAGAAGAGTGCCAGACATACATCAGCAAAACTATAAAAAAAGTGAGAGGAACGGCTTGGGGGAGCAGTGGTAAGGGAGAACTACAGGTTTTTAAATAATTCTTTTTTTTCAATTATTATACATTAGAAGAGAAGAAATAAAGGATGCGTATACGGAAGTTATGGACAGATATACTAGAAAGTGACCCCTTTGTGAGATTGGCTCTATAAAATCTGATACGTTACCTTGTATGTATCAACCGATAGAAACTATTTTTGAAAGGAACGTGAGAAAATATCATGAGTGCAAGCTGGAAGGAACTGCGGAAGATGCAAAGAGTTTTGGAAGGGTGTTCATAAAAGATAAGATACTGGGACACGGTTGAAGGAAGATATTTTGAGAAGACAGCATTTAGTTAAACGAAAGGAAGAAGTCACGGTGTCACATGAGGCAGGACGGATGACTGCAACTACAAGTGTGCAGGTAAGAAAGGAAGAGATGATTACAAGAAACGCATCAGCAAAAATGTAGAAAAAGTGAGGAGATGAACGCTTTGGGTGAGCAGTGGAAAACGAGATTTGCAGGTTTTGAAATCATTTTATTATTTTAGAATTATAAAATGATAGTGATGGCACGAACAAAAAAGGAATTTTAAATCTGCTCTCTCCTCAAGGTTCGCGAGTACGCAAGCATTATTCAGTAAGGGGGCGGAGATATTGTGACGGGCTACACTTATAACACCACAAGCAGTGACTGCCCATTCATATGAAAGACAAGGCAGTTTAAAGCATTATTTGCAGACAGTTAATAAATTTTAAGTACAAAGTTTGGTAACGTAGTCATTTATTTTCGCATAGACAACTGTGTTATATTTTCGAGGGGTAAATATAAGAAAATGCCAAGGTCGTTGTAACTCCTGCTGCCGAACAATGTGAAATAATAGGTAAGAGTGAATGTACGCATACATGTAGTTGTGTTTTAAGAAGACTGTGTTTTGTTAGGCAAGCAGGGGGTTTTAGATTGATTGGTCTAATTTGGCAATGATTTGACGTTTTGTAAGGTATTTGTTTTTGCCAACAGGAATTTTGAAAATCGTTGACCTTTTTTAGCAGGGATTTTTGAAATAGTCGAGGACCTCCCAGCAGGGAAATTCAGAAATAATCTTCCATGGAGATTTACAAAACTCCGATCCCGGGATCAAATCGGGACGGGCATCCTGTACCCGGTATGCGTTGTGTATGTATATATAACGCTAGATCCATCTAGTAGCGAGGAAATTCTCTTGTTTAATCGATAATAAATAAACCAAATCAAATCGCGAAACCATTCAGGATTTGATTTTAAGCACAAAATCATTTTATTTGGAAAAAATGGCATCAAATAACGTCAGGAATGCATATTCTAATTGGCCAAAACCAGGCCGGGTATATATATATATATATATATATATATATATCAGGGTTGCTGATTTTTTTGATTTTACCAATAAAATTTAATAATGATGAACAATAATAAAATATATTGAGAGAAAATTACAAAAGCAAGTCAACTACCTAACATGAAATAAAAAGCTGGTTAAAGGCCAGTTCCAAAAATCAGTAGTATTTTTTGTATTCCGTTTTGTCTTTGAAGCCAAACGCTGTGTAGGGCTGATGCCAGAACTCAAATGGATTTTTATTAATATATGAATATATATATAACGTGTAGTGTGTACATATATAGTGTTTCGGGACAGGCTGATAGAGTATGTCGGAACAGAAATATTATTTGCAAATTGAGAATATACTGTTTAAATAAGTGTGAATATCTCTCCGTACAAGATTAACATTTAAAAAACGCAAAATTCACAGTCAAGTATTGCCACTTTAAATGGTACTCTTTTAGAAAGATTAAATATTGGGATGTTTTTGTAGCTATACTGCGTATATCTGTAAGGGACGAGAAAATTTCGGGGCATAAATATTGTCCCCGTGTTATTTCGGGGCGGGATTTATGATACGTATTTTTGTCCCTGGATTTTGGAACGAGACGGAATATTCTGTGGGACATAACAATTGTCCCCGGCAGAAGCTTTAGTAATAGATATACAATATTTCAAAACTCACTCATATCAAAATTTTATAGCGCTGTGACAGCTTGACAAATAATAAATATGGCGTATCCAAATTAACCTGAAATGATAAAAATCCAAAATGGTCTCATGCCCAAAATTTATAAAAACACAAAACTGCACGTTTTACAACGTCTCTAGACGTGATATTACATTTTACCTTGCCGCGAAAGTTGAAGAGTCAATTTTGATTTAAATCAATGATTTATTTGAAAAAAATTAAGTGATTTAAATCTTGATTTAAATCAAGATTTAAATCAACGTGATTTAAATCAAGCCACCCTGATATATATACACCCGGCCTATATATATTGCAGAGCTCCCAACCCCACAGCGGTTAGGTCGCGCTCACTCCACTGAGGTGCGACGAAACTACTCCCACTTCCCAAACTCCGTCCCGACTCTACGCAATGATATGCAAGGAAGAGCCACGCTCTTCCTTACCAACCGACACCAGTTTTTTTCCTCATTCGCGTCATTCCCTAACCCCAGCACCAAGCTCCCTCTCCGCGCTCCGATTGTTTCCCGAAGGATTTTAGTTTTTTTAATGAGGTTATCTTCCTCAAATTATTTTTGATTCTTGTTGGCCTTGAGGCCCCATTTTATAATCTCTTGTGAGGATTCTTTTTTATCATTATTGTTGGAAATACAAAGTGTGCTCCATTAGCTCGAAGAAGTTTATTTGTTCCCGATCACCCCAAATTTTATTTATGTCCATCCTCATCTCACACGTAAAGGTGCTGGGTAGGCTCTCCGGTTTTCCCATCGTACTTCACTTCGCCAGTACAAGGCACCTTAAAATTTACGGTGCTGAGGAATAATCCCTCGCTCGACCTGACTACCACAATCTTCAGGGTACTTCACCAGGTTTGTAGTGTTCCACGCAGCAACTGAGTTGGTGAGGACCAAAATTATTTTTGATCGCTTCTTTAAAGAAACAAAATCTCGTCTATCTTCCACTTTCACCTCTCACCATCTTTCTATCTCTTGAAAATTTTCCAACGGTTTTTCGGTTTTCAGCTAGTAAGTTTCTTCCAAGCCCAATTCCCACCAGTTAAAAACCCTCACCATTTTTCAGCGAATCACTCTACCTTACATTTCTCCAGAACCCCCCATCACCTCATAATATTCTTGGTGCTGAACCATCCTATTCCAAATTCGGAAATTTTGGAACCCGACTCCTAAATTACCCACCGGCAACGTAAAATTTTCCCAACTACCCCACCTATTCATATATATACATTCCATCAGTAAAATCTACTCCTAGATTCTCGTCTGCTATAAAGGTTATTTGGATCTTGTAGAAAGTTGGTCGTAATCAGAGAGATTTGAAATTGACATCAAACTCTTGATTGTATTTATATCTGACGGTGTGTATAGTAGTCAGTGTCAATTATTTTTTTAGGATTCTGAATACACTGAAACAAAATTGTTAGGAAGAGTGTTATAATAATTTAGTTGTGGGTACTACAATGTAGCGTCTGGTTCATATATAATTGGGAGAGCTAACAGGAGGTAATTATATAGAGTGGCGAGAGATTTAAGATTTAGTTGAGGATTGAGAACCTGGTTTTTTAATTGCATAGTTCAGTCTCCCCATTTACAATCAATCCCCCTGCGGGAAAGTGTTCCTGCATTATAAGTAAATAAAAAAACCTGGACTGAATTAACAACAGGTTCAAATGCGGTGTATCTCACTACAGTAATAATTAATTATTGAATCGAGTTTTTAAAAAAACTCCCACTTTCACCCTGCCCTAACACTCAATAGTTTAACTTACCAATTTCCCTACCGCAAATAATGTGGTAGTCACCGAAGACCGGTACCCTCACAGCTGAGCAAAAGGTTTTTATACTACAAATTAAAACGTCGTAGTCAGTTGCAAATAACAACAACTACTCTCACTACACCCTATCAAAAATCACTCTCCAGTAGTTATTATTTAAACTTCCCAACGATGTCCCATATCCCATTGTCCCAAATATTCTCGGATTTGCCCACGTATGATGGGAAATCCTCTGCCAATGAGTGGCTTAAAGCCTTTGAAGAGACAGCTCTTCACTATAAACTTGATGAATTCTGGCGCATGAGAAATGTGCATAAGGTTCTAGTGGGAACTGCCCAAAGTTGGTGGACATTCAATGTCAGTCATCTCACAGCATCACTGAGCTCACAGTCTTCTAAAGATCTTTATAGTAGATTTAAAGTTGATTTAAATGAATATTTCCTTGAAACTGACTATGCCCGCAATGCGAAGGATCAAAATAAGAACCGTTGGTTTCGTATTGGTTGTGAGGATCCAATTGATTATGTAACGGATAAATTGAGCCTCTTCAGCAACATAGATCGTAACATGTCCGAGGAGGACAAGCTCCGATATCTCCTTAAAGGCCTCCCAACTAACCTGTCCCACACTATCCGCTCCACTATCACCTCACAATGAACAGTTACGGATTTCACACGGGAGTTTAAATACCACTGCCAGGATCCCAACTTTGCCCTATTCTCAGTCCCACCTAACCCCGTATTCTCTCCTGAATCAGATTCACACTCGGAGCTGTACAACCCGTTTCTTCAATCCAAACCCATAACCAAATCCCTTCACTACCCCAGAACCCCCTAAATCTCAATGCACTAACTGCTCAAAGGAAGGACATGTCCTGCGTAACTGCAGAATGATGCAGCGAGATTTCATGCCCCGAAATCAAGCTGAAAATTTCGTTCAACGCAACGAGATAGATCAGCTTGTTATGAAGGCCCGACCTCCACCTCAAAACGTACGCTATGGTAATCCTAGACCTCAGCATAACCCTCTAATTTCCCAAACAACCCAAGGATCCCGAGCCTCATGAGCGAACAATTTCCCCATCCACCTCAGAATATTCAAAACTCTTACTCCCACCCTAACTCGACCCCGTTAAACCCTTAGGCCTGGTGTTCTGGGCAGACCAGGCTAAAACTACCTCAGGTTTAGAAACTCCTGAGCTCTCTGAAGACCCAGACTCCAACAGTAAACTAGAAACTAATACTAATTATTTAGAAGTAGAATTAGGGTCCATCTATTCCTCATTATGCATTCTAGGAGAAATTAATCATGCATCTCCTACTACAACTAGTGGTAGACTATTTTTCGTACCAACCTATATTAGCTTCATATAGACTACAGCACTAATTGATAGTGGAGCTGCTGTCTCTGTTATTAGTGAAGATTTCAAATCATTACCTTTGTATTTACATAGCACTGCTAAGCCACTTAATGTACTTATTATGTTAAAACTAGCTGTAAAATCTCCAACGAGAATTGTAATTACACACGAAATCGAGTTACCAGTAAGTGTTGAAGATTACGGACTTTTTGGAAATTTCTTATAGTCCCTAACTCCTCCTACGAGGTAATTATAGGTTATGATTTTCTTTCGTTTACTAAGGCTAACCTGTCATTTGCTGACAATACGTTAACTTTCCCAGAATACAATCAAGCTACTCAAACCCTTCCACCAGGAATTCCTACTCACTTTAAGACTACGAAACCTTCAAACTCCCCGAGTCCTATCACCAGTACCGAAATTCCAACCCCAACTATATCCAAAACCACTCTAACGGAAGCCCCTCCCTTGAATACTGTCCCAATTAAATATGTCAGAACCAAATATCCAGCCGAGATACCTCCATGTACCACTTTAGTAGTTCCTGTTTATTCCCCCGATCTATCCTCCGCCACAGCAGTCTTTTATCCCTTTAAACGGATTCAGTATGGAAAAAATATAGTTATTCCTAAATGCATTTTACTGTTTGAATATGACCTAAGTTACATTAATATTTCAAACCCATCAGAATGGTATGTCTTCCTACCCTCCAAAACTTTGTTACCAGACCTTCAAGCTGAAATTTGCGGCGAATTGAACTTTGAACACTTAGACCTTCCTATTTCATCTATCCAACTCGCCCTAGAAAATATCAGTTCTACCCTACAGGAAATCCCCATAGACTTAGACATTAATACACTAGAATTTGCGGACCATTTAACCCCGGATCAGGTTCTAAAGCTTAAACATCTCCTTTCCTTCTGTCGTCAAGCCTTCGCCTTCAATGACGATGAATTTGTTGCACCACTCTGTTAGAATATGACTTTCAATTAATAGATGATATCCCTGTGAAATCCCGCCCCTTAAGAGTATACCCCCTTGAACGTGCAGAGTTCGATAGACAAGTCAAAAAATTGATAGAACAAGGTTTAAGGGAAGAGAGCGCTTCTCCCTGGAGTAGTCCAGCTCTTTTGGTCAAAAATCTGATGGCACTTATAGAATGTGTGTGGATTTCCGTAAGTTAAACGAGAAAACGAAAAAGTCTGTATTTATTCTCAACCGTAGTGATACAATTTTTGAAGCTTTATCTGGGTTTCAGTTTATTTCCAAACTAGACTTTGTTTCCGCGTTCCATCAGATCAAAAATTTCAAAAGAGTCAAAGAATACTCCAGTTTCGTCACCCCAAATGGTCAGTTTACCTTCAATAGAATGCCCTTCGGTCAGAGCTCAGCGCCTTAAACCCTCCAAAGACTCATGGATAAAATGTTAGGATCCCTTAGATGGCAGATAGCTGTCTGCTTCATAGATGATGTAGCGATGTATTCCAAATCCTTTGACCAACATCTCGTAGATCTAGGAGGAGTTCTAGAAAAAGTTATTGATGGAGGACTTACTCTCAAGCCCTCTAAATGTGAATTTGCCATGAAGAGAGTCAAAAATTAGGTCATTACATTTCCTGTGATGGAATGGAAGTAGACACCGAGAAAGTGAAAGCCTTCGAAAATTTTCCTATCCCCAAGAGTATAAAAACTGCAAAGTCCTTCCATTGCATCTGCTCCTATTACCGACAGTTCGTACTTAATTTCAGTAAAATTGCAGCCCGTATTAGAGCATTGTTTAAAAAGAATTGTAAATTTGTTTGGACAGAGGACTGTCAAAAGTCTTTTGAAGAGTTGAAACGTAGGTTAGTCGATGCCCCCATATTAACCCATTTCGTAGACGAATGTCCCACCATTCTCGCGACCGATGCATGTCCAGACGGTATTGCAGGAATCCTTAGTCAAATTCAAGACGGCAAGGAAAAAGTTGTCGCTTACTACGCTCGGTCCCTAAATGAACATGAGAAAAAATACCATGTATCAGAGTTAGAGGGGTTAGCGTTAGTAGATTCAGTCAAATATTTCTGCCCGTTTCTGTACGGCCGTCAGTTTGAAATTCAGACAGATCATAATTCCCTTACGTACTTAATGACTTGTAAAGATTTAAAAGGTAGGCTATCCCGGTGGATTATGGCGTTGATGGAATATCAATTTAACATAAAATACAAGAAAGGAATCCTAAATTCTAATGTAGATACTCTCTCCAGAAATCCCGTCAATCCCGCTCCAATTTCCGAAACCGACTACCTCGAATTATCCACCAGTCTAAATAACCTTAATCCCCCAGATCCCGAGCCTATAGAGGAGCTCATCACCAGCCAGGGAACTAATCCCTTCATTGCCCCTATAATTACCCATAAGCTACGACTTAGACGTCATGAAACCAATAAGTACCCTGAAATTTCCCTCCAAAATAAATTATTATATCGAGCGGAAAGTAATGTTGGTGATAGGCTTTGGAAATTGTGTATCCCAATGGATTCTCGCAAAAAATTAATCAAATTAGTACATACCCACCCTACTGGTGGTCACTTTGGCGTAAGTAAAACCCTACATACAATTCAATCTAGATATTACTGGCCTCACTTAAAAAAGATGTTCAAACATTTATTGCAACTTGTAACATTTGTCAAAGACATAATCGCAGGAATACTTCCACCTCGGGACCCATGATACCCTTTTCATCCCCACAAAATCCATTCGAAACCGTGGCAATCGACTTTGCAGGCCCATTCCCCGAATCCCCCGGAGGAAATACCTCTTTTCTGATCGCAGTGGATCATCTCACCCAATATGATGAAGTCTACCCAATATCTTCCTAAAATTCCTCTGAAGTCTTTACAGGGATTCTCCAGTTAATTATCTACAGGCATGGTATACCCAACCTTATTGTTACTGACCCCGGAAGTCCGTTTACTTCAAAGGCCTTTCAAAAGTTCTGCGAGGACTTTCGAATAAGCCACCATCTGACTCCCCTCAGGCTCATCATGTGAACGGTTTGGTAGAACGTCACATTGGTACGGTAAAACGTGTAATTTCAAAGTTTCTGTCGGATAAACATGACCAGTGGCAAACTTGGTTATTTTCCTCCGTATTTGCACATAATACCACATTAAACTCAATTTCCAAATTCACCCCTTACTACTTACTTTTCGGACGAGACCCAATACTTTCGTGTGACAAGGTATTTCCTAGTATAGACTGGCGAGGGGATGATCGCTACCCAGATAATATTTTAAAACGTGTCACTTTTGTCTGTGATCAAGCTCGCTCCAACACTAACCTTAACCGTAAACTAGTGAAGGAGATCTATGATACAAACCATTCCCCAGTAGAATATCATCCGAAGCAATTAGTCTTAGTAGCGGAGTTTAAGCGTAAGGCAGGCTTTGTTGACAAGTTCTTATCCGCGTTTAAATATCCCTTCAAGGTTGTAGAAAAATTGAACCCCGTAACATACCTTCTCTACGATCTCCGTCCCGATTCTCCCATCCAAAAGTATCGGAAAGCCCATGTAGAACACCTTAAACCGTTTCTCACTTGTAATGAATCTGATACCTCTTCGAATAATTCCTCTGATTTTCGTGAAATTGCCCCCCTAACACCCCTTACCATCCTACTGAAATTACAAAAACACCGACCCCTGACTATTCCGAAGCTTTATCCCGACTATTTCTGTCTCCTACAATACCCACGAATGACTACCCTATGACTACTCCGAGACGAAGTGTCCGTATTCCTAAAAGGCGCATTAACTGTATTGTTTTTTCTGATCTGGACGTGGACCCTAAATCGTCTCTTCTAGCGGAGATCGTGGATGAAACCACGGATCCGACTTCCTCACACTCCGGAGGAGGAAATTGTCCGCAATTTCAGCTTATGTCCCACAGGTTCTCCGGTCAGAGAAGAGGTTAGAGAAATAGCTACAAACACGGAGTCAATGGAGATGACTCTAGAAAAAACACGGGACTCTCCGGATCACGTCGTCGTTTCCATGGATATATCCCCCGAAAAGGTCCCCACCATCACCAAGAAGATAGAATCTATGACTCTTGAATCCCCACCAAAAATCACTCCCCCGACCGACGTAATAGTCCCAAAACCTTCATCCAAGAAACGAGCTACTTTCTCTCAAATCCCAATTATCCACATGATCCCTCCCCCTGAATCTCTAGATTTAGAGGTCCTGACCTCTAATGTTGACCCCATTTTCCCCGACCTTGAGACACTCATCCCAGAGATTTTCTTAGAAATCCCTTGCTCTGACGTTCCCCCTGATCCAACTACCTCTGACGTTGTCCCTGATCCAATGACCCCTGATGTTTCCCGTAATTCAAAGATTTTTGATATTGAAATCCCCTCCGAAGTTAAGACCCCAGACTCCGAAGTCGATACCCCTGTAGCAACCTCACCACCTGAAGTGCTTCCCGATATACCTGTCCCCGAACCCGAAGCTTTTCTCGATGTGGTTACCTCTCGCCACTATCAGTTCCATCCCTACGTCCCTCGCACCGTTCCCGACCCACCAGAAAACCCACAAGATAAAGGATCCCGTATCCGTCGCCCTTCCCTTTACCTTTCACCATCCCGAGTTCCCCGACAAAAGCAATCTGGTTAAGACGACCAGACCCCGGAGGGGGGCATGTAGAGCTCCCAACCCCACAGCGGTTACGTCTAGCTCACTCCAGTGAGGCGCGACGAAACTACTTCCACTTCCCAAACTCCGTCCCGATTCTACGCAATGATATGCAAGGAAGAGCCACGCTCTTCCTTACCAACCGACACCAGTTGTTTCCTCATTCGCGTCATTCCCTAACCCCAGCACCAAGCTCCCACTCCGCGCTCCGATTGTTTCCCGAAGGATTTTAGTTTTTTTTATCTTCGTTTTATCTTGGTTATCTTCCTCGAATTATTTTTGATTCTTGTTGGCCTTGAGGCCCCATTTTATAATCTCTTGTGAGGATTCTTTTTTTATTAATATTGTTGGAAATAAAAAGTGAGCTCCGTTAGCTCGAAGAAGTTTATTTGTTCCCGATCGTCCCAAATTTTATTTCTGTCTACCCTCATCTCACACGTAAAGGCGCCGGGTAGGCTCTCCGGTTTTTCCATCGTACTTCACTTCGCCAGTACAAGGCACCTTAAAATTTACGGTGCTGAGGAATAATCCCTCGCTTGACCTGACTACCACAATCTTCAGGCTACTTCACCAGGTTCGTATTGTTCCACGCAGCAACTGAGTTGGTGAGGACCAAAATTATTTTTGATCGCTTCTTTAAAGAACAATAAAACTCGTCTATCTTCCACTTTCACCTCTCACCATCTTTTCTTTTTGTCATTTCGGGGTAGTCCTGTCAGCAGTTACGCAAGCCTGCTTATAATGGTGTCACTTGTACTGAGAGTTGACTGTAAGAATCTACCTTTGAGTACTTTGGTTCTTTCACCAACGTTGAACAACTCGGGTGGTGTCCCATAATTAAGGTAACCATGAAAGTACCATTTTTTGTTCGACCATGTTTAGATCGAATAATTAAAAATAACATTTTTGTAGAATATTTTTGTTTCTTTCCTAAAAATTGTTTAAATAATTTTTAAACATCATTAATTCCAAAATTTCAACATTTGACCTGTTAATAGGCCTGGATCACACTGATATTTTTAAAATATCTCAAATCAACTCTTTTTACTTCACTTAGCTTCTGGAAGCTATATGCTTGCCAGCAGCTTTAAAAATGATTTTCCCAGGTCACCAGGGGGTCACGACACCAGAGTAGGATAAACCATTTTGGCGTCATTTTTATATGGTGCGACGCTTTGGTGGATTTAAATTTGGCGGGGACCATATTATAATAAATTATAATATAAAAATAAATTAGTAACATTATTATCTACAATTTAAGGTAATTGTCGATGTTCCCTGATCATAGGTTTAAAGTTATTCAATGTTAAAGATTGAGCTACACAGGGGAAGATAAATATACTGTGCTCACTGTAGGTATGAACTAACATGCAGAAATATTCCTTGGAATGAGAATGGTCTAGTGTGTTCCAAGTTTGATGATCTGGTCTGATAGTAGTTCCATACGGTACTTATCCATTGATCAGATCAAGGAAAATGCTCCGGCGTGGTGTTTCTTGTCAATTGCAAGTTAGCCACAACTACTAAGTAACCTGGCAAGTTCGGTTTAATTACTGTTATTTAACACTGGGGAATTGTAATTGTCAGTGAAAGTACAATTTCTGTCTACTTAAATTGTAATACAGGAAAAACTCGATATAACGAATGGCTCTACAACGGACATTTGGTTACACCGGACAGATTTGTTGGTTGGACAGGCTCCCATGTAACCACTGCTTAAATCATTGCATACAACGGACATTTGTATACCGGGAAATTAGTTATAACGGACACATTTTGAAGCCCTTGGGGAACAATTTGCATGCATATAACGGATTTTAAACACAAATTTATTGTAAAATAGTCTGCTTTCTTTAAGATGTAATCGTTAGTCAAGGCAATTCAAACGTTTATTACTGATTTGTATACACTTGTGGCAAGAATAGTCCTATTGAGACCGCATCTTTGTACATACATTTTGGTTGCATGAATAAGAACTCTTGAACTCTGGCGTGTTTCATCCAATTAGTTAGGATTTAAATCTTGCAATTTGTTCATAGTGCTAAAATGAGCAAACAATCAAATCAAATGAGTGAAAAATTAGGATAAAATACATTATTATTTTTGAAATTCAAAGTGGGATCTCTTAAGTGCAAGTATACAAAGATCTTGCTCTAACATCATTCACAGCAAATGATATTTGGAAGAAATTGTTTAAATGATTACCTAAAAATTGATCCAAATGATAAGAGAGTATTTTCAATAGTCGATTAACTCGGACGAACTCTTTGCACTGATTCAGCAATCAAACACTGATTTATAGGTGTCGAAGTATGATTTGTTGTACTTCTATATTTAACCAGTTCTATGTTTGTACTTAATTAGTTATTGTATTATTAGCCTGGTGTTTGCTTATTGTATTTCGACGAAATTAAAAGTCAGTATGCATAATCAGCTTTGTTTGTCATTTCGGAAATTCTATAACGGATAGTTCAGTTATACAGATATGCGTACACCGGACATTTTTTAAAACGGACAAATTATACTGGTTCCCTGGAAATCCGTTATATCTGATTTTCCCAGTAATTCAAGATACACTTGGAAGCATATGTTAAATGATGAAATTCTGCAACATTTTAACCTTTGAAGGTTTAAAGGAAGACTATACTTCTAGTTTCTTTATGCATTGCATCTAGATCATTTACTTAATACGTTTAGTTCAATTTAGGGAAACTTCATGTAGATTATTTTGCTACTAATAGAAAATGCATCTTATTTAGCCTCTTCACCGACGGCTTCTACTGTGTACCAGTGATTTTTGCAATTACAAATTGTAATTCCACTTGAAATTGTACTTACTCTTATGACATTTAATTACCGAGACTTTGGTAGGTTAGAAGTGCTCGAGTGCAGGTTGCTCGAAAATGTGATTTTTACCAGCACGAAATGAGGAGTAGTACATTGATTTTAAATGGAGTCCTAAATATGTGTGCTCGAATGTTCGTGTGTGTGTGTGTGTTCGTATGCTCCAATGAGTATGTCAGCAAGAGTAAAACTAGTAAAAAATGGGGTTTATACTCCGATATGCCCGGGGTCTTTACAGAGTTTTCTGTACCTCCTTTATTAGCTTTTTAACTCACATATATGGAACCATTCTGGCCCAAATAGCTGCATATTGTGAAGTGGGACCGTCCGTCCATTCCACACTTTACTCCGTTGCCGGCCTGTAAATTAACTCGCCATCATATGGCTAATACCAAAGTAGAGACAAGGTGTCCCAGCGCGTATGCTTTCCGCTATATGAGCACATACAGTTACATGGCACATACTTGGTGCAACATAAAGCATCCCAGCAGCTTTGCAATTATGTATTTCTCAACACACACGCAGACTTAGTTATAGAGGGAGAGTGAAATGTAAAGCTATATATAGACAGGGAGGGTATACAGACAAGGGAGTAGACATTTGATATACCAAGGACACAATCTTATCCGAATATCAGCAGTCGCAGTATATGCGGATACACCGGTTCATCTTACCAATCATTATCAGCGTACGGCACACACTACTCCTATTACTACTCTTCCAAGAATGCGCAACATGCCTCCAAACCTCATTGGCATACCGATCTCATCTGCAACCTTACAGATTCGCAACACCACCAGACCGCAGGCTCGGTCTCGATTAAAACTAGTAGCACTTGTGCTGAAGAAAATGCAAGATTTGACTTATTTTCTATAAGGGATTAATTCCACATTATTCACCATATACATACTTAAGTCAACATTAACTTTTGCACAACACTTGTGCAATATCCCGAATAGATGCAGATATTGTCCGCGGACCTGATTGTCGTTCAGTCTGCAAAAACAAATGTTTACTGTTCAGAGGATTATTATTTCACCAATGTCAATTAATGACAATGACAATTTCACAAATGTCAATGGATGACAATGAGATAAGATTAGAGTGGTCGCAGCCAAACCACACTTTACCAGAGATTGAAGTGTTACTTACTGAATGATGCTGGGCAGATTGTAGTTGAAGAATCCTCGTTGACCGTAGACAGGCCGCTCAGAAGCTTTGAAACGTCTGCTGAGGCCCACTCGGTTCCACGATGAGTCTGCGGTAGAGGAGCGCGAAATAGTGCATTGTTGTTGTGAGCAGAAGTGTGCATTATAGAACATGACCATCTTCTGCCCCAACAAACACTAGTCCGGCAGATTTCCTGAACCAAAACTATTTGCTCTAATTAATCCGTCTGACCAGACCACACCACTAGGGCAGTTCATCATTGACAGCGAATTATTTAATGCAAATTTTCCTTGAACAAACATTTATTTATTGCTAATTTTTACAGTGATTTAGTTCAGTTCAACTCATAAATTTATATTATATTTTATATAAGTGGATTTAACCGAATGATACAGTTCACAATTTTTAATTCAACTAAATGAGCTAACTTGAATTGAAATTTCAATAATTTCATCCAGTAGTCGTAAAACACTGGTCCTGACTTTCATACCTAAACCGTAACTTTTGATTTTACTTGTAAAAATCTGATTATCTAGGTTTCATTTAGATCAAAACTTTGGTCTGAATGCGTTTTTTTGTGGGGACTAACAAAGTAACTAAATCTAGTTTAAAACTTTTATCCCTCGCCTTTTATACGTTACTGTCTGTTGAGGTCAAAATATTTTTCTGATTTGTTACTAAAATGAAAAACAATTTTGTGCTTAATGGGTACTAGGGATGCAAAATGTGATAATGCCGATAGAATATCGTCATTTTTCCACCAGAATAACATGCGGTCAATATAGCCTAATTTGGAGCGTATCGGTGTCTCAAATATCAATTTCCAATACATTCGAGCTATTTCTAATCTGCCTTCATTTGAGAAGTTAAACGAGAATATTACAAATGATTTCATCCACATAACTGTACATTTCAGGTAGACAGTATGCATAAAGCTGCCAGATCTAAATAATCAAAAACGTAGGCCTCCTAACTCTATGATATATTAAATGATGGTAGAGGCTCCCTTTTTAACACAAAACTTATATTTTATTCGCAGCAACGTTTCGAGCTTTTACTCTTCGTCAGGCACATGATATACTAGAAGAACATTCAATATCTTGCATACTAGCACTGCACAGCCAGCTATTGCTGGCTCAGAATAACAAATGTAAATAGGGAAGGCAGTAAATAGTTGCATGCAAAATAGCTAGCTGCGCAGTGTTATGGTCGTGCATGAATCTAAAGCGCCCGTAAATTTGAATCTGAAATCCGTATTGCACCAAGACGAAAACTAAGACGGCCCACTCTTTCAACTTAGTAGAGAGTGATTACAATCAATAAAAATCAAAAAATTGAAATTATTGATTTTTCGGTTGTTTAAACAAATCATTACTGTTTTTAAAAAAATATTAATTAGTTAAGCCGTTTAAAAAAATTCCCAGAATTTAGTAAAAATTTTTTGTCCAAATTTAATACTTATTGGCGATTTTACAACCATCCTATTGCATATTGGCTGGCCTGAACACTCAATGAGCGACGAAACATTTTACAATACAACTCAAAGCGCGGATCTGTTGCTTCCAATATGTTCATTCAAGCCTTTCTTCTTAGCGTCACATTGCTCATTATATTTTATTCCCGTTGGGAAAAACGGCAGAACCTTCCCCCAGGTATGTTTATAAACTTGTTTCATACATTTTTACAAACAATTGCAATTTAATTTGCCTTTCACATAAATAGATAATAATAACAAATTCAAGTCTTGGAACGTGTCCACTGGTGTCTGCAGATATAATTATTAAACAATTTTATCACTGAAAATCAAAATGAAATTATTTTGGTGACAAGGTCCGTCATTTCGTCTGCCGATTTTGGGTCACTTACCTTTCTTAGGTGTCAATCCCGCTAGAACTATGCTGGAATGGAGCAAACCTCCGGAGCGCTTTTGTATCTGCATTTGGGAAGCTACGAGTGAGTTGTAATTGTGTTTTGTTTTAAAATTGCGAGATCATACGTCCGCCGAATTTTAAAGGGTCTCACATAAGTTTATTTTAGCTCCTTTTACTTCACATTGATGGTAGCATTTAACAGAAAAGTATACAACACATGATACATCCAGATACCCCCTTTTAACATTAGAATGTCAACTTACGAAAGCGACTTAATACAGCTTAGAATTTGTCATGTACTAATGTAAATATTGGGTAGGTACTATGCTACAGAATTATCGACGTGAAACAGCTTGTAGTTTTTTCAATATTGTAAAAACGTTTGGTAGTGAAACTTTTCGTCGTAAATGGTCAGAGACGTGAGCAGGTCATACTGTAGTTTATACCCTAAAGCAATAGACTTACAAATTGGAAGCTTTGAAACATATGAACTTATTGAATTTCACAATTTTCAGAGCCGTTGTCATAAACGACAGCCAGCTAATCGGAAAAGCATTCAACTTGAATTCATTTGCTGGACGACCGCATTTGAAACTTATGGACGAATCCACTGCCAACCGCCGTGGTGAGTGGGTTGTATGAAGTGCTTTAAAAAAAGTTGCTTTAAATAGGAGAATAGGGAATTTTTAATTTTTAGGTTGTTGCATCATGTATCAAGGAAGAAATTCTTTTTTTAAAAAATCATCGCTACGCTAAAATTTGAGGCTTTGTGTAGGGTGGCGTCATCCACCGCCGTCAAAGTAGAATGAATTTTGAGTTCCTTTTAAAATTTTAAAATTAAAAAAAAATTATGGAGTCGATTTCAACCACATAAGCATTAATTATTACGATTTACATAAGCAATATTCACAAAACATTTCATTGAAATCGATTGAGTAGTTTTTTAGATAACTGTCGTATGACTTGAAGTTCAAAATTTCAAGAATAATAAAATTGTTTTTTCGAAAACTATCCGACCAACCATACGAACTCAGGCTTACTTTCTTCACCAATTTTGTCTGTAAAACATTTCATTGTAATCGGCCCTAGTCTTTGAGGTATCGTGCGGAAGGACACACGGACGTACGGACGTACGGACAAGGATATTTTACTGGGGGGTTGACACCACCCTAATAAACACTGTTTACAGGAACGTGACCGTTAAGTAATTATATCTATGGCTTATGCTGTCCTAAACAGAGAATTAAAAAAACGTGGCAATTTCAAACGCCGAAGAACAAAGGTGTCCAAAAGGTTCAGCCTACTGTTATTATTATTTGTTGGGGTAAATGGTTCGTAATGAGGAGGATGTAATGAAGAGCCGATTATGGAAATAAATAGGGAATATTGATGAAGTTGAGTGTGTGAGATGAGATGATGGGGAAAATGTAGACGGTAGAGAGGCACTTGCTTTGAGTGAGGGATTTCGGGCTTGTGTCTCAACGTATGGAAGATACGAAGAATGAGTGTGTGTGCATGTATATGGTTTTGTTCTCACAGTATACTTTATTTATCTATAGTGCGTAGATGGATACACTTAGTTGGTCTCACACGCGTTCCCTTGCTCTGCTTAGCTCAAGATCTGATGTTGCTCTCCTCTCTCGTACCTACGGAGGCACGAAGTTTTATACGGAGGTGAGCTCACAAGAGCCCACCTCCAGTATTTTCTTTAGAATTCATTTTAACCAATAATAGTAAGTTATTGCAGGTACCTAGTGTATTTTTCATGTTTTTACAACTGGGTAGTATAGGTATGTATGCTGATGTCATTATTACATGTATTACAAGTTACAAAACTGAATATTGATTAACATTCTACGGCGACGAGGAAACAATGTCCCCATTGTTTAAAAGGGTAGGAGTTGTAAATAGTCGAACTTTGTCATGGAATTTTTTGTTGTTGTTGTTATTTTAGGCCGCTTCTATTTTGAAGTGGGACGACGTAGTTTCTTTTTCCTTGCGTCTTCGTTGCTTGTAGTCTTTCTGTTTGAGTTTGGACACGAAAATCATTCTCTGCAATATTATTCTTTAAAGTATTATCATTCTAACGTATAATATTCATATTAAAATGTATAATTTCATTAGAACATTATTAGTTGTAAACAGTAGTAGTACAAATAGTCAGGATATACTTCCTGGAGTGGCAGAAAATTCTGTCCCCAGAATCCTTTAGACAAAATTGAGTAAAATTTGGAGAGGGGATTCGCAAGATGGAGACTTTGTACAAGGTGAGTAACAATTTTGTGTTGGGTTAGTGAGATTGAAATTGAAAAAGGGCTTATAGTATGAACGTTAAAGTGTGTGTATAACAGATTTTACAGAAATTTTGTGTGTGTACAGGGTGTCTAATGGGAAGTGGCGAAATGTAGTGATCAGCTACAGTTTCTTGAAATAAGAAAAATATGTTTGGAGCTGCAGCTCATAGTACATAGGTATGGAATTAGGACAAAATTACTAAGTGTGTAATATAAGAATGTGATGTGTGAGAATTATATTAAGGTGGTTGTGAAGCTAGGAAAAATTGTTAGTAAGGAAATATAATAAAAAATTATTTTTTTTTTTTTTTTTTTGTATTTTTCTTGATTGTAGATGACTTGCAAATGTCATGGCGTCCCATGTGTGCTTGCAGTTGGAGCTGTCATCATAGAGGGTGCTGACCTGAACATCCGTGAATGTGGGTCATGTTGTGAAGTCGGCTATAGTCAATGGAAATTTGTTCTGGAACTCAGAATAAATACATATTAGTAAATCTGTCAACAATATAATGTTGTTGTACAATTTTATTTTTATTGCAGGTGGGGTCCGTGTCGCAGAAATAGTCAAGATATCAGAGCAAGATATTTAACTAAGATAGTTATTGTATAGGGTGCATGATACAATTTTCCGGAAAAGCATGATGATGTGTAGACTTGAATTTGCTTGCATGTCGTGATTATCTTTGCGTATTAACAAACGTGTGTAAATCATATGGTTAGTTGAAGATCACGTCTTCGGATGGGATGTTTGACACGGTGTTATATAATAAAATCATAAGTTTGTTGAAGATCATGTCCTTGGATGAGATGTTTGACATTGCATAGGTTAAGGTTCATATGGTTGTTGAGGATCTAGTCTTTGGACAGGATGCTTGACGTTGATAATTATAAGGTGCATAAGGTAGTTGAGGATCCAGTTTTCGGACAGGATGCTTGACAATGATAGTTATAAGGTGCATAAGGTAGTTGAGGATCCAGTCTTTGGACAGGATGCTTGACATTGATAGTTATAAGATGCATAAGGTAGTTGAGGATCCAGTCTTCGGACAGGATGCTTGACATTGGTAGTTATAAGATGCATAAGGTAGTTGAGGATCCGGTCTTTGGACGGATGCTTGACATTGCGGAATGAGTGAGCCTGTCGTACAGGGGTCACGCCAAATTTTTTCTGGAATTAATACTTTGAAAATTTGGAGGGTAGGAGAGGTCAGTGACCCTATAGTAGCATCATGTAGTGTTTTGAAGTTGTGATTTGTAAACGACTCCGAAATAGGAGTTAGGTTTGTGGTGTGTTTAATTAAATTGCAATTGAAGGGTTTTTTTCATTGAAATTGTTGATCATATAGCATGCATTTTAAATGAAGCAGAAGGCTATATTATAGTTGATAACTATGGTTAGTGGAGGGTTTAACCACTGTGAAGTTAAATAAATTGTCCAATGCGTGGATATGAGTTCTTGTGCTACGCCTAAAATCCGAATCTTGACGGGAATAAAAATCTGTGGGTAATATGTGTTGAGAGTCTTGTTCCAATAATTGTTGCTGGGTTCTCCTAACACGTTTATTAGGAATTGTTATAGAGGAGGAACGAGGAATTTCCACAGTAGAATTTTTAGGTGCAGACAATAGTGCTTCTCTATAGGTAGGTTTAGGAGGCTGCTCTTGAATTTCTGGAGGAATTGTAGTAGGTTGTTGAACGGGAAATGGAGGCACTGTATCCCGTAGTGGAAATTCATGAGTGTCAGCTGTAGGTAAATTTGGTTCAAGAATAACGTCGGGTGGACTTGAGGGTTGTTCAGCAATAATTTCAGGAGTAATATTAGGTTCTGGAGAAGGTAGTTCTCCTGTAGATTTAGTAAGTTCCTGAGGAATGTCTTGTAGATTTGTAGAAGCTTCCTGTGTATCGTCATTATTGAGCAGAGATTTAGTATTGAACACATTGGGGCGTTCATAAAATATTTTTAACCTGGACACATGGACTGTGAGGGTTTTAACAGTGTTACCAACAGATCCTCTAATAGTATAATTAACGTCAGAGGGTTGATCAATAACAGAAAAGGGGCCTTTCCATCGGGGCAGTAATTTAGTACTCGTTCCAGGTTGGACTGAAGTATGTTGAAGGAGTACATTATCTCCGATGTTGTAATTTACTGTTCTTTTAGATTTATTTACGCGTTCAGCGTACTTTTCTCTATGACGGTTTAAAATTTCATGGGTAGTCTTCCATAGGACAGTCATATCTTGGACATTCCGGTTTTCTGGAGTAAAGGTAGGAAATGCATTTCTCAACGGGGTGCGTGCATGAAAACCATGCAGCACATAGAACGGTGTAAAACCGTGGGAGCTGTGCTGAGTATTGTTGAGATGGAATGTAATTGCTGGGATGGCTTGGGGCCAGTCGGCCTTATTTTCCGCTCTGTACATAGCAATACAGTCACCCAATGTTTGATGGGATCTCTCGATAAGACCCTGAGTTTGGGGGTGAAAAGCAGTGCTATATTTCATTTTAAAATCAAATATTTTGGAAAGTTCTGTAATGACGGCATTGTTAAATTCTGTCCCTTGATCTGACTGTATTATTTCCGGTAGGGAGTACACAGATGTGATTCTGTTCAATATGAACTTTGCAATAGCGTGAGCATCTGCTGTGGGTACAACTTCAGCTACAAGAAATTTTGTTAAGTAACAAATGGCAGTAATTATATATCTTGGACGTCCATCTTTATTTGTTAATGGACCCTGAACGTCGAGTTGTATTGTTTCGAACGGTCTAAGGGGGATTGGAATGAATTGAAACTCTCCGGGCTGTTTTTGACCACGGGGAGATTTTCTTTCTTGACAGAATTGACTAGATTGGATAAAATCTTTGACATCGTGGTTCATATTTTTCCAGAAGTAACTATGTTGTATTTCCCTCAGGGCTTTTGTGTGTCCCGTGTGGGACACTGGGTTGTGATGACGTTTAATAATGTCCGGGACCATGTGTTGTGGTATCATCAGGAGGGATTTTTCTCCAAGTTTTTTGTTATGTTTATACAAGATATTATTGTAAAGGGCGTACGTTGAACGTACTCTCCAGTTTGTTGGAAGCTTATTAATTATATCCAGGAGTGTTGGATCTTTTGCCTGTTCTTGTTGGAGAGTACCAATGTCTATTGTATGAACGGAGAGGCATGCTTCATCGTCGGTCTGGGAGTGTGTGGGCTCTTGGAAAGGATTGCGGCTGAGGCAATCGGCGACCTTATGAGTTGTACCCTTGACATATTTTATAGTAACGTCGTAGGGCATCAATAGAAGTTGCAGTCGTTGTAGCTTGGGGTCCAAGCTATCCTTACTCTTCATAATATAGCACAGGCTATGGTGATCTGTGCGCACTGTAAAGTGTATCCCAAGTAAGTACTCTTTTAGCTTCATGACTGACCATGTAATGGCCAAAAGTTCTAAAAGTCGTATATGATACTTAGCCTCATATTTATTTAAACGTCGGCTGAGGAAGAAAACTGGATGTTCTAAACCATCAGGGTGTAGTTGGGTCAGATAGGCTCCGAGTCCTTGGTAGGAAGCGTCTGTATATAAAAAGGTTTCTTTTTGTGGGTCGTAATGGGCGAGGACTGGTTTGCATAATAAGAGATTCTTCAGGGCTTGGAATGCTTGATCACATTCGTGAGTCCACAGAAACGGGGTGTTCTTTTTTGTGAGCTCTCTTAGTGGTGCAGCTATATGTGCAAAATTGGGCACAAATCTTCGGAAGAAATTAGCCATTCCAAGAAAGGACTGTACTGTAGTGATGTTAGTTGGAACTGGCATCATTCGTAAACCATTGAGGTTGTCATCGTAGGGCTGAATTCCATAGGCTGTAATTGTAAAACCAAGGAGGTTTATTGTTTCGTAACCAAATTTACATTTGGTCGGCTCAAATTTGAGATTATGTTGTGCGAAGCGTATGAAGATTTTCCTGAGTTTAGAAATATGCTCGTCAATAGTTTGACTAGCTACAATAATGTCATCTACATATGCTAGAGCGGTATTGTATTTGAGATCTGCCAGAATAACATCTATCACTCGGCAAAAATGCGAGGGTGAGTTGCGTGTACCGAATGGCATGTCCTTATACTGATATTGTCCATTTCTTGTGATGAAGCTGAGCTTTTCTCTGGAGGCGGGTTCCACCGTTATCTGATGGAACCCTGACGCGAGGTCTAGAGTTGAAAAATACTTTTGATTCTGAAGACGACGAAGAATCTCGTCAATGCTGGGTAGGGGCCAATGCATAGGTTTAGTGATGGCGTTGAGTGATCGGAAATCAATGACCATTCGGGGCTTTCTGATACCTTGGTCATTTGGTTTTTTGAAGACAATGATGACAGGGCTTGAGAAGGGTGACGTGGATGGCTCGATAATGTTATTAGCGAGTAATTTCTTAACTTCGGCGTCAATGATGGCGTCCTGGTATGAGGAGGTTTTGTAAGGTTTATGAGCTACTATGCCTCCAGACTGTAGTTCAACTCGGAAGGGAATCGTGGAACATTTACCGAGTTCATTGGCGTTGAATGCAAACGAGTTCCTGTAGTCTCGTAACAATGAGCGGAGTTTAGTTTGGTCATGAGGGTGTAGGTCTGGATTGATTTTAAATGATGCTACTTCAGTTTCCAATTGGGATGTATCGATCGCATTTATATGTATGGGATTCATAGAATTATCGTGTGTGTCCAGAGGGTTTAAATTTCCTAGACCCAAACCGTCGGGTAAGGTAATAGTCATAGAAGTTGGATTTGTGAGAAGGAAGAATTTGGAGTCAGGACTGAGTATTGCATGAGGAGCAAGGATATTGAATTGTTTGTGTAAGGATTCATGAGGTTGGAAATATAGAGGCGAAGTGTGTTCAATGGAGTGAATGGTTGCAATGGTTACATGAGACCTGGGTGAAATAACCTGTGTTCCATGGACACGGAGAACATCGTCTTCCATGGTAGTGGAAACACAAAGAATTGTTGTAAGTTTGGACGTTGTAGAAGGCTTAGCTGAGACAGATGATATGGGAGTAGGTGTAGTTTTGAGAGTAATTCTTCGGGAGGTAGAAATACGTCGGCGAAGTGGATGGGTGGAGCGATGGAAGTAATCCTGGTCTGTCTCATCAGAAGATATGTCGGGAGTTGGAGAATATTTTTCAGGCTGTGAATATTTATTCCCATGTTGAGATTTATTTTTCGTTGTTGTGAGAGTCTGGGAAGCTTGGTCTTGAAAAGTTGGAAGAGTTTGAGTAGACGTTGAGACTGGAAAAGAGGTTGCAGGTGGTGTAGGAGATGTTAACCAAGGGTGGGGCAGGATGTTAGTTTCCTGTTCTTTGTTAGAGCATACTTTATTTGACAGGTTAGCTTTGCTTGAAAAGGTTCGTATGGGCTGTACTGGAATTTCGCATTGTTCCATAATAGCTTTGTCGTGTTGTAGTATTGTATGTATCAGTGGGATGTTTCCTGTGAACTTGTTGAAAATGGTATTGTCTTGAGTATTGATGAGAAAGCCACCTTTGGAATAGAGGAAGTCGGTGCCTAATATGCAGCGAATGGCTGTGGAAGGAGCAATGATAAACGGGTGTAAAAATGTACATTTTCCTAACCTTATTTTGATAAGTGCGAGTCCGGTATTGGACATGCTATTTCCTGAGGCATCTATGAGTGTGAGATTGTTCTTTGTGATTTGTGTGCCATGAGGTACGTATGAGGGATGGATGAGAGAAGCAGCAGCCCCTGTGTCGATGAGACATGGAAGGTTGATTCCGTTGATGTTAACAATGATTTTAAGTGAACATGATAAGGAGTACACACTGATGTGAGTAGTACATTCGGTAGTAATGGAAGGAATTATTAGTGGCTGTCTTGTGAGTTTTGGTGGTCTGCAGCTTGTATAGGCAGAAGCTGGCGTCGGGGCAGGCCTTGTGGAGCCTGCCCGTTGGAGTTTAAAGGCTGGCCTTGTAGTTGTTGTTGTCTTTCTTCACGTCGTCGTTGCATATATTGTGGAAATTGTTGGTAATGTATAGCAACTGGCTGTCTGCAACGGTTAGCATGATGTCCTGGACGGGAGCAACGGCCGCAGATTTCAGCTGGATTTTGAGGTTGAGCAGGCTGAGTTGGGCAATACCGTGCTGTGTGACCCGTTTGGTTACACTTGTAACACGTGTAGGTTCGTTGAATGTTAGAACCGAGTCCAGGTTGAAAGTTGTTGTACTGTGGGCGCTGTGGCTGATCATGTGGAGTGACTGCCATAATGGGAGTGTCTTTAGCTTCCAATTTTTCAATTTTCTCGAGAAGCGTGGCCAGTGTTTTTTCTAATGATGTTGGAAGAACGGGGGGCTCAAGAGTGGCGGTACTGTGATCTTGATGAGGAGTAGTACAAGCCTCGTATTGGCGCAAAGCATCCAGGAGATGAGTAAAATTCTTGATTTTTAGGTTCTTGCTTGTGACAAAAATCTTGACACTGGTGTCAAGCTTCTCTAATAACGTTTTCACGGTAGTAGCCTCTGGAAATGTTGACCAGTCCGTACCGGCAGCAGACTTTACACGTAATACAAACCGGGTAGGGGGTTCATGTGGAAATGGCGTCATGGATAACGCGTCCAATAATTTGCTCTTCCTATCGGGCACATCCCGTGGCATTTTGTTTAAAAGGTCATCCCTGAATTGGGCGTAAGTTTGGCGAGAAGTGGATGTGAGATGGTAGAAATGTGACAGAAAATCTTTTCCTGTTTTGGTGGCATCGGAGAGTTTTCTGTAGACATAAGACTTTTTCATCTTGTCGTCAGTTTGGAAGGTATTGAAGAATTCATCGCATCGGAGGAGAAATTCTGACAATTGTTCGGAGGAGATTTGGGGAGAGGTATAAGTCGGCTTGTCGAAAAGGAAACGGTTGTAATCCATTGTAGGATTTTTCGTAGGAATAATTGGAGGAATAGGTGGAGGAGTTGGAATAGGAGAAGTGGAACGAGAAGAGGCAGAGCTGCTGGTGGCAGTGGTGAAATGGAGAGATTCAGAGTGGAGTGACCCTGAATCAGAGTCGGAAGCAGAAAGAGGGGGAGGTGTTAGGTTGATGTTATAGAGAGGGTTGTCACTGTCGTATTGTGCGGTAGTGTCAATGTCAGGAATGAGGACAGCGGTATTGTCGTGGGGAGCTGTATTGGTGTGATTGTCGGGATTAGAGACGGGAGCGGAAAAAATGTCAGGATAGGTTTGAGCAGCTATTGTAAGGAACTCTTGGTCTAAGAGAAATAGGCCTTCCTTGTAGGCTTGCTGGGAGGAGAAATGACAGTGGTTGTGGGTATATTTGGAGGCGAGATTAAATTCCTGTACTATGCCTAAGTAAGATGCGTAACTGAGAAGATGTGAAATATCCTGACTGGAATTTTGTGCAGCTTGTAGTCTTGTGGTCCAAGCGAGGATTACAGGCGTGTAGCTGTGTGTTTCGATAACAAAGGTAGGGGTTTTAGTAGTGGACACGGAAGGAGTAGTTGTTGTAACTGGAGTAGTAGTTACGGTTGGACAGAATTCTTGAGCTAGTAATGAAGTTTGGATGTCCTCGATTTCTTCAATGATGGGTGCAAATTCAGTCGAATTAGTCTGCCAAAGTGTAAAGATGCGGAGAATTCTGGCTACTATTCTTGTAAATGTTTCTCGTGTGTTGAGATATGTACCGTCGGATGTAACTTCTGTTGTGAGGTGCAGATCATACAGGAGTTGTTGGTAGTGTGCGTAGGTTAAAATGCTCGTTCCAGATGAGTCTGCTTCCTGTTTTGTTTTGATGTCATCAACAAGCTTCTGAGCGATGTCTTCGAGATAATCCCGGTTAGTAAAGAGGCGAGATGACGTTGGTTGTGGATGTGGAGCGATAGGTGTGCCAGTGAGAGTATGATTGTTAGACAAATTAAAGTTTGTACTTACTGATTGAGTAGTTACGAGGATCGAATCTGTATCTGCGGGACCAGAAGAGACAGCGGGAGTGGAAGTCCTACTGGGGTTGAAACTTGCAAATCCTCCAAGAGGTGTTGTGGGCTCCGGCGTTGGTCCTTCGGTGTCAGTTTCGCCTTCACTTGATGGTACGTGGGTGAGGATGTCGTCTGGGACGGTCACCACGGTGGTTTCAGGCAAGGTCGTAGTCGAACTGTTTATTGATCGCGGAATTCGGCTGGGATTTTTCCGGATAACTTTGATGTCACTCCTATCAACTGGTTGAGGCTCAATGTTGGAGTTTACGTAACGAGGCAGTTTTTGTTTGAATAACTTATAAAATTTATATAAGTAGAGGGCACGGGTGGAAGATAAATGACTATATTTGACACGCGCACGTATTTCGTCGTCGTGAGTTAGTTGAACTAGTGCGGCCTCACTGAGTAATAGTGCTATATATTTTTGATTATTACAGATGATGTATTCGGGATGATTAAAGAGTTCAGCTACTCTAATAAATCTGATATCGTGAGGTGACATGTGGCACGGGGAAACTGGAGACAATTTATAGAAAAATCAGGCATAGCCTCCGGCGGCGGCTGACGCCACGTAAGAATTTAATTGACAATGTGGTAGAAAAAATGGAAAATTTGGGCAGAGTTCTGTTTAGCGGCTGACGCCACAAATATATTTGCACAGAAATTGTTCACAAATTAGAGGAAAATAATTGTTATTAAGGGCTTACGAATTTGAGTGTTTTGTTGAGAACCATCGAACCCGCACCGTTCACCATGTTATTATTATTTGTTGGGGTAAATGGTTCGTAATGAGGAGGATGTAATGAAGAGCCGATTATGGAAATAAATAGGGAATATTGATGAAGTTGAGTGTGTGAGATGAGATGATGGGGAAAATGTAGACGGTAGAGAGGCACTTGCTTTGAGTGAGGGATTTCGGGCTTGTGTCTCAACGTATGGAAGATACGAAGAATGAGTGTGTGTGCATGTATATGGTTTTGTTCTCACAGTATACTTTATTTATCTATAGTGCGTAGATGGATACACTTAGTTGGTCTCACACGCGTTCCCTTGCTCTGCTTAGCTCAAGATCTGATGTTGCTCTCCTCTCTCGTACCTACGGAGGCACGAAGTTTTATACGGAGGTGAGCTCACAAGAGCCCACCTCCAGTATTTTCTTTAGAATTCATTTTAACCAATAATAGTAAGTTATTGCAGGTACCTAGTGTATTTTTCATGTTTTTACAACTGGGTAGTATAGGTATGTATGCTGATGTCATTATTACATGTATTACAAGTTACAAAACTGAATATTGATTAACACTACCTAAAATACTACATATTTTTTGCAGCTTTGCCTTCCCTACATATAAACCTACATTTTTGATCAAAAATAAATTGCCTACATATTTGCCTACATTTATACTACTGTAATGTTTCTGCCTATATTTTAGCCTATAAAGGCCTATATTTTAGCCTATAAAGGCCTATATTTTAGCCTATAAAGGCCTATATTTTAGCCTGCAAAGGCCTATTTTTTAGCCTATAAACACTTATTTTTAGCCTATAAACACTTATTTTTAGCCTATAAAGGCCTATTTTTAGCCTATAAAGGCTTATTTTTTTAACTAAACATCATCTATGTATGTTCGTGCAATCGTAACACATGAAAAAAATCCAACTACTAAAATGTAACAAGAATATTTTTGAGATTTATTTTAAGGTTAAATTAAATAATTGCTTGACAAATTTGTCAATAGATCATTAAATATGCCTATTTTTACCTTCGCAAACTGCCTACCTTGTTCCTAAATAAAAAGTGAACTCTTGCAGCTCCTACATATAATATAGGGTTAATTTTAGCGGTAATTACTGCACCCTATTTTACTACCTATAATTACTTGGATTTTGCATTCTGCCTATTTTTTTCCTATATATAGGCCTATAAATAGGATCTGTGGACACCTTTGCCGCAGAAAACTACTTTAAGAGGGTCACTGGTTGCTTCTACTAAGGAAACGACCAACAATTTCAACATTAAAAAAGTCAGCGGGCCCCTGCGCTATTTGATTGTGTCGAGTGTCTTAGTCAATGGGTCTTTATCCTGTTTAATGTCGCAATGATTTTGTGAGCAGTTTTCTAGACGTACCCAGGATTTCTTTTAGACGCAAATGTTAAAAAAGCATTGAATGTTTTTATATTTCATTCATGGTGCCGTACCACATTGCACATTGAATATGAATCTGACTCATTTAGAATTAGAATCAAGCTCCGATAATGGCATAATTTAGTTCCTGCAACTTAAGCCCTGGTGAATGTTTCAATTACTAGGGTTGGGTCAGTCAAGTCTTGTGAATATGTCGCATTAATGTCAGTGGGGTCCATGGGTCTGTATACTGGGCATTTTGTGATGTTGAAATTTTTGGCCGTTCCCTAAGCACAGCTTCCAGAACCGGTATTTGAAAAATAATCTCGTTTTGAATTTCTTCGTAGGATTCATGTTTTCTGATGGTCCAAATTCTCTGGTACAAAGAAAGTTTATACAGAAAACTTTAAAGAGCTTCGGCTACGGGAGCCATTCCATGGAAAGCCGAATTCTTGACCAGATTCCGTCTTTATTGATTGTCTTTGAGCACCACTTAGCCAAACCACTGAATGTTAAATATGCCTTCAATCATGACATTTTGAATGGTATTTGGAGTATCGTAGCGGGAGAAGCTTTAAAAAAAAATGATAAATGTTTTCAGCAAATGGCGTTGAATGTTTCTAGGTGAGTCGATATCCAGGATCCAATTGATATTATACAAATGTGTTTAATTCTTATTATCATATTTTCATTACATTTAGGGGAATGGAAATGAACTCATCAATGGGAAAATGTGCTCTTTTCCTCAAGTTCATTCCGGTTTGGATATCGGAGTTATCGGGCATCAATGGGAAAGTGCGCGGTTTCAAACAAGTACAAAAATATTTAGACTCCAAGATAAGGGAACACCGAAGAAGCAAAGTTAGGGATGAACCCAGAGATATCATCGATGCATACCTGGATGAAGTGGAGAAAACCTCGAATCCGCAATCGGCCTTCTTTGAATCCCGTAAGATACGAACATTCTGACCTCCGTAACAATTTCAGGATATGCAACCGAACCATTTGTTATATCTTGCAGACGGAAACATTACAATCGCCGTACAAGATCTTTTCGCAGGAGGGTTGGATACCACGAGGACGACCTTGGAATGGCTCTTATTTTATTTAGCTAAATATCCCAACGTTCAAGAAAAGCTTCAGAAAGAAATTGACAAGGTTGTCGAAAACACCCGCTTAGTGTCCTCGGAAGATCGCCAGAATTTGCCTTATGTCGAAGCCGTGATTCAGGAAGTTTCTAGGATCGCTTCTATCGTTCCACTGTCCATATTCCACAGTGCATTGGAAGATACAACGCTTAATGGTTTTTGCATTCCGAAAGGTATGATTGTTATGGGGAATCTTTACGGAGTTCATCATAACAAGGACATTTGGGGCGACCCGGAGATATTCCGACCAGAACGATTCATTGATAAGAACGGGAATTTTATGAAAAGCGATGACGTTGTGGCGTTCAGTTCCGGCAAGCGAACTTGCATCGGGGAACACCTTGCAAAATTGCAACTGTTCTTATACACTGTGAGTATTTTCCAACGGTTCAATGTGAAACCTGTCGGGGAACTCCCTTCGGAAGTGGGTGTTTATGGACTTGTTTTATCTGTGCATCCTTTCCACCTACATGTTAACAAACACAAGTAATCACTAATTGGCTGACATTTGTCAGTGTAATTTTGTAAATTCATTTGAAAAATACCCAAAATCTGCACCCAGATATCGGTAACTATCGTTTGTATCCGGATATTGCTTGATCAATTGTGGCAGTAATACATGGATTTGGCTCAAGGCTACCAAATTTGTAATTATTTGGATATTTGTGTTATATTATATAAAAGTTTCAAATGGTAATAAAATGGAGAAGAATCCCAAAATCCTTAAATATTTCCCAAAAATAAATCCCAAGCGTTCAAATGGGGATGGGACCGAAGTCAGGTTAATTTCATTGACAATATAGAATATAGTTTATTTTTCAATGTTTGTTTTTAGAGCAGTGTTTGTGTAAACAATACAGAAATTATGAATTCTCTCGAAAATTCTTTTAAAGCTTTCGAAGAATACGTAGGAAAATTACAACATTGTGTTCGCAGGGATATATACATACATACATATGTATGTAAATATAAGTTTTCCTATCCGGAAAGCACTCTGAGAATAATATGCGGTGATTGTGTGATGCGCAATGAATTATTATTTTTAAACAGTGGACACTCTCCATAACGAACGAATCTCCGTATAACGTTTAGAATTTCGTATACATGCACTGCCGCACAAATGATAAAAACCCATTTCCGTTCACTATAATGGTAATTTTAGGACTTAAGAATCACATTTTACTTCTTTTTGGAGTGCTATTATACAAAGAGTTCATTGTATTATAAAACCCAGGATAGGAAGTAAGCTTCCCGATTGTAAAGAGAAACCGTGTGAAAATCATGGACTTTTGCATGTTTTCCGTATCAGGGATTTTAGGATTTAGCGTGAACACCATACATGAATACTACTCCTATTCTTTGACTATAACGATTTTACATGACAATCCACAAGGATTAGAGAAAATTAAATGCATAAAAAAGATTCAAGTGTGTATACCCGATGTAAAAAATATCCCGTCATGGGATAATTGCGTATCTGTGAAGGCCCTATATACATACATCAGCATTTACTATCTATACGCCAGTTTTATAACAGAACTGGATCAATCATAACAATAATGTTTCACTCTGCGGCACGTCTGGTAGCTTTTACCATCGTTTTAGTAATTTCACTAGGAATCACAGATGGAGCTAAAATCCTCATATTCTTGGGCTTATCGAGTCACAGCCATCGGGTGGCTATTCAGCCTCTGGCAACGAAGCTAGCGGATATCGGACACAAAGTAACATTTCTCTCCCCGATAAAACCTGAAGTTCCAGATCCAAGAATCAAAGAATTCTGCCCGAAAGTATTACGGGAAATTAATGATCAAATGGAAGAAAATACGATATCCGAAGCTACTGTGAAGAGGATCGAGGATAGATATTTCGATATGTTTGCTGTAGGAAATACTGCTTGGGACATGATACTCCAAGTTCAAATAATTACAGTGAATAGTCCAGAGTTTAAAAATTGGGTCAATAATTCTCATTTCGATCTTATCATTTATGACCACCCTGGAAAGGAGCTCGTTTACCCGATGGCTTTAAAAATGAAAGCAAAAGTCATTGCATTTGTTCCGATGTCCTCGATGATGGTCGCCGATGTGGAGGTTTTTGGCCTCCCCGTTGAACTCTACTTGTTAAATACGCAGAACAACCGGTACTGGTTTATTCCAGATAGTTTCTTTAGCATTGGGATAAGTTTCTCCTGGTATTTCACGTACCAGGATTATTATCTACCTCGAGCTGAGGCAATCAGCAGAGATGTGTTCGATTTCAATTTTCCACCTTTGGAACAGCTTGTCAAAAATGTCGATTTAATTTTTCTGAATGATCATTTCTCTTCCGGGAATTCCATTGCTTACCCTCCTTTCATTGTTCCAGTTGGCGGGATGCACGTGAGGAAATCTAGCGGTACTTTGCCAAAGGTACTTCTTTTGTCATTAAATGAATTACGTAAAATCTTGAATCGTTGAAATCCTTGACTTGTTTCTGCATATTTTAAAGGATATGGAGGAGTTTCTAGCAGACGTCGACCAATTTGTGTACATTAGTTTTGGAAGCGTAACACAGGTCTCGAAACTTCCTTTGAAAATGCGAAACATCCTTTTTGAGGCCGTTGAATCCATTCGGCGGACCAAATTTTTATGGAAATGGGAAGGAGAAATCCCAGAAGATCTGCCGAGAAATGCCATGGCGAAGAATTGGTTTCCGCAGCAAGACCTTCTGGGTATATTATTTCCATATTTCTGTATGTACGGATTGTGTATGCACGTGTAACAATTATTTTTTTGAGAATTTGATCTACAAAACGCGAACAATATATTTCCAGCTCACCCTAAATGCAAAGGTTTTGTGACACAAGGGGGAGTGATGAGTTTGCAGCAGGCAGTTTTCCACGGCGTCCCTGTTTTGGTGATTCCTGGATTTGGTGATCAGCCTTTGAATGCACGAACGGTTGCCAATAAAGGATTTGGCATTTATCTTGAATTTGCGGATGTGACTGTGAAAACATTTTCTGAGAGCATTCGTCAAATTATTGAAAATGATAAGTAAGTGGGTTATCTTTAAGATTAAATATGATAAGTTACTCTTCCGTTTATTTCTGTGTTAAAAATGAATCTAAAGTTGTATTTCAGACATGTCTTAAGTTATGAATGAAATTAATGTAGGTACTCATCGAGTATACAACAAGCTTCAAGACGATTCAAAGATCGACCGATGTCGGCTGTGGATACTGCCGTCTGGTGGACAGAGTACGTATTGCGTCACGACACGGCGCACTTGAGATCAGATACAATTAACTTATCATGGTGGCAGAGAAGATATCTCCACTTCTGGCTCACTTTATTTTCATTTGCTTTAATACTTGCCATTTTATCCACATTTGTTATTTTAAAAGTTTATAAACTTATTCGCGGTAAAGTTTCTGCTGAAAAATTGAAACAAAAATGAGAAGTGCTTGGTGGAATATGCTTGTAGTAGAATTCCATCACAATTCATCAAATGAGAAAAATAAAAGTTGAATCTTAGGGGGCAATTTAAACGTATTTGCAAATGATTTTCATATGATAAAACAGAAAATACATGTTCACAATTTTTTACTGCCAACCATCATCGCTTCTCAGGTATAATTTCTGTGTACATATTAAAGATTCTGGTTAGGTGATTTAGTGCTAATGTTGGGTACACTGGTTTTATCCGGATATTTGGGTGCACGTACAGGTCCGTATCAGGCATATTCAATATATTTGGGGGTAAAGCATTTAGTCAATGTACCCATGTTATGTTGTGTGATGACAATAATTATCAGTCATGAGGCACATTCCGTGCAAAATAAATATTACTAGGTGAATTTCTTGTTTTAATTTAATTTACTGTTAGGGTTCAATATGCGCAAATTGTTTGATTTTCAAATGGACAGATTGTTTTTAATCATGCAAATTGTGTTAAATTTTTTTACTTGGTCTGATTACTTAATATTTTCAAGTATTTCATACTTGTGGTTTTTAAATCTCTTCTCAATACGGGTTTTCTACTTACATAATCTCGTTGCAATAATTTTGCTTACTCTGCAAATAAATAAATAAATCCATGTTTACGCATTTTGTATCCATAAATATTGTCCTCATATTTTCCAGCAATACGATAGTATATATTATATTTGTGTTTTACTTATATCAAACAGTGCCTGCCATGGGTTTAAATCCACCTGGGTGTTTGGGTTCGGGATCGGGTAGGAGTGCAATTTGGGTTCAACATTCTTTGAGCCCGACTATTTGGGATCAGGTTTGAGGACCGGTCATTTTGAAGCTGAACTTTTGGGGGTTCGGGATAGTAAAAATCGGTACGAAACTCGTTGTGTTCGGGTTTTGCAATTTTTAGACACCCGATCCCGTGCTATATGTCCCCGCGTTTATGAGGTATTTGTACAATCCGTTCGATCAATTTAATCTATCAAATATTAAATTCAAGTGAATGCCAGCGTGTACTTTGTTTTAAACATGAACCACGTCCAGCGCTCAGTTTGTAATTAATCTGCAATTTATTCCAATATAAAACCGCGAAAAATCAGGCTAAAACGTTCGTATCTCTCAAAACGGGTCAACAATAATTCCAGATTAATTAAATTACAACTAGTTATGTATTTCTATATATTTACGGTCGTCAGAATACGATAAATTACTCGAAAGGATGGCATTTCTTCATCAAACTAAACCAATCAGAGAATTTGTAAACTGTTTAATTATTTAATTATATTAATTATAAATTTAGGCTCGGGTTCAAATGCAGGTTTGGTGCAGAGACTAAAAATGTATTGGGTCCGGGTTCACAATTTTGACACCGAAAATTTTGGGAACAGGTGAATGTCCAAAAAATTCAAAGCCCGAAATATGAATATGGGTTCGGGACCAGGTACAAGTTATTCGCACCTATTACAGGCACTAGTGTCAAATAAAATAATAACTTACGCTTCCAAGAGCACAGGAAGATACGCAATAATGTATGTTAAAAAGGAGATAAACGAAACCCTTCCGATCCAGCTTTCGTTCAACCGATTGGCCATGGACACCAATGCCAAGTGTGCACAGCGCTCTGAAGTTATCATAGATTTTACGTCCACATTGATAGTCGAAAACTGGAATTTTTATAAAAATATCATTTTGCTAAATTGGAATTAACGTTCACTTGTAGCTTATTTCCACTTTACAAAAATCCAGTGACAAGGAACTATCCAAATATTAATGTAATAAATCACCTCTCCTGGATTCTTCGTCACGCCTTTCTCAAAAATTGGAGTAGCCACAGGTCCAGGACAAATCAAAGTCACGTCAATTTTATTTCCATACGTTTCCATACGCAGGGACCCAAAATAACCCTAATTGGAACAAGTTGTGTGAAAAAATTAATTGTACAGTTTCGTCGGCCAAGTCTACTAATCGGCCATCATTTGAACTGCACCGAATTAAAACCGCCTAATTAATTCTAGACTTTTACGTAATACAATCAAACTTCTTGGAACAGATTACTGTTACTGCCTTACCTGTAAAGCGTGCTTAGATGCTGAGTAACAAGACGCATATGGACACGGAAATTTACCCGTCAAACTGGAAAGCACGGCAATCTGGCCACCGCCATTTTTCAAAAAGTATTTAACCACCATGCGGCTCATGTTAACGACCGAAAACACATTAACTTCAAAAATGTGCCTGTCCTGAACCATATCTAGCTCCACAAATACATCAGGATTATTAAGCTGACCGGCGTTGTTTATGAAAATGTCCAACTAAAATTTAAAGTTAATGGTAATTAAATTCAATGAATATGTTTAAATTATTATTAATATTGTTGTGGCTGCAGATTTTGTAAAGTTAAACCTTTCCAAATTTGTTCAACACTGATTTTAGAGCGGGCTCGTGGGACTCAAAATTTGTCACGTCCAGTGGTAAAACGAGAATATCATTTTCGGTGGTTTTGGAGTCGGCTGTATGAAAACAACGAAACCAAATGTATCATGTTTTATAAATAATTTTATAAAATTTTGTGTTTAATAAACACTCCCTGGTCAAAACAGAAATCAATTCATTACGTAATTACAATTAAAACAAATATGTTAAATGCTGTCCAAGGTTTTGAGTCTATGACTTCCACGTCTTCTACGTTTATAAAATGTTTCCTCAAATATTACGATTTGGTTCGTCCTTTGTAGGAATTTAAGGAACAATCTTTACATGGAACAAACTGTCGCCGTTCCTTGAGTAACATTTGTAGAGTAAGTGAAATTTACATAAAAATTTCGATACAGTGGTTTCCTCTTAGATGACATTCCCTTTATATTGACATGATTAAATTGTCCCCAGGATTACGTTTACATTATAAATAACAACACTATAAAAAGTAACAGTAAATAAGTAGTAACGAGATACAGTGGCATCTCCATATATTGGCAAGTATTTTGAAGTTCTTAGGAAATTTTGCTGTAATTATTTCCGAACAAAAACGTGGAAACGTAAATGTAAAAAATATTACTTTCCGTCTTCGTACAAGCGCAAAACAAAAGCCAGGACACGCTTCATTTTAAGCAGTTTTAAGGTTTAATGTTTTTTCACAAGAATTACTTCCATGACAATCTCGTTTAACATGTGTCCCCCAAAATCTAGTAAAACTTACTCAGACACTGTTGCTTCACTCGTTCCAGTTCGTCCTTCCTCCTGGCTGACAATACCAATTTAGCACCACACTTGACCAGATGGTTAGTAATTGATTCTCCAATCCCGCTGGATGCTCCAGTTATCCAAACAACTTTACCTTTAAATTCGGTTTCTGCGAGAACAGTAGAATTGGTAATTAGCAGACAAAACTATACATGATATACATTTCTGTGTAATTATATATTTATCAATGAATAAAATATTTAATTGTCCACAAAATATCTGATCTTGTTCAGCTGCTTTGTCTATAGTACATTTTGCTCAAAATGTTTGATCAAACACGAATAATATGTATGTACCTGGTTGTTTTCCAAAACGTGAATACAAGAAAGTGATAATATCACTATCTGCAAAGAATGCAAGAACTGTAAATGCCACTGAAAAAATCAGTATAAGCAACCCTAGCAAATCGATTGGATTCATTTAGTAAGTTTTGTATCTTAATTTCCAATTCTGAAGCTGTGACATAAACTGTAGTTTATAAACCAACAAACTTAGAAAAATGTTCACTAATAATAAGATTCAATCACAGGCAGTCCGTGATATAGTTACTTCCCAACTTTTTGTTTACTACAACCGCAGTCACAAGTTTTTATATGAAGATTGTTATTAGTTATCATGAATTACGCAAACATGATTAAAAAACTGACGGACCCCTGGGAAGTTCTAGAAAGTTTTAAACCTAATCAGTATTCATATTTACATATGTATGTACGTATATGTAACTGTAGAGGAGAAGGTGTGAACCCTCGATGCTGATAGCATCAAGAAAAATACAATAAAATAAATTTTGGAATAAATTTTAAAATAAACAGAAAATAGTCTACAAAACTATTTTTGTCCGGTGTACGTGATACTTCAGTACGGTTCGAGTACTACAGTGAATTTCCTATATAGTGGTTTCCAAGGGAGTGACAAATTCCTGCCACTATATAGGGATGCCACTGTATGTGACTAATGGTAAACTATGTACTGTTAATGTTTATAGACAATAACTGCAACTAAATACATTCACAGAATGCTCAAAATTATGAGGTATCAGCCTCATTGAGTATAAGATGTTCAGTATCTTTAGGTTTCCTCATACTATTAATAATGTTAGTCGTAACAAACTTTTCGACTGCAAGGTCACCATTCCAGAAACCAAATTCCTGGAATTATGGTAATGGGAATTACTTCCACTGAGTACTCGCTATTTTGCTGAAACGTTTTTTTAAAAAATCCACACGAATTGAAACTTATTAGAAGTGAGCCCAGACAAAATTGGCAATGATTTGTATTATAACTTCGTTTTAACTTAAGTCACGGATCATATGACGCAAATCCAGCTAATCATACCAGGGCTTCCGTAAACCAAAATATTAATCAAAATGTATTAACATTTGAAATTAAAATTGAACCAACCGGGATAAGCATTATTAACCGCCCGCACGTTTTATAACATCATGTTATACTTTTGTAGCCATTATCTAGCTAATTTTGTGCCAACTGCCATTATAATTTCGCATTGTCCGAGCCACCGTAACACATAATAGTGCCAGTGTAGAGGGAATACCATTATAGAGGGTGCCACTATACTGTATACCTTTAACATTGAAAACCTCTAGGGAGGGTTTTTTGATGCCATTAAAGAGGGAATGCCATCTAAGAGGAAACCACTATATGGGAAATCCACTGTATAGTTCAAGTACGATTCGGTCAGTATAAACGCTACATACTCGTAAGTACGGTACATAATTTAATAATATGATTCTGTCCTCCGAGTAAAGAATTTTTGACTCGTACTTAAAGTCACAAGTCCGGGTCAAGCGGGAATTTAGCCCGACAATTCGAGTACGGTTCCAAGTACGAGTGCGGTTTGGATAATGTCTTTCGGAGCTGTAAATAGGATTTATTGGAACTCAGTCAACTATTGACAGACGAGTACAAGTGCGAATCTTAAGTTGTTACTGTACTCGACAGGTACTCGTACTAGAAACTCCAGTACCTACTCGAACTCGTGAGGAGCTATATTGCAAATTTATCCGACGAAAGCTCAATTCTGAAGTTTATGCTTATGTAGCTCCGATTTACATGAGTTCACGTGAATAATGATAACGTTTTTATAATAAAAAAAACCTCCTATCTGGTTCGCACTGTTCGTTTATGTACATCCAAGCAAAGACCGTTAATAATTATTGTTATTTTGTCAGATGATTTTATGGAGTAAGTACCATTGGTTACTTACATGTTCCTCAGAGCACTTTGCAGAGGGAAGGTAAAGATGGTTAGGTATGGTAAGGTAATGATACAAAAAGGGTTAAAGAGAATAGGGGATTTCGAGATAGCAAATGGAAAACCCAACAAGACTCTCTGAAATAAGGAGAGATACTAGGTATAGGATTTCAGTCGTACGTTTCAATCCTTATTTGACTCCCAATTAGTAAACAAAAAGTACTCCCCATACTATTCCATGTCAGTTTATTGTTTATTTGATCCCGTGCTTCCCACTGCTAGCAAGATCCCAATTATTCACACGGCTCACCCAAAGCCATCTCAACATCATAATGGGCTGAGTTCTACTTTCCCGACCACAAAATTACCTTCCACCTTCCACCAGGATTTCCACCTTCCACTAGACCTTCCACTTGACCTTCCACTTGACCTTCCACTTGACCTTCCACTTGACCTTCCACTTGACCTTCCACTTGACATTCCACCGAAATTTTTTACCTTTCAGGCCTTTCATCTAAATTTGACCAGATGGAAGGTCCTTCTACCTGGTTTGCTGTGTTAATTAACATATCCCTCTGTGTTCTGGTGAGTGAAAGAAAGTGCGAACTGGATATATTTAATGCGTTGCCCCCTGTATGCGACTATTCAAACCATAAATCAGTGTTTTAATTTATTGTGAAAAGTGCGCCGGAACGATAAAAAGTTTGTTTCTTACCATTAATCGTTAGTGGTTACGGAATTTGCTAAAAATGTTTTGAAAATTTTGCTAAAAATCAGTTCACCGGTAAGTACGGCAACTGAACTCTTTCCAATCACATGGTTTTCCAGTGGTTGATTTTTATCAGTCCCTTGACATAATTCTACACAACACCCTCGAAACCTGACTAGCATAACTGTACATATAATGATTTTGTAACAGTAACCTATTTCCTCAAAGGTACCCTGCATTTTTATAGTTAATTACACGAGTTAGTTTTAACTTGAAACACTCAAGTGCTTTCACCTCCGTGTTAATTTTACGAATAAAAAGTGCGAAACATAAGTTAACATACCGAAATTGATCCAAGACTGTCATTTTCATGTGAATGGGCACAAAAGAAATGACCGTCGGTCGTGCAGTAACTCATGTAAGGGGGGCAATATAGTAATTTTTTAGTTAGCTCTTTGTAAATATTGTCAAAGCTAGACTACAGAGTCTGTATGGCCAATGTGGGTAGTCAAGTGGAAGGTCAGGTGGAATGATCAAGGGGAAGGTGGAAGGGTAGATGGAAAGTCTAGTGGAAGGTCAAGTGGAAGTTTGGTGGGAGGTCAAGTGGAAGTTTGGTGGGAGGTCAAGTGGAAGTTTGGTGGGAGGTCAAGTGGAAGTTGCGTGGGTGGAAGTCTAGTGGAAGTTACTTATGTATTACAGTGTTGATATATGGGTGAGTGGAAGGTGGAAGGTAATTTTGTGGCCGGGAAAGTAGAACTCAGCCTCATAATGGCATAACAAGTCCTGATTACTACTGTTGTAACATATTGATATTTGCATACGCTCTACTTCCCTGTGTGTTTTTACTTGCTCCTCTGACACATAGCAGGAAATATTTTCGGAAGCATGTGTACTGGAAGTAAAATTATTCACACATGCATTTTTGATCATAGGATTTATGTATGTATCAATAGTTTTTTATTATAATAATTTATTCTATCTTATATATCAAAATGCTTTATATCTTGTCTCTTTGGCTTACGTTCCATAAAATTGGATTTGACAGTGAACTGCTACTGTTTCAAAGGCGAGCTTAGTAGCAGACCGAACGTAGGGTAACAAATACCCTTAAACTTTACTTTTAATACTCTGTGTTCCTGGGAGTCCGGGATTGTTCAAAGAAGTCAAATCCGATTCATACCTATTTATCCTTATTGAACTTTATTCACAATGCTTTGTTTTCAAGCAATCAAAATTATATTCCGCTGTCTACTTCTACTTTTTGCAACAATCCTTGCTCTTCCCTTTAGATTTTTTGTTTTTACGCTAGCAAAGATTTTCAGACCTGAACTAGAATTGTCAACTGGACTAACACGTCACTGTAGTAGTACAGAGTCTGATGGCAGTGTTACACCAGTAAACATTGTGGTCGCTCTAACAGTTGATGGTAGCCTGAACGTGGATGAATTCAGGAATTTATTTTACACACGTGTGCTACAAAAAGTACTACAAATACAAGTATCATAGTTTTTATAATAAGTATAGCTAAACAAAACTTGCAACAAACACTCAAGCTGTAACAAATACATTTTTATTTTACAGCGGGACAGGAACGGAAATTTGATGTTCGGAAAATTTTATAAAACCATTACACAATTCCTGGGTTACCCTTGTTGGACAAGAGAGAAGAAATTTGAACTAGCGAACCACATCGTAGAACTCGACTATCATCGGGAAGGCGTAAACCGTTTTGACGAAAATCGTTTGAAAACATTTTTGACGAAACTCATGAACGAACCTTGGGTAAACGGGAAAAGTTATTGGAATATAACCTTGGTTCCTGATTACAACGAAGAAGTCACGACTTTGATTATCCTAAAGTGGCAACATGCCTTGGCCGATGGGTTTTCAATGAGAAGCGTCTTGGAAGCACTATCTGTGAATGAGACAATTCCGATGTCATCGAACGAAAATAGCGATTCAAGAAATGTGAAAGCGCTGGCAAATAATATTCGGTTAGGTACTCAAATGTTAAAGAATATCTGGAAAACGCTGATGGCGATATTTCTTTTCCCATATGATTTAGCGAGTTTTAAGGCTAAGGCCGCCAGCCACGACGTTAATTTATGGGTAACAGATGTGAACGCCAGAAGGGACGAGTACGAAATCTCGTTCACGAAATCGTTTCCTGTGGACGCAATAAAATCTGCTCAAGCCAAGTTTGGGGTTGGCTTCCAAACCGTATTGTTCACAGCTGTAAGCGCTGCTCTAGAAAGGGCTCTCAAGAAGTACGATCTGCCAATCGCAAAAATGTTATTAGCTGATTATTCCAAACCGGTTATACCGCATCCCAAGGGACTGACGAATAGTTTGTAAGATTTTGAGCTCACGAAATATTATGGCATGAAATTGGTCCAATGCACTTACATAAAGCGTAATTTCTTGACTTTCAGCTATTTTGGCCATATTTTGGTTCCCTGGAAAGTTAATTCGACTGAAGATAGGCTGCGTAAAACTGAACCAAGCTTTCAGAAACATCGATTATCAACTATCTCGACGGTTCTCTACTACATTACAGAAATGTCTGCCATTTTGCCGGGTAAATTGTCATGGATGATCACTTACCCTCTCTTTCAATTTGTTCACATGGTTTTTACCAGCTTCCCGTATATGGGGGAAGTTTCAATGAACAATTACCCTGTGTCGGATACACTTGCATTTTTTGCGACACCCAACCATTCTGCAGGTATGTAACTGAATAAATTTTGCATTAGTGCTTTGATAAGCTAAAAGTGATAAAAAACACGGAACACATAAAATTATTTAAACGTGGATCAAAATAAGTAATAAAAATGTATAAATTCCAGATTTCACTGCTGTTGTTACTGGGTCGTTAAATCGAATCAGATTTGGGCTTACATTACGAAAAAACATGATCTCATGTCCCCCAGGATTTGTACACGTCATTTGCGGGTACATTGAAGAAGAATTGGAACAGTTGTGTAGTATAAGCCTGTAATGAGCTTAATAAGTCTGCAGAAATCAAGGGGCAGATTCGAATGGGAATTTTTTCCGAAAAACTTCTAAACAGGCACATTAGAATATACAATTGTTGTTTTTAGAAAGTGAAACTTTCTAACTGAAGTGTATTCCGTCCGTCCGTCCGTCCGTCCGTCACTACAAAATCTTGTGGTAGCCATATCTTTACAACGAAATGACGCAGGGATATGTGACCTTCACCAAAACATCGGCCTTAAAATCTAGTTGTGCCTTTTGATACCTTCGGTGACCTGAGGTCAACCGTTTGACCTCAGAAAATTATTTTCTGTATATAATTATCAAAAAAATCGTGCATTTGCTATCTTTCCAACGGATTGACGTACGAACATGCGACCTTTACCAATTACAATCCAAATCTATTTCCCTACCTTACTATAAATCTTTTAATACAAGTTTCACTTTCCTGCACATGCAAACGAAGTTTGCTCAAATCAGTGCAGTGCACGGATTTTTTTTATTTTACCAATGCAATCTTGCGGGCTCTAAATAAACGCTTAACGTTTTGAAAATTTTTACTTATTTAAGGTCAGTCTGATCTATTGAGACGAATCATTTAATATGAATAGGTAAATTTAAGAAACGTTCAATGAAATAAAGAAACGGGTCGAACACTTCATTATTGGGTCAAATACGGGCATAAAAAGAGTTTAAAAATGATATCCTATTATGAAAGTCATCACAGCCGAATTTTATATGTATGTTTAAGTAGTGAATATTTAAAATCATCTGCTCCCATGGCAAGTAAAGAATTTTGTGAAACTCAAATCTAATTTTTTAAACCAAATTAAAAACTGTTGACTATAGGCGAAAGATTATGTAGGTGACTACATTTTATTGTTTTAAAACTTTTTATTTAATTTAAGAACAATTCATTATTTAATAAGAAGAAAGATCTCTAATGAATAGGTGCTCACAACGAAAATAAAAAGGAGGATTGCTTAGTTTTGGCTTTTAATCTAACTGGACGTGTCTCATATTTATTACTCGCTCAGCTACGCCTTCCAAATAAATAATCTTAAATTATTATATAATTATTTATAAGGAGTAAAATAAATATTAGGGTAGATACATGAAAAAGGAAAAAAGAATTTCCAACTCTACAGAAAGTCTTATCATGTTTCTATTTCCTTGAATTATGTGGGAAATAAACTGACACGGTAATTCAGAAAAATTTAATAGGAGTCCGTCATATTGAGATAAACAACGAAGTTTCCGGATTGTATACAGAGTATCGCCATTTTAACAAATAGCGAGGACTACGCTCTAGCAAAATGTTTAATTTAAATTTCTTTTAATAAATCTCAAAGCAAAAGGTTGAGGTTTCGTAAGGACTCCAACTAAACCTTCTAAGGAAGGTTCGATTCCTGCAAACTCGGTGTCAAATTGTTGAAAAATGCTTGTTGAAAATAAGAACAAATGATTTCTGGCCAAACGCTCGCCAATACAGGACCTTCTTCCCGTCGAAAATGCCATGACTTCTTTTTCTCGTATCGGATTTCCTTCGAAGTCCAGAAACCTTTCTGGGCGAAATACATTTGGGTCACCCCAAATTCCCTCATCATAGTTGGCTGCATAAAGATTTCCTACAATCATCGTGTTTTTCGGTATAAAAAATCCCTTAAACTCCACGTCCTGCATCGCTTCGTGGAAGAGTCCTAAGGGGCCAATGGAGGACCTGCGCAGTGTTTCGTTTATTACAGCTTGCGCATATGGCATATTCGATTCATCACCCAGGTTCGGTGTTCTATCTAGTCCGATTTTTGAGTCTATTTCGTCTTGAAATTTGCGTCTAATTTCCGGAAACTTGGTTAGATACAGACAAAGCCACTCCAACGATATTGATGTGGAATCGTAACCCCCAATGAAAGAGTCATAGGCGGATCCCACGTAATATTCTTCAGCTTTATAGTAATTGTATTAAAAACATATTTTTTTCAAATAATTAACCAGCAAGAGCAGACTATGATGTTCTTTGCTTGCATATATGAATAATCCTTCATTGTAAAAGGCTTAGCTTTTTAGGGATGATCTGCTCTTATTGGAATCTTTCCAACTGTGGAAGCACAAGCAAATCTGAATAACAGGGGACTGACAAAAAAAATCCTACCATCATTCTGGAATTTTCCTGAGCCCTTTGTAATGCCTTCCTTTTTGTCCAGAAATAGATCGGTCAAATCTCGGGGTTGGCCTGGAACCCACGTCAGATTATGAGCGTTGAATGTTTTGATTAAATGTTTCATTCCATCACGAATAATCTTCTTCCTTTTTTCCGAGAGGAGAAAGTCCAGGAAGCTGTTGAATATTGCTATCATTTCCCATTTGGTCGGAAGTTCTTGAGCACTAAAAAATCAAAAGCTTTGAATTTTATTGAAGAAAATAACATCACAGGCACCTCTCGTTGTAAGAGACAAGAAACCTACGGTATTTCAAGGGGTTTTGTTTTTTACCCTAAAAGTTTTGCTATTTTTGCTAATTCCAATGTTAATTTTTTGTACATTCGCTTGTAATTTAAAAGTTATAAAACGTAAACATTTTTTAGCACCTGCTTAAGTTTCGAAGTAACAGGAGCATTTCAGGATCATCATGGGATTTCCTCTCACCCAGAAGTATCTCCCAAATTACATTAAAAATGTATATTTGAAAGAACCCAGTCATTTGCAATGGACTGCCCTTTGTGGATTCAATTTTCTCCAAAATAGGAATTACTTCTTTAGTAATTCGGTCCTCGACGGTACTCTTTAAGCCTTTGGAATTTAACGCCGAATGGAAAAACTTGCGCTGCTCGAGTGTACCAATATCATCACCTCGGACAACACCTACAGAAAGGAAATACAAATTCGTCTTGTATTTTTTTGTTGAAGCTGTTAGAAGTTTCAAATATTTAGAGTGTCATCAACGGGTTGGGCAAAAATGTGGACATACTTTTTCTCCCCAATATATTCATAAATCTTATGGCAGGTCGTCCAGAAAATTCTTTCAGGCTAAGGGCTTCACGAATCAACTGAGCATCACTTATGGCTATAGCTCTAAACCCAATACAGAAAACATGTGTATTCAATGCGAAGGTAAGTATTTTACATGGTTTTAAAACATGTTGCAAAATTGTGCAGAGTGTGTCTTACGGCATGTTTCCGAATTTAATGCTAACAATTGGTCCGTATATCTTCCTCCATTTGAGAAGCGTTTGCCAAGGTCTGGTCCCCAGCAAGTGCATGTGCCCTAGTACGGGTAAACCCCATGGTCCTGCAAGAGAACGCAAGTTGCAGTTACAGTATTAATAATTGATGCAAATAGATGTGATTAATTTAGAGTACACTATTTTAGATTTTTTGCATGTTCAAAACAACTTACCTGGTGCCTGGCGGTTATATTTGGCCTTAAATTGTGCAAAAATGAGTAGGGACACCAGCAGTATGGCGATGGCCAAAATAATCTCCATGCTGCAAGTTTCTGGACTCATATTTGAACGGAAATTGAAATAATACTTCAGAAAAGAATTGTACAGTTTCAAGGAGCACTTGAGTTGACAAAAATTTGCTGATAAATGTCTCTCGCAAAACTTGACTTCAACTTTATTCACAGTCTCGGCATTGAATTCATGAGAAAATAGCGATTGAATATAAATTATATTGGAGATCCCAAGGTGCATATTAGGGTTAACCAGCACAGTCGCTGTTAATTTAACGGACTAGTTTTAGTTATCTTATCATTTAATACCATCTTAAGACTTTAAGAAAATTCTTTCCCAACACGTGTTGTTATTAATGATTGTATAATTAAGCTGAAACCATTGTCACGTCGAGGTTGAGTGTTTGACCGATTGTCATAAAAATGTAAAATTCGGAGTATTCTAAATTAACAGATTACATAATTATCTTGGAATAAATATTTGAAAAAAAATCCGGGAATTGAGAAACACGCGGAGCTTAACATTTCCTATCGCCCTTCTTGGTAGAAAAATGTGCTTATAAAAACTATAGTTCTGAAATTATAAAATTTTTAATCAACTGTGAACACATAACATCATTAAATATGTTTTTTCTCACTGGCACTCTTCAGCTTAGATTTCGCTCTTTCTTGCTTTATTTTGTTTTGCCATGCAAAAGGATTTTTTCCTGAGTATCAAAAGCTCTGGCAAAAGATGCACGGATGACCAATTTAGGACTTCAATTCAAAACTGTTAAAATCTTACTGTGACTTTATGACTTTTGTATGTCTTTATGAACTATGAGGTCAGAACTACTGAGCTTCGGGCTAGCTAATCTCAGCGGTTTTGGACAAAATTTTAAAATTAAATATCAAGTGGCATTAAATAGTTACTACTTCCGTCCTTTTTATTGCAAAGAAATCAAGAGATAGCTAAGAGATACATATGATATCCTGCAGATGATTGAGTATGAGAGATATGTTTCATTCTGCTGACGAGTCTCAGTGGAGCTAGTGTGTAACGTATGCTTATACGTATAATGGGATTCGTTGAAACAGTATACGTTCATATATGACGTTCAGAGGCATGTGAATAGAGAGCGTTGTGGCGTGAAAGTCCTTATCCCTGTTTAAGGTTCCTCACGGATAGGATAAATGGCTTATCCTATCCGTATCCTATCCTATCCGCAAATTCTCGGATAAATTAAAACTTAATCCGATCCTATCCGGTAATGTCGGATAAAGTTTTTATGTTATCCGAATCCTATCCGAAAATTTCGGATCGGATATAATATGTATCCGTATCCGACGGATACTTGCAACGAGAAATCCGATCCTATCCGCGGATATCCGAAGTCATCCGCGGATATGGTTCTAATTTGGAAATTATTCTTGCAAATTCATAAAAAGTATTTATTCAAATACAAAGTGTCGAAAAAGGTCCTCCGGTTTACGTGGAGTCAATATAGGATTACATAGTATGAATATTACGCTTATCATTTATTCACCCCTGCAATAATCATTCTTCTCTTTGTAATATGAAATATACAATTACCGCAACTATAGGCGCAACTAGGGATGCCAATGATCTGGTCCAAACCATTATTAATGGTCTTGGATTGGTCTGGTCCGATCTGATCCCAGATTTGTATGGTCTGGTCCGGTCTGATTCAACGCTTGGACCAGACCAGATACAATTGGTCCAGATTCAGGACCAGACCAGACTACAGGACCATGGTCCCAAAAGTACGCAAAATAAAACTTTATGAATTAACGAAATCCTACGGAACAAATTAAAAATGTCATTTCTGGGGACAAAAGAAGAATTTGACTGGATAAAATGTGATTATTTAATTGCTATCAATGGTTTTCTGGACCACGGTCCGGGCCATAGTCTTTGGTCTGGTCTGGTCCGAAAAAATTGTTGGTTAACATTTCGACACTCAAATTTGAATTGGATGGTTTTAAACTTCCTGTATGACAGTTAATTTCCTTGGTAGGACTTAGATGATAAAGATGAGTAAATTTAGTAGCAATATACTGTGTGTTTTTGTGTTTGTTGAAATAGAAAAGCGTATTTTCGTCGTTTTGCTATCAATTACTTCATTCTACGACCGAAATTTGTTAGGCCGGTAAGCAACAGATGGCAGATAAAACTATCCGCGGATAACCGCAGATATCCGACGGATTATCCGAAGCTCAAGATTCTATTATCGTATCCGTGCGGATTACTTTAACCTTGTATCCTATCCTATCCGCATTATTTTAACGGATAGAATGTGCCTATCCGATCCGGGCGGATAAATGCGGATAGGATAAATTCATTAATTATCCTATCCGAAATTTATCCGATCCGCGGATATGCGGATATATCCGATCCGTTGAGGAACCTTATCCCTGTTCGTGGTCATCTGCGTTACTCTATACCTTTACTGTAGCTGTACCACTTCTAGTAATTACAAGTCTGTGTACGTGTGCGAGTGACATACAAGCTTAAAATTATTCGGGGGTACGGATGTATAATACAATATTTTTTAAATCAATATTTGGGATATATGGAGTACAGCATACTTATTAGAGCGATCTTACCCAGGTCAAATATAAACAGCATACAGTATGAGTGAGCGTAAAACGGTCAGACGCACCTTGTAACCATTCGAGGCGGAAAAACTTTATTCGTAATTGAAAGAATGAAGGCGATATGGAAGTATGTAAATGAAAATCGGATTATAATCCACTAATCCCAAATTTAGAATATCTCAAGACGGTTTTCCAGGAATTATTCAAAACAGCTGAATATTGACGCAAGTGCTGAGGTAATTACTGCACCATCAAACAATATTGCAAAGTCAAATCTACAAGCATACACAAAGCTATAGGAATATTCCTGAACTTGGAAATACTTCCAAAGAAACTGTTCACATGACATTGACCTTATTTGCATTATAATTTTAAGACGGGTTCTTGTAGGGATGCCAATGGTTTGTTCCGTACCATTTATAATGGTCCGTTATTGGTCTAGTCCGGTCTGGTCCCAGATTTTTATGGTCTGGTCCGGTCTGATCCAACAATTGAACCAGACCAGATACAATTGGTTGAGCTTCAGGACCATACCAGACCAAACCACAGGACCATGGTTTCAAAATTACACAAAATAAAAATTTATGAGTTAACGAAATCCCATTGAACAACTTAAAAATGTCATTTCTGGGGATAAAAGAAGAATTTGACTGGATAACATGTGATTATTTAATTGCTCTCAACAGTATTCTGGACCATGGTCCGGACCTCCGGACCATGGTCTTTGGTCTGGTCTGGTACGAGCGACTGGATCAGACCATTGGTCTGGTCTGAGCTTTGGACCGGACCAGTTTCATAAAATCGGGATCAGACCAGACCATTGGCATCACTAGGTTCTTGTATTTCTCGCAACATTGTCGCATCATTCCATGTTAACGAACATGTAAATTTTAGATGTTTTAATCCCCAACATTTTCTATGCTTTTATTGTGATTTTGATATTTGTAGCTAAAGATTTCGCCATCATGAAATATTTCAAAACTTGTGGCAGTAACAAAATCTTTGATGACTGTTCCCTCATGTTTCATAAGGTGAAATAAAGCATTGCGGGCGTAGAAGTATAATATGTGAAGTCGTAAAATGTTAATTGCTTCGGTGACAACTTTGTCAAACTCCTACGTCCCTTGTTGTTATACTACAGTAATGTATTCGTGTCCTTAGTACGGAGAATTTGCTTTCATATCAATCGTATATCATGCATGATTTCATACATTTGTTCACATTAATTAGTAGTCACTGCAACTGAATTGAGAAAAAATCGAGTGAAAATCTTGTCCCCAGTATGATATTCCTAAACAATTATCCAAAATGTCGCAAAAATATTTTCGAAAGGCAAAATGTTATGTCTGCCGGTGGTACATTTACGGGCCGGGCTTATGACGGGTGGGGGGTAAAAATGTACATAACTGATCAATAAAAACTTCCAAAATTTTAAGGTTTTGAAATTGTACCCAAATTTCTTTCAACATCAATTCGTGGCATTTCTGATGCTGTTCTAGATATCTAAAAAATGTGTGAATGCCAGAATTCAAGTAGCGAAATGCGTAACTGAATCAGGTAATAGTGGAAACCGCTAACTGCGTTTCCGCATCCCAAAAAATTCTATAAACTGTAATAATTTACAGTTTATAGAATTTTTGTCACAGTTTTCCCAACGTGTTTTCTAAAATTTAAGACAAAAAACAACAATAATACAAGTATGTGGTTCAACCCGGGCTTGATATTTGCAATTTATTATGTATTTGAACATTTAAAGTTTTGTTTTTGAAATTTGACATTCAATAAAAAAAATACTTAACTTTCGACAATTTTAAGTATTTGAGAATTATTAGAGATCAACACCCTAACGTTCTGAGTTACAATTTATGCGAAATGAGGGAGCTGACGGATATAAGCAAAGCAAAAAAAGTTGAAATTGTATATTTTTACCTACTTAACAATGCACTCAAAATCTTGAAATATCAAAGATCTCGAATCCGTTACATTTTTCAAAACCTGATTATTTGTTCCTGAGTGATGTACCCTGTGTTATATCATGCTGAATTGTACAACGCTGAGAACTTATTAGATCCATGTAACGTAAATCATAGATTGCGTAAGTACATTAGCACACAATTGTTTTAGTGTACAATCTTACAGCACGTGCATACTTGCAGATGTAGATACGTATCTGGAACAGTCATAGTGAAGCTATGACTTAATTGCAAGACCATTCAAATTGTTAACTTCATGTCTTCATTAATGCGGAATGTTAATCTCCAAAAATTACAATAATTCAAATAAGTGCAGTGCAGGCTCTGTAAACTACGACGGATTGCTCATTAAAGTTAAAACATTATTGTTTAGGTAAATAGATACAAATCCAGCTTTAGACGTGATCCATGCGGACGTCGAGAAACCATTTTTAAATTTGAAATTCATATATAAAACATTATCATTAAGCAACGGCGGCGAATCGCTCAAATTTATCTGGAAGATAAAGAAGATCCTAACCACGTTTTTTCAAAATCATTTCAAATGGCTCATGTGAGAGTACCATCCCGACATTGGGCTCCAAATTCGGTAGTTTTTCATCCACTGATATGTCAAACATCTGTAGCAAGCTCGTAGTGAAGAGAAATAATTGCTGCCTTGCTAGACTCTCCCCTATGCAAACACGTTTGCCAGTTGAAAAAGCCATTAAATTTTCATTCTTCTTGAATTTCCCATCCGACCCAATGAACCTCTCGGGTCGGAAGTTTTGCGGATCACCCCAAATCGTTTCGTCAAAATTTACTCCGTACAAGTTTCCAATAACCATGGTATCTTTTGGAATGAAGAATCCATGAAATGTTATGTCCTCAGTCGTGCTGTGCATCGCAATGGGAGCCACAGAAGAAAACCGCAGGACTTCGTTGATAACGGCTTCAGTGTACGGCATTGAAGATCGATCCTCCAAAGAGGGGACCCTTTCTTTCCCGATAATTCCATCAATTTCTTCGTGCAATTTCCTTTGCACGGTCTTGTAATGGATCAAGTATGCACATAACCATGCCAACGTATTACTCGTCGTTTCTGCCCCAGCTCCGAACAAATCTATCAAGGAATAAAGCATAACGTCGTTCTTCGAGTGGAAACTTGAATGAGGATCGCTGGTTTTTTGTACTTCATCAACAAACGCATCTACGTAGTCTCTTGGATGATTTTCTACGTACTCGATACTATGAATTTGAATCTGCTTCTGCATAAAACGCTTGATCTTCGAAGTATTTCCTATTGTTCTTTCAAACCCTGAAAGTTTAGGGGCCATTTTTGCGAACCAAGGAAGAAACATTGCCAGATTTCCAAGGAAACTTGCCTCATCCACTGCCCTGTAAAAACAATAGAAAAATAATTGCTTTGTACCCACCAACATGTTTGAAGAACGACAAATGTCTGCTTTCCCCTTCGCAGCACTAACCCTTGAGGTGTGCCTTGCATCGATGCGAAATACATTTTTTTAATTTTACCCCTTAGAAAATTTTAAATCTTACGACGTTAGGCCACGCAATGCAGCTTTGGACTCCGGATCATCTTCCTTCACTCTGTCACCGAACATTATGATCCACAAAGCATTGAGTACCGGAACGCTAAACAAATTTTTAACCTGAATCCGCTCACCCTCCCTTCCTAGTAAAGAGTTCAGCAACTGTCGAATCTCTTCCTGGACTTTTACTCCCATTACATGAGTTCCGTAACCAAAGTCCCGAAACGTTTTCAAAGTAAACCGACGCTGCTCCATACATTGGACCCCTTCGGTTGGAAAGATTCCTGAAAATAATTCGTATTATATACAATGTATATCGAAATAGCACGAACAGAATTCATTGAATGGAGCTTACCTCTTATAATTCCGTCCTCGCATCGGTCCGTAAATAAATTTAATTTGGGCCGTCCAGCAAAAGCATTCATATTCATGGATTCTCGAATCAATTTCGGATCGTTGATTACCACAGTTCTGATTACAAGGGTATATTAAATTAAAAAGGTTTAAATATAAGGAGCAGTCTCATTTGAAAAAAAAATTTGTTACCGATAACTCCCAAACCAAATCCCAATTAAGGGCCCGTAAGTCTTTTTCCAATCCCATAGTGTTTTATGAGGACTTGATCCGAGTAAAGGAAGATGGCCCAGTAAAGGTAGTCCAATCGGACCTGCAACAATTAAATGCATCAAAATGTATGTCCGTATAGCCAGAACAGATTCCGAGGTCGTTGTAAAACAAAATTCTATTGAAAAAATGGATTAAGTGTACTTATGTATGTATATACCTGGTGGAAAATTGTTTACCCGCTTTTTCATGTAACTAAGAACTGTGGCGAAGACCACGAGCAGAAAAATTATTTCAATAATCATTGTTCCTATCCTGTGTGTTATCTTCACCTCCTTGAATGACTCTCTTGTGTGTACCCCAACTTTCCACTCAACTTGTGGACTTAGTCAGTTATTACTTAAGGCTTTTGTTTTGTTGCAAGTTGCTATTTTTAAGAGGTTTATCAAGACCATATTTTTCATCAATTTACTCATGCTCCTAATCCTTGCCTGGGAAACTTGATAATGCTCTTTTGAGTTCAATTGCGGAAATGCAATATGAACAAACAAATGTGCATGTAAGCAGTAGTATAGTTTGAACAGCAAGGTGGGAATAATTTTCAGTGAAATTACTGAAAAATAAACTACATTTTCCTACAAAAGCTACCTTTCCTTTCAATGACACTACAGTATGAGAACAGGGAGTGGCTGTAGTTCATAACACGTGAAGAGTTTTAAACAATTATTTTGATCGGACCTTGTATTAAATAAATTCCACGTGGACATATTTATGAACGAGCTAAACCAGGGTAATTCAAAAGATTCCACGTACATGAAAAACTTGATATAACGGATTCCCACGGGATCGGTAAAATTTGTCCACTAAAAAAAGTTTCCGTTGTATGCATATAACAGATAAACTCCCTTATATAATTTCCGAAATGACAATCAAGCCTGATTAGGAATATTGACTTAATTTCGTCGAAATAGACTAATAATATAATAATTATTCAACTGTGGAAATATTGAATTGATGAAATATAGAAGTAAAATAATTGTTTTATTCCTCGACACGCAAAAACGTAGTTATTGGCCACAAACTATTAATTACCACAAACTCCGTAAGTAAAGACGTTATGCCACAGTCCAGGACCCAACAGGTCGTTTGCCGCTGGTCCGGTCGTTGTAACTCGTCCCGTGAGGGAGCCTTTCGTGGGACAAAATCAAAAACGATAAAGTTTTACAAAAGCGCTTTGCTTTAATAATGTAAATATATTCACACTTACATACGCGCAAAAGCACGTGCAGAGCTGCTTGTATATACACCTACATACGTATAGTGACATGTCTGAACATTGGTTTGGATTTTATTCGAGTTGCGAGAATGGATATTTCTTATTGGATCAAACATGCAAAAATTCAAGCGAGGAAGGCCCCCTGTAAAACTTTCAAAAAAAGCAAACTTTCAGACACTTTTAGTAGTGTCTACGATTCCACCAACTTTCATTTAGTTCTGCAGTTTACATCGGAAGACTTTGCTTGTCAGTATAAATACAATACTGAAATGCAATAACACAAAATACCCGATACTGAAACAAGAGGAAATTACAATAAAAATTACAATAACAATTAACTAACTAAAACTAGATTTAATAAAGAATTAGAATATGGCAACTTGATTTAAAAAGATTAAATATAATATAAAAACGGTAAAGTCGACTCTCCCATTCACAGCATCAGTTTTCAGCTAATATAGTTTTCATTTTTCCAGTACTACAACGGTTTCACTTAGGCAGTATTTACTCGAAATTTTTGAATTATCGAAATTGATTTTTGCAAGTTAATGTATTAGTTTTTCCCAACTATAGGTTCATAATAATTCAGAGGACTAGTTAAACCCCTCCGAAAAGGAATTTAAGGGTTCTCTGATATACGTATTGAGTACTACTCTTATTAAATCTTCATATTTGCATGTACTACTTCACTCGAAGGTTTAATTCCTATTCTGACACAAATGTGGGATAATTTTTCCCAACAAGGTATGCTGAATGTATAATTATTCTCTATATAATATGATGAATGTAATATTAATTTTTTCTTTGACTGAGTTTTAATAAGATTAGATTTTGCAGTCAACTCTGAATGTTTCTAATGCATAGCAGAGTAACAGAGTGAACGTAGGGTAATAAATACCCGTAAACTTTACTTTCCATACTGTGTTCGTCGGAGCGCTAAATTGTTCAAACAATTTGACACCAAGGGGTCAAATTCAATTGTTGTTTTGTCTTTATTGAGCTGAACTTTATTCACAATGATTTTTTTTCAAGCAATTAAAATTATATTGCGCTGTCTACTTCTAGTTTTTGTAACATTGCTTGCTCTTCCATATAGATTTTTTGTTTTTACGCTGGCAAAGATTTTCAGACCTGAACTAGAATTATCAACTGGACTTACACGTCACTGTAGTAGCACGGAGTCTGATGGCAGTGTTACACCAGTAAATATTGCGGTCGTTCTAACAGTTGATGGTCGCTTGAACGTGGATGAATTCAGGGATTTATTTTACACGCGTGTCCTACAAAAAGTAATACAAGCATTATATTTTTTAGCATAAGTAGCTAAGCATAACTTGCAACTAACATTCAAACTTTACCAAATACATTTTTATGTTTACAGCGGGACAGACAAGGAAATCTGATGTTTGGTAAATTTTACAAAACCATTACACATTTCCTGGGTTACCCTTGTTGGACAAGAGAGAAGAATTTTGATCTTGCAAACCACATCGTAGAATTTGACTATCATCTGGAAGGCATAAACTGTTTTGACGAAAATCGTTTGACAACATTTTTGACGAAACTTATGAACGAACGTTGGGTAGGCGGGAAAAGTTATTGGAATATAACCTTGGTTCCTGACTACAACGAAGAAGTCACGACTTTGATTATCCTAAAGTGGCAACATGCCTTGGCTGATGGGTTTTCAATGAGAAGCGTCTTGGAAGCACTATCTGTGCATGAGACACTTCCGATGCCATGGGACAGAAAGAACGATTCAAGAAATGTTAAATCGCTGAAAAATAATATTCAGTTAGCTACTCAAATGTTAAAGAATTTCTGGAAAACCCTGAGGTCGATATTACTTTTCCCATATCATTTAGCGAGTTTTAAGGCTAAGGCCGCCAGCCACGAAGTTAATTTATGGGTAACGGATGTAAACGCCAGAAGGGACGAGTACGAAATCTCGTTCACAAAATCGTTTCCAGCCGACGCAATAAAGGCTGCACAAGCCAAGTTTGGGGTTGGCTTCCAAACCGTATTGTTCACAGCTGTAAGTGCTGCTCTAGAAAGGGCTCTGAAGAAGTACGACCTGCCGACCGTTAACATGTTCAGGGTTGCACAAATGAAAATGCCCTCGGTTTTATGCCTGCCCTCCTGAAAATGCCCTGAAAATGCCCAAAACGCCGAAAATGCCCTGAAAATGCCTTACTCTGAAAATGCCCGGCATTTTGGGCATTTTCGGCAGGCATTTTGGGCATATTGGGCATTTTTATAGAAACTTATACACTATGACCAGTATAAATCGTTTAGCGAATATAAGGGAGTTTTTCGTAGTATAATCAAACCCATCCAGTTTTAGAAAATGTTATACTTGATTTAAAAAAAAAGAATTTAATTCGTCTAATTCCCTAATGGCTATTTTAATAAGCCCCAACGGAGTTGCAAACCTTCAACGCTGTACATTAAAAAAACTTTTGGATTTGGAAAGAACAATTTGCAGTGCCAGCATAAATTCCGTATTTTGATAATGGCTTGTAAAGTATAGAAAATTTTACACTTTCATTAGATACAATGCGACGGTTATAATATATGTCAAAACTTGGAGCTTCCGTGGCAAATTTTGTGTCGACTTTGAAAACTGCATTTAATCAGCCGTAGTAAACCAGTGTAATAATTCTAGGAGTTCAAAATGTAACAATAAATACATTTAGATGACGACGAGTTTTGAAGCTCCCAAACAATGATATCGTTAATCTATTTTATCTTTTTGTGTTGCATCTTTGCCCGAATATGTTTGTTCTTGAAATCTAAATCATAATTACAGACACGGTGTACAAGCGAATTTTTACAACAAAATAAGGAAAATAGAATAATAATAATTATTTTTCCATAAATATGTCTATATCAACTGGTTCCAGGTTTCAACCTTTTTGGTAACAGTTTGCTTCTATAATTTTATCATGTAATCCAGTTGAATATTAAAATTATTTTCAACATACTGTTTTGTGACTTATTTTGCAAAATTAGCAGGTAGCTAAAGTCATATATTTAAAAAATTGGAGTGAATATGCCAAAAATGCCTGCCCTAGGCTGAATATGCCCAAAATGCCCAAAGTGCCATAGATGCCCAAAATGCCATGAAATGAAAATGCCCAAAATGCCAGGGCATTTTGGGCAGGCATAATGCCGAAAATGCCATGGCATTTTCAATTGTGCAACCCTGAACATGTTATTAGCTGATTACTCCAAACCGGTTTTACCACATCCCAAGGGGCTGACGAATAGTTTGTAAGATTTTGAGCTCTTGAATTATTGTTTCATGAAAGTTGTCCAATGCACTAACATAAAGCCTAATTTATTGATTATCAGCTACGTTGGCCATATTTTGGTTCCATGGAAGGTTAATTCGACTGAAGATAGGCTGCGTAAAACTGAACCAAGCTTTCAGAAACATCGATTATCAACTATCTCGACGGTTTTCTTCTACATATTAGAAATGTCTGCCATCCTGCCTGGTAAATTGTCATGGATGATCACTTACCCTCTCTTTCAATTTGTTCACATGGTCTTCACCAGCTTTCCGTATATGGGGGAGGTTTCACTGAACAATGTCCGAGTGTCGGATACAGTTTCATTTTTTGCGACACCCTTTCATTCAGCAGGTATGTATACTTGAATAAATATTGCATTAGTGATTTGATACACTTTAAGAAGTAGAAAACACGGAACACAAATTTATCAAAATAAGTAGTGAATGAAAATACACACATTCCAGATTTCACTGCCGTTGTTACTGGGTCGTTAAATCAAATCAGATTCGGGCTTACATTGCGAAAAAACATATTCTCATGTCCCCCAGGATTTATACACGTCATATGCGCGTACATTGAAGAAGAATTGGAACAGTTGTGTGTAAGCCTGAAATGAGCTTAATAGCTTGTAGGAATCAAGTGGCAGAAGCGAACGAGAATTCTTTCAGTAAACTTCAAAAACCACACATTAGAATATTCAATTGCTATTTGTTTTTCTTATTCGAATTGGGATAAATCATTTATTATGAATAAATAAATCCAGGATACGTTTCTGTATTTACAACAATGAAATGTTAATTTTTCGTTCAAATGAATTAAATATTTTAAATGTACATATGTAAAATAATTTATCCTTATTGGGCCAAATGTGGGAATAAACATTTGATTAAATATGATATCCTGTTATGAAAAACATCACGGCTGAAATGTATATATAAGTAGTGACTATTTAAAAAAAAGTTGAATTACAATAAATAGAATTACTGGAATATAATTTAAAATAACTTGAAGTATTTCACGGAAAAGTAATGTAAACACGAGGTTCCATAACTCTCTTCTATAGGGCAAGTTGTGCCTTGGGTTTCGTACATTCCCATCAGAAAAAGACTGGAAAATACCCAAAATACATAGGATATACGGCATATTGGATATTTTGGCAGAAACATGGTTGGCTAAATTTTTAAAAGTGCCATTATCATGAGATCCCGTTTAGTTGTACACATAGATTAATAAATTACGTAAAAATATATCCCTTGGATTGCTTCCTCCTAGTCGTTATAAAATTAAAACAATAACTTGGCCAATCGTGTTTGCAAGCGTGAGTCTTTGCAGGGAAATTTGCAATAAATATGATTTATAATTTCAATAATTTTTTTCTATCTTAAAATTTGAGTTACCAGCTGCAGCTGTAATACGTAATAATGTATTTATTTTTTTATAGTTTTTGCGAGTAGGCTCATACAGAAAAGTTTAATAAATACTAATGAGATACACGTAGACCCTTATTAGATTTTTGTATTTTACCATATTGCTACAATTTGATGTTTTGATAATCGATTGTTGCGATTTCTATATACCAGTTGTCCAAACTGTTTAAAATTACGGTTTATTTCTAGTATATTTTGATACATAATAATGCTAACCAATTAATAGGGTTCTAAATTAGGAATGTTGACTCTACTATCACGTTAGACACGGAGTCCGATTTTCGAAATGTATCCAAACAAACAAATATTACTTGTATGTACATTTTATTACTTTAATAATTAGTTTAAGAGCAATTCATTGCTTAATAAAAAGAAATATCTTTTAAGAATAGATGCTTACAACGAAAATAAAAAGGAGCATTCTATTATTATTATTAATCTTCGTTAGTCAAAGGAGTCAATATAAAATTTTTTTCACCTTGATTTCAGTTTAGGCTTTTAATGTGACTGAACTTGCTTCATATTTATTACTCGCTGAGCTACGCTTTTTAAGTAACTAATCTTACAATATATATTTATAGCGGTAAAGCCACCGCGGTGGTTTGAAATGTTACTCTTAAAAAAGAGTACGACACAGGCTAGTGGCTTTACCGCTAGTAACAATAAAATTCTTTCCTCACGTTTTTGAATACATTTTATTTTTATTAAAAATGTTACTTTACAAGTTACAAACTTCCTTAAATACACCGTTGCTTATGTACGTTCCGTCAACTTTGCGCATCATTTTACCTAGAGCTGCGCAGCCAGCTATTGCTGGAAGGAAAAGGCTTCATAGTTTGTTCATTCTGTTGCATGATTATGAATAGCTGACTGTGCAATGCTAGTACCTATATATTTATATATAAACAGTAACGTACCATACAGAAAAAGGAGGCTAATGGTTTAATCGGCTAGTATTAAACATTGGATTTCCCTGCTGAATCAAATGTCCCTTCTGGGAGGTCCTCAACAATTTCAATAATCCCTGCTGAAAAAAAGGTCAACGATTTTCAAAGTCCCTGCTGGAAAAAATAATTTCCCTGGAAGTCGTCAAATCCCTGTCAAATAAAGTCAACCAATCTAAAAATCCGTTTGCCTAACAAATTTCCCTGAAACCGCCAATAAATTTTAAAATCCCTGTTTGCAAAATAGAATCCCTGACCTTTGAGATTTTCCCTGCCGGAAATATTTTTTCCCTGCCACAAATATTGTTTTCCCTGGGAAGAATCTTCCCGTCTTCCCACAAAAATCCGACCCCTGGTGAGTATTAAAATATTCTAGACAAAATGACACGGATAATGAGATGCATAAATAGCCATCGGCTTCGCCAATGGGAAATACATACACGCAAATTGTAACTACATTCAGAATACATACCGCAAATAAGCCGGGTAGTTTGCCTTTAGGGTAATTGGTAATCTCAATCGCAAATCAATAGGAGCTTTTAGCCTTGAAGAGGGAGAGCAAAGATTTAATTTTCATCATCGTAAAATTATGTTCTCAAATATCGGATCAAGCCACCGCCTGGATTGGCGGATAATCCCAATTTCCCAATAACAACACCGACGCAGTCTAGCTAGATTATTATGATCCTCGAGTATTAAAATTATATTGCCGGAATGATTTTTTTCAAATCGAACATTTTTTTACATGATTTTCTTCTTTTCTGAAACACAACTTTGAAGGATTATAATCTAACATTACAGAACTTCTTTAAATACATAATCATTTTTCGAGATTCCCTCTGCTTTTCCCATTATCTCACCGTGTTCTACAGTGTCATTTACAATGAACTTAAGATTTTCTTGTGACTTGGCTCCCTTGAAAGTGCAACATACATTTGACCATGTGAAAAATTAGGTTTCAGTAAACAAATACCTTTGATAATTATTGTTAATTATCATGGGAAGGCTTAAGTCAAATACAGTAAATATTAAGAAAGTCAAGGCATCTTTTCGCGAGACCCCGGGACGGTTGCCTGTGACAATGTTCCCCGCCCTTGTTAGTGTATAATACTTTGGTAGTATTGGCACACCACATACATACCACATGTAAGGCATGTAGCCTTTATGGTAATGTGTACTCGCAAAACTAAAAAGCGCGTTAAGGAGAGGGTGAAGATTAAAAAATGTCCCACCATTTTCACTGTCATCATCACCTTCAATTTATTGTATTAGGGCAAGGAGTAAAATAAACATTAGGGAACATAGAAAAGGAACAAATAATTTCTCTACAGAAATTCACTGTTGTTTATATTTCCTTGAATTACGTGGGAAATAATTTGACACCGTAACCCAGGAAATTTATAAGGAGTTCGTCATACTGTATAAAGACACAACAAAGTTTCAGGTTTTTATTTAGTGTCGATATTTGAAGAACTAGCGCGAACTACGCTCTAGCAAAATGATTAATTTCAATTTCTTTTAATAAATTTCAAAGCAAAGTGCTGAGGTTTTTATAATCACTCCAACTAAACCTTCTAAGGATGGTTCGATTCCTGAAAACTCGGTGTTGAATTGTTGAAAAATACTTGTTGAAAATAAGAACAAATGATTTCTTGCCAAACGCTCGCCAATGCAGGACCTTCTTCCCGTCGAAAATGCCATGACTTCTTTTTCTCGTATCGGATTTCCTTCGGAGTCCAGGAACCTTTCTGGGCGAAATACATTTGGGTCACCCCAAATACCTTCATCATAATTGGCTGCATACAGATTTCCTACAATCATCGTATTTTTCGGTATAAAGAATCCCTTAAACTCCACGTCCTGCATCGCTTCGTGGAAAAGTCCTAAGGGGCCAATGGAGGACCTGCGCAACGTTTCATTTATCACAGCTTGCGCATATGGCATGTTCGTTTCATTACTCAGATTTGGTGTTCTATCTAGTCCAATTTTGGTGTCTATTTCCTTTTGAAATTTGCGTCTAATTTCTGGAAACTTGGTCAAATACAGACAAAGCCACTCCAACTATATTGATGTGGAATCGTAACCCCCAATGAAAGAGTCAAAGACGGATCCCACGTAATATTCTTCAGCTTTACAGTAATAATATTAAAAGCCACTATCATTTTATATAACTGTTTCAAAGGATTAATTAGCAAGTACATCTTAGGATGTTCTTTGCTTGCATATATGAACACCCCTGCACTGTAAAAGGCTCAGCTTCCTAGGGTTGACCTGCTCTTATGTATATGTAAGTTTCTAACTGTAGCGACACAAATCGAAATAACTGGAGACTGACAAAAAAATCCTACCATCCTTCTGGAATTTTCCGGAACCCTTGGTAATGCCTTGATTTTTGTCCAGAAATAGATCGGTCAAATCTCCGGGCTGGCCCGGAACCCACGTCAAGTTATGAGCATTGAATGTTTTGATTAAATGTTTCATTCCGTCGCGAATAATCTTCTTCCTTTTTTCGGAGAGGAGAAAGTGCAGGAAGCTGTTGAATATTGCTATCATTTCCCATTTTGTTGGAAGTTCTTGAGCACTGAAAAATCAAATATCAACTTTTAATTTTATTCAAGAAAATAGCTTCACTGGCCCCTCTCGTTGTAAGAGACAAAAGATCTACGGTATTTAAAGGGGTTTTGCGTTTCTGCATTTTTATTCTTATTTACAGCAATGCTAGTTTTTGTCCATTCGCTTGTAATTTAAAAGTTATAAAAATTACACAACATTTTTTTACACCTGCTTAAGTTTCGAAGTAACAGGAGCATTTCAGGATCACCATGGGATTTCCTCTCACCGAGAAGTATCCCCCAAGTATATTTGAAAGAACCCAGTCATTTTTATTGGACTACCGTTTGTGGATCTAATTTTATCCAAAATTGGAAACACTTCTTTAGTAATTCGGCACTCGACGGTACTCTTTAAGTCCTTGGAATTTAAAGCTGAATGGAAAAACTTGCGCTGCTCGAGTGTACCAATATCATCGCCTCGGACAACACCTACAGAAAGGAAATACAATTCGACCTGTATTTTTTCGTTCAAGTTCTTATAAGTTCAAAATATTTAAAGTGTCATCAACGAATTGGGCAAAAATATAGACAAACGTTTTCTCCCCAATATATTCATAAATCTTATGGTAGGTCGGCCAGAGAATTCTTTCAGGCTAAGGGCTTCACGAATCAACTGAGCATCACTTATTGCTATAGCGCTAGAATCAATACAGAAAACATTGTGTATTCAATGGGAAGGCAAATATTTTACTGTTTCAAAAACATGTTGTAGAATTGTGCAGAGTAAATAATAGGCTGTGTCTTACGGCATGTTTCCAAATTTAATGCTAAACAATTGGCCCATATGTCTTCCTCCATTTGAGAAGCGTTTGCCAAGGTCTGGTCCCCAGCAAGTGCATGTGCCCTAGTACGGGTAAACCCCATGGTCCTGCACGGTCACGAGAACGCAAGTTGCAGTTATAATATTAAAAATTCATGAAAATAGATGTGATTAATTTAGAGCATACTATTTTAGATTTTGTACAAGTGCAAAACCACTTACCTGGTGCCTGGCGGTTATATTTCGCCTTTAATTGTGTAAAAATGAGTAGGGACACCAGCAGTATGGCGATGGCCAAAATAATCTCCATGCTGCAAGTTTCTGGACTCATATTTGAACGGAAATTGAAATAATACTTCAGAAAAGAGTTGTACAGTTTCAAGGAGCACTTGAGTTGACAAAAATTTGCTGATAAATGTCTCTCGCAAAACTTGACTTCAACTTTATTGGCGGTCGTGGCCTTGAATTCACGAGGAAAATTCTTTTAATATCTTAGCTTTACATCCGAGATCCCAGGATTCAAAACGTGGTAGGCCAGCATAGTCGTGGGTAATGGATAAGTTATCTTATCATTTGTTACCATTTTAAGATTTTAGGGAAATACTTTCCCAGCACGTGCTATTATTCATGAAGACCTAAGCTGAAACCATTGTCATGTCGAGGTTGGGTGTTTGGCCCATTGTCCTTAAAATGTGTAATTTGGATAGTATTCTGAATTAAGAGAGAACGTAGTTATCTTGGAATAATTATTTTAAGAAAAATGCCAGGAATTGAAAACCATGTGGAAATTGGCTTTTCCTATTGTCATTCTTGGTAGAGAAAGCTGTCTATAAAAACCAGATCTAATATGAAAACATATATCATCATATCAGAACATAAAATCGTTGAATCTAATCATTCGAGTCAAAATAACTTTATTCTCAAAGAATGAAGGCGATATGAAACTATGGAAATGGTACTCGTATTATAATCCCAAATTTTGAGTATCCGAAGTTATATTTCCAGGAAATATTTAGAACAAGAAATCGGCGGGTCAAATTTGCGTCTACTGCTGGGAACTGTCGAACCGATTTGTCAATCCAATCGTTGGAACACGGAATTTTATAAGGGAAATAGTATTCAGCAAAATATTTCTTTAGGATTTGTCTCATAAATTCCTTATGAGTATATGCATTTAGTACTTTTGGCCGCTACGAACAAATTGTTAAATAAATGGTCCCATAGTAAAAATTTGAAAGGAAGATTAAGCAGGCTCCAGCTGATCCGGGTTTCACAGAGTTTGCTTCGTCAGCGAAAATATGTTCCAACAGACTTTGTGCGGAAGCCCAGATCACTCGTGGTGGAAATGTACTGAGCTTAGACTGTTTCTGTTGTACCTTTCACCCGTAATTCTTAAAAATGTATTGACAAAGGAGTACTACGAACACTTTCTGTGTTTTCAAGTCGCTATCTACATTTTATGCAGTCCAGAGTTAATACAGCATTATCAATCATACTGCCAGATATTGTTGGAGTACTTTGTTGGAGATTTCCAAAGATTGTACGGGTTTGAAAATCTTTCCGTCAACATTCATGGCCTTCTTCACCTGGTTTCCGAATGTGAAAACTTTGGAACTCTGGACTCCTTCAGTGCATTCCCATATGAAAATAATTTGCAACTAATTAAAAAGCTAGTTCGCGGATTTTCCAGACCGCTACCGCAAATTCATAGACGTTTGTGTGAATCATATCATAACGCGCCTAATTCGAGTGATTCTGTTGAAGTTTTAATAAGCCTTTCTTATTGCTTACGCGGGGAAATTGCTGCCTTGCTAGACTCTCCCCTATGCAAACACGTTTGATAGTTGAAAACGGCATTACATTTTCATTCTGCTTGAATTTACCATCTGACCCAATGAACCTCTCCGGTCGGAATTCTTTCGGATCACCCCAAATCGTTTCGTCAAAATGTACTCCGTACAAGTTTCCAATAACGTGGTTTCTTTTGGAATAGCGAACTCATGAAACGCTATGTCTTCAGTCGTGCTGCGCATCGCAATGGGAACTACAGAAGTAAATCGCAGGACTTCGTTGATAACGGCTTCAGTGTAAGGCATTGATGTTCGATCATCCAAAGAGGGGACCCTTTCTTTCCCGATAATTTCATCGATTTCTTCATGCAATTTCTTTTGCACGGTCTTGTAATGAATCAAATATGCACATAACCATGCCAACGTGTTACTGGTCGTTTCTGCACCTGCCCGAACAAATTTATCAAGGAATAAAGCATAACGTCGTTCTTCGCGTAGAAACTTGAATGTGGATCACTGGTTTTTGTACTTCATCCATAAAGGCATCTACGTAGTCTCTCGGATGATTTTGCACGTACTCAATATTATGAATTTGAATCTGCTTCTGCATAAAACGCTAGATCTTCGAAGTATTTCCTATTGTTCTTCCAAACCCTGAAAGTTTAGGGGCTATTTTTGCGAACCAAGGAAGAAACATTGCCAGATTTCCAATGAAACTTGCCTCATCCACGGCCCTGTAATAGCAGGGGAAGTGAAAAATGTTGGACTTATAACCATACTATGATCATACCCACCAAAATGTCTAAGGAACGACAAATATCTGCGCTCCCCTTATCTCTGGGTTGTGCCTTGCATCGTTGCGAAGCGAGAACAGTTTCTTTTATATTCTACCACTTAGGAAATGTTAATATACTTACGAAGTTAGGCCACGTAAAGCATCTTTGGACTCCGGATCATCTTCCTTTACTCTGTCACCGAACATTATGATCCACAGAGCATTGAGAACAGGGACGCTGAACAAATTCTTAACTTGAATCGACTCACCTTCCCTTCCTAGTAAAGAGTTAAGCAACTGCTGAATCTCTTCCTGGACGTTTGTTCCAATTACATGAGTTCCGTGGCCAAAGTCCCGAAACGTTTTCAAAGTAAACCGACGCTGTTCTACACATTGGACCCCTTCAGTGGGAACGATTCCTAAAAATAATTCGTGTTATAATGTATGGAAATAGCACGGATAGAATTCATTGAATGGAATTTACCTCTTAGAATTCCGTCCTCACATCTATCTGTAAATAAATTTAACTTGGGCCGTCCAGCAAATGCATTCGTATTCATTGATTCTTGAATCAATTTCGGATCGTTGATTACCACAGTCCTGATTAAAATGGGGTAGGAAAAATGAGACTAACCTTTAAATATAAGCGACTTGTAAATTTGTAAAAAAAAAGTACATTCAGGTCAGTGGAAGGATTCATTGTGTTAAATTTTTAATTTGACGAAAAATAACCCTTTTTATTAGAGTATGCTTGTTACCTATAACTCCCAAACCAAATCCCATTTAAGGGCCCGTAAGTCTTTTTCCAATCCCATAGGGTTTTATGAGGACTTGATCCGAGTAAAGGAAGATGGCCCAGTAAAGGTAGTCCAATCGGACCTATAACAATTAAATGCATCAAAATGTATTTTCGTATTACCGAAACCAAATCCGATTTCGTTATAAAACAAAATTGTGTTGAAGAGAATGAATGGAGTGTATGTACCCGGTGGGAAATGTTTTACCCGCTTTTGCGTATAACTACAAACAGTGGCGAAGACTACGAGCAGAAATATTAATTCAATAATCATTGTTCCTCCCCTCTGTGTTATCTCCCCGCTTTTATAGACTGACTATCTTGTGATTATTCCAACTTTCCGGCTCAAGTGTGTACCAGGCCAGCTGTTGCTTCAGCCTTTTGTAAAGAATTGTTTTGATGGACGCTGATGTTTTTTTGTGAGGTGTACAACAAGATTAGTTTGTTAATCAATTTACTCATGCTCGTAATCCTTGGCTGGGAAACTTGGTAATGCACTTTGGAGTTCAATTGACAACACACAACGTGAACAAACAAATGTGTATACGTAAAAGCGCTGGCATAAACTCAGCAAGATGGGAATAGTTTTCCATAAAATTGCTGAAAAATAAACAACATTTCCCAGCTACCTTTCCTATATCAATGACACTGATAGCAGGCTCTGGTTGTAGTTCATATCATGTGAAGATAGATCATTAAACGAATAATATGGCCGAACCTTGTATTAAATAAATTCCACGTGGATATTTATGAACGAGTTAAACGTGGGAAATTCAAAAGACTCCACATATCAAGTTTAAAGTTTAATTTAAAATTTTTAATTAATAGATTAATTAATAGAAAAGCTAACAGTTTTCGTTATTTTTTAAGCGTCACAACCAAAAGATGAGAGTATTGCTGTTTTTTTGGGGCGACTTGAAAATAAGTTCTCTATTGATGTGTTGCTCTTCCATGCGATCTCAGTAAATTCAAACGGGTCACGTTTAAATACATGCTAATACATACGGCTACGACAGAGATGCGTCCTGATAAGGACGAAGTACTACAGCGTAATACATGTAACTAGTAAAAGCCCTGTGCTTCGCACGGGCAATTTCTTGAGAATTGTGAGAGTATACACAAAACCATAAATTGCTTTAGGTCCCGTGTCATGGCATGTCGAGAAGGCTTAATATTAATAGCCCGCTTTGCTGGGCAAAGTAATTTCATATAAGACATGTGAACTACTAATTGTAAGACTAACAATTCGTTTCAAAAAGCTAGTTGGGAATCCATCATCAAAAATTTATGGTACAACGCTACAGCCCACTAAAGCTCTCTCCCAAACTCAGTATTTGGCTATACACGGGGAATTTAACTAATCGCTTGATCAACTTAATACCAACCAAAATTGTTATTAAATCTTGCTGTTGAATCACTGTTTGGTGCTTCACCCCTTAGTGGATCAAATATGATTTTTTATGTTATTATAATTTGTACATATCTCAATCTCAGTTGTACCGTAATAATGTCCCTCAAGCCTCAGAGACTGCACGCGCTGATAATTTAAAATAGAAAAAGTGAAAGGAATTTACGTTAGCGCAACATTTTTCAATTGCTATTGTTACTAAAGTCCATGGTTCCTACAAATCAATCCTTAATTCCTAATGATATTTTTAGGGGATATAAAGATCAAATGTATGGATGTAAAGGCCGGAAATAGTGAGCAAATAACTTCAGCAATACAAATTCTGAGAATTTATCTGACGTTATATATAAACACTGTTGCAATAAGCGCTTTCAATTCCATTTTCTTTTTCCTAATAAGAAACCCACACTTACGTGTACAAAGTTCAGCCATTAAAATTCTCCTCTCCTCAAATTCGTCAGTGCTGTAACCGAGCGTAGTTTTTCTGACTACCAGACTTAATTTAATCCAAATTTGATGATTTATGTCTAATGTTTATAATAATTATGATTAGCGCTTTTAAGTGATAATCTAAAATTGCGTAATATTGCGAGCTTCCAGTATGCTGCAAGCAGTTGGTATATGGTGAGAATCACATCGAGCTGAGCGAGCTGAAAAAGCTCTCCTCTGCGACAGAGTTTCAGCCCGCTGTGCTTCTCGGCTTGCTGTATAAACCACCGACTTTCTTGGCTATATATTGAAATGAGCCGCGAAGGTTTGAATTGTAAAGCCAAAGTCGCGAAAGTTTAAATCAACGGACAGGTCCAGACATACATGCGCACCCTCACGAGGGATTGAGGGATGCCTCGCCCTCTCCCTCGTCCTCGCCCACACAAAATGCGAGTGTCAGGGTGAGTGGACGTTGATTTCAGGAGCCCTCATGAACATGAGGGAGAGGACCAATGGAGAGGAAGTGAACGAAAACGGATTTTGTTTGTTTTGTTCAAAAAACAAGACCTGAACAAAAGAACAAACAAAATGCGAACAATTTTGTGCACATATTTTACATGATTTTCCAAAAACTTCATTGGACTGTGTAAGCTTCTAGGTTTCACTTTTGCACTTCAAGGGCGTGAACCAAAGTTGGATTTTTTGCTGATTTCGAATCAGTGCCCCACATGGGCACAAAAATGTTGTACCTGAGTTTGGGAACATAAATGTTTATCTGTACCTGAATACACAGTTTCACTTTTCCTGAACCTGTACCTGTTCCTAGTGCTGTAATTTGTTCATTTTGTTTTGTTTTGTTCTCTTCGGAAATGAACAAAAGTAGAACAATTCGAGTTTTGTTTTGTTCACCGAGTTTTGTTTTGTTTTGTTTTTTGAACAATACGGATTGTTCAAAATACAATTCATGTTGTTTTGTTCTACAAATGTAGAAGACGTTAGAAATTTCTGAAACTGATTGTTGTATGTTAGTATTAGAGCATACAGTAGTGGACTGATGTAAATTTAATGGCGTACGAAGGACGTTAAAACCAAAAACACGGGCTTTAACTAATTTTAGACGGATCTGTTTTACAACTCTTATTTAATACACTCATTAAACCTTTTGGTCATAGTTTCTAATGGTGTAAGTCGTAAGGTAATTACCTACATACATCTTCAAGGCCTGTAATGTCCTCATATATATATATATATATATATATATATATATAAAATATATAAATAAAATATATATAAATATATATATATATATATAGACACCGTATATCAACAAACGATGGTGGTGGGTCTTACCTAGTGCCACCGATACGCATCTTTTGGGTTCGCCCTATGCTTTGATTGAATTAATAACCTATATTGTTTTTTATGGCTTAATCGTCTTTTATTTGTTATCCTCCTGTCAACTCACAGTCAAAATATTTTGAATATTTGGGATCAAAGTTTATAGTGTCGAATCCGACTCATCCTTCAGCACTTTATTAAACAACAATACAAAATCGAATTTTAGCAGCGGAGGTTCGAGATATTTGTCCGAATAAGTAGTTGTGTCGAACAGAAATTGCTTTCGTTTATAATATCCGATGTACCCAACCACCGAATATCAGTACAGGTTGTGGTCATAGCAGGTAACAATTAATTACTCCATTGATCTCATTGTAAGATACGCGCTGTTCAATAACTTCAGATTAACCTTAAACATCTCCAAATAGTGCAAAGATGTTTTTTGGCACAGCAGTTCAAAGCATCATTGATAGATAAAATATAAATAAAACCGAGCACTTCAATAGCTCCTAATGGTCATTATGATGTTATTTGAGTCATTATAAAGTGTATGCAATGTCTACTTGTAACCTACCAAGGTCAAATGTAGGTCATAGGTCTATTTGTCGCCCACCAACGTCCAATTAAGGTCATGGGCCTATTTGTAACCCACCAAGATCAAATTAAGGTTATGCGGCTATTTGTAACCCACTAAGGTCAAATTAAGGTTACGAAAACTAATGTGACCCATCAAAAATGCTGTAATCTTCTTGCAACCCACTGAGGTTAAATTAAAGCCACGACACTTCTTGTGACCCACTGAGGTCAATTTGAGGTCATGTTACTATTTGTGACTCACTTAGGCCAACTTGAGGTCATACTGCTAGTTGTGACTTACAAAGGTCTATTAGAGGTCATATTTCTATTTGTGACTCACAGAGGTCTATTAGAGGTCATGCTGCTAGTTGTGACTCATTAAGGTCAATTAGAGGTCATGCTGCTAGTTGTGACTCACTAAGGTCAATTAGAGGTCATGCTGCTAGCTGTGACTCACTAAGGTCAATTAGATTTCATGTTATTTTTGGTCACTTTTTCAAACTCAAAATCTTAAAAAGTTATTAGGCGCTACCCATGGTAGCCACGTGGTTTGTTTGTTATAGTTTTGTTTTATCTTATCGCGGTTTTGCTTTGTTCTAGTTTTGTTTTTTCGAAAACGGATTTTGTTTGTTTTGCTTTGTTCAAAAAACAAGAACTGAACAAAAGAACAAACAAAATGCGAACAATATTACAGCACTACCTGTTCCCAAACTAAATCGGGAGTACCTATACCTGAAAAGTACCTGCATCCAAAATGTACTCAAAAAGGTTTTTGTCCCCAGGTGTATATTAAGAGTACCTGGGACTACCCCGGTATATTCAAACGATTGAGCTAAATTAAAGAATGAAAAATGAAATTATGACACCTATCAGTACTTAAAGTTTAATTTTATCCAAGGTCACTGGGGTCAGAAACAAGACGCAAATTCAAAATTATCCACTATTTCTAAATTAACACTTATTTACAACCTCGCCACTTAACAAAATACTCGTTTGTTGTGGCATGGATGTGCTTTTCAGAGTTTCAGAGTGCTACTTAATACACTCTAGGATTGTGAACAGGACCAAACAAAGTTGCAGCAACTCTACTTCCAAAGCGAAATTTAACAATGAGAAGGGTAAATTTTGAAGCTGTCATATTTTTACCAAGTATCCGTTAACATTTGTTTTGAAAGCACAGAGGTTGTTAAAAATTTTATAGGGGTTTATTTACGTGTAATATAAAATAACGAGGGCCCTCACGAGGGCGAGGGAGAGGGGTAAATTTTTAAATTAGCACCTCACGAGGATGAGGGCGAGAACAATCCGAAACGTGTCGCTTGATTGATGACGAGGGAGAGTGCTTGCAGACTGTAATCTATCCCTCGCACAAAGAGGCAGAGGGAGACAAAAAGGCCCATCTATGGGTCCAGAGCACTGCTGTACTAGTCTAGTCAGACTTGACTAGGAAATGGGAGACTTGACTAGACTAGTTAAGGATTTTCGTAAATTTGACTAGTTTGACTTGACTAGCAAGCCCCGAACACCGTGAAGAATTGACTTGACTAGACTAGATTCCGTTAAAAATTAAAATGATTGACTTGACTGGACTAGGTGAACGATGTGCAGGAACTAGTCTAGTCAATTTGTGAATGTCTTCAAATGATGCCTAAATCATTCAATGAAGCAGTTTTGGGAGGGATTGGGGGAACTTCAAACAATAACGAAGGCTCCAAACCTCAAGCAATTTCTACATCAGGACTTGTAACTGCATCCTTTAACGATTAATAAATTCAGTGTGGAAAAATGCACTGCATAATTGAATTATTCAAGCCGTTAATTAATTGCAAAATATAAGCAGCAACAGTACTATATAAGACATGTATGTTTCAAGAAATTTAATAAGAACTCTCATTTATATTAAAATATTAAATCATGAATCGCCCAAAGTCCAGTCAAAAATCTGTGAAATCGCATCAGACATACAGATTTATATAAAAACCCCAAATGATTGAGGCCGAAGCAAATGCTGTAACAAGTTCATACAAAAATAAATCTGAGGTAGTGAAAACCGTTTAAAAAAGGAACCATAAAAATCCTGAAGAGTAAAGCATCACCGGAAAACCCGTCACCCAAAAAAGTGCAGAAAACTTCAAAACAACGAACAACTAAATGAAAGCACATCTCGAGAAGATCACTACAAGGCAACTAATTTCGGATTATTCTCTGAGCTCTCGTCCATTGCTCGTGCTCACAGAGCTTCTGTTAAGCCACCGCAGTTGGAGCAAGAAATATTGTACACAGAATTTCCTAATTTAGAAAATACTAACCAGGCACATCAAAACTGGACTTATAAAATGGTCTATCCTTTAGGTTCTTGGGTTTTAACCGTTCTAGTGCATTGATTAACAAAATATTTCACAATTTGCTTCAATTCTTTATACATGCTAGATAATTATTTAACTCCTACAATGAAATGGAACATTTCCTTCATACGTACTTGCGCAGTTAAAACAGTTAAAATAAGGACTACTTTGATATTGTTTTTAGGTTTGGATTATGAATTGATTTAGCTAATAAATAAATGATAAGACAAATAATAAAAAAGCACATACAGTTGCACCAATAAAATGCAAGTGACTAGGAGACTAGAATGACTTGACTAGGATTTTCGACTTAAAAAGTGACTTTGACTTGACTTGACCAGGAGATCGTGGAAACCATTGTGAATTGACTAGACTAGACTAGTCAAAAGAACGACCAACAAATATTAGACTTGACTAGACTAGTGCATATGTGCGTGCAGCTACGGTCCAGAGCAATAAGAAGAAGGATTATTCATACCAAGTATACACCGTATGTTCCCTTCAAATGAACTTCCTAATCTACATTCAGTTTAAATTGATTGTCTTGCAGTCCGGAAAGTCCGGAATATGGGAAAAAATTTATATGAAAGGCGGAAAAATGAAATTGAATTCCCAGGAATTATCTGTATTAGACCCGGGAATATACATATATTATATTGGGCTAATCTAACAGCTTTGATTACAATTTTGAAACTATAGTTTAAAAATTTTTATTTATTTTTCATTATAATTTATCGAAAATAAATTATGCGTATACGCATAATTTATTTTCGATTTTTGTTTTGATTTTGTTTATATATTTGTCATGTGAAGCAATGAATTCAAAAGCGAATGATTATGGATACGTCGTAAATTTGTATACGTTGAATTATCTTCACAAGATGCATTTTATGGTTACATAAATTTATTATTGTCTAAAATAAGTCTCAAACGACAAAAATGTCAATTTCCCCAAAGAAAATCATTGAGTTTGAATAATTTCCTTGAAGAGTTTTTGCACTGGAGAAATGGAACCTCTAAACCACTGGAATAAATTTTAACACGGTAAGATTTTGAAAACATTTCTTTACCCAAAGTTATTTTGCTCAATTAAATCAGGGATCATTGAATCAGAAACAAGGATTTTAAAAAAATCAAATAATTCAAACTTTCACCCATAATTTTTTCCTGACCGGAAAAATCCCGGTTTCTGTTCTGGGAGCTATCTGGAAATCGGAGGTCGAATTTCAATTTTAAAGAGCTATAAATGAAACCCGAGCTTTGTCTAAGGACTTTTGGTCATTCCATTATTCGTCACATCTGGTGTTTTGTATTGTTATTTAATTTAGCATAAAAATAAAAATCTTGAGATAAATTGTCTTCGCACCAGCACCCCTAAGAGTAAAACTAAAATAGTTTACAATAAATTTTGACATTGTCAATTGTTGTAGATATAAATTGGGGACAGGCAGTGGAATAGAAAATAATTGCGTTCGATTGTTTACAAAACATTTAATGGAAAGTCTTTTAATTTTGTTTTTGCTCAACCATCACAACAATCCTTAAATTCCAATTTCTAATTCATAAAAATTATTCAAAATATTACTTCGTGTTTCGTAGCGTTATATTGGGAAAATAATTGTTTCATGTTTTCCTGCAAAGTTGGCATGCATTAAATCTGGCAGTTTAAAATTTTTCCCCAAGAATTTGCACACTCAATTTGCTAGACAATTTTTCCTCCAATTATTCCATCAGAAAGGATTGAAAGCTTGTAACATCGTTGCTCAAATAACGAGAGTTTACTTCATGTGGAAATATAATTAAGAACAAATCCTTATTAAAAACCATTGTTCTCAAGCGGGATTTTTAAGTTTTTGCTCTTAAATTCAAAAAATGTTTTTATGCCGTAAATTTTTTCAACAATATAAAAATGTACTCCTCACTGTGTCTTTGACACTAGGATTTATTTTTATTATGCAAATATTCGTTCTGGAAACGGAAATTCAGCAAATTTTAATGAAACTCAAAATTTCAAGTGGAGATACTTCAATGGTTTGGAGCATTGACAACTCTGCCCAAATTTACAATAAAGGTTGCGAAAACTATATTTTTATTTGTGAATTTGATCAATTTTTGAGGATTGTCTTTTTCAAATTTGTTCTCTACAAAATTATAAATAGACATGAATTTAATTGCAGAAACTAAAGATACATTTATTGTTGATACTCCTGGTTGCCGAATTCCATTAACACGTGACTGGCCTGAGTTTTATTTGAAACATGGAAACTTTTATGGAAAGCCCACTCCGGATTGCAGTGAATTTTCAAAAGTAGCCGTTTTAACGGAAGACGAAAAGGCAAGTAATTGCTAACATTTTACACTAACATTTAAGACGAAGCTACTTATTTAAAAACTAGAATCTTTCAATACAAGCTCTAATGTACAACATGCCTGACATAAATACATAATTTTTTATAATAATTTATTTTGGAGTGTAAATTTGAAGTAATTATCATAATTGTAATTTTCTAAATTTTTTTCACAGTTTCTGCAACTGACGGAAAAATTTTCAGAAGATACCTGTCAGGCCTTGGAGATTAAAAGACATCCGAATTCTGACATGGATTTTGAGTATTATTATTTTTGGGTTGTAAAATTTTAAAAGCTTAATGATATTTACATTTATTTTATTTTAGAGATTTTATTTTATTATTTTATTTTATTAGGTAGACAAAAAAATATTTCTCAAGTGTATATGGAAATTTACAGATTTGATTTGGAACGGCCATTCAATGCTGGGGTTGTGTCGGTGTCAGATCTGGAACTAATAATGATACAATGTAACGTCACGTATTCTCCAGAGGCACGAATCCCCCTAAAAGCCCAAGTTCAAGAAAAGATAAGTTATTGGGAAAATATTCCAGAAAAGCCCATCAACGTGCTGATAATTGGCTTTGACTCCACTTCCCGACTTCATATGGAACGAAGCCTCCCGAAAACAATGCAAATCCTGAACGAAATGGATTTTCTGAGTTTTAAGGGTTTTCATACAATTGAGGCCCAAACTTTACCGAATTTCTTTGCGATGCTCATGGGAATGACGAAAACGCAGGTCAGAGGTTCGTGTGCTCCTAATTGGTACCATCCATATGATGAGTGTCCAATGATTTGGAAGGAATTCTCCGCTTCGCATCGATATATCACAGCTTTCATGGAAGACGGCATCGGAAGCTTTAACTTCGGTAACCAGTCGGGATTTTTCCAAGACCCAACAGATTTTTACCCACATCTTTTATTATTGTCTTTATTGAGATATCGGATCAAATTCGCCCTGGAAAAGTCATGCGTCTCGACGGAATCGGTTGCATCGTTCATGCTTCGATATGTGCGTCGGTTCTTAGGAAAATTTAAGACAACCCCTTTTTTTTTGTTTGATTATCATAATTACCCATTTCATAATTCCGCCAATGCGATGCGAAGCATTGATGAAGACCTCCATAATTTGTTTCGGTTCTTGCAATCGGAAAAAGAATTGTTGAATAATACTTTGGTAGTCCTCATGAGTGACCATGGAGATCGCTACAATTTTTTCTCCCTGGATTCCATGGAGTCTTACATGGAAAGGTCTCTTCCAGGACTATTTCTACGGATCCCGGACCGACTCCTGAAAAAATTCCCGGAATTCAAAAACGCCGCTGAGACAAACACACTTCGCCTCACATCGGCATTCGATTTACATCACACATTCCGCCATATCTTGGCTTTAAGTGGGCTCAGCAAAGATTTCAATCCAAGCTTACCAGACAGGTCGAGTTTGTTCGTTGAAGTTCCTGATACCAGAATATGTGATGATGTTCACATCGGAAGTGGTTTTTGTGCCTGCAACGCCACAACGGATGCAAAAGTCCAGGCATTTATCATAGATCAGCTCCTAACATTGGCGGTGAAAGAGCTAAATGCGTTTGTACATCGCACTAAATATTCAAACGTTTGTGAAAAATGGCAGCGCAACGATGCATCGCTAATTCAGGCGAACATGCTGCAGGAAAATCTGGATTTTAAAACAGTCTTGCTAAAATTTAGGGTTGATCCGGGGCCAAGTTATTTCTCTGCAGAATTTCATATCAATACTAAGTCTGCGACGAAAGACGAAGATTTTCTAGAAATGGTAGGAGAGTTCAGCAGAATTAACAGCTATGGAAATCAGAGCTGGTGCATCGGAATTGATACGCTGGAGGACCAAAAAATGAAGGAGCTTTGCTATTGTACGGTGAATAGTGGAAACGTTTCAAAAAATTAAGGAGAGCAAAATCCAATACTTATGCAGAATTGACATTCCATTTCTGACGTCTCACTCGCGTAACGAGCATTATTAAAAATATACGCTCCACTCATTTTGAAGTGTATTTTGAAAATATTTGATACCGCTATTTATGCCCATTTTAAATTACTTTGGTCCTTGTAAATTATTATTTCAAATTACTCAAATATATCGTCTTTATAAGGTTCCAATGTTATGATCCACCCTACGTAGACTGTGCGCTTACACAAAGTTCATCAGAGTTAAATAAATAATTTGCAGACTTTATTATTATTCATTTTATAATAACTTAATGTTAGGAAATTTAAATGCACCAAAGTTGCGTATTATGGACGGGGAGACGAAATGATCCAGATTTTTTAAAAATGAGTTATTAGCCAACTACTAAGGGAAGCTATTTCTCGGATGATTTCTTCTCTGAAAAAATGCGCTAAAATTTTGGCATTCGTTCGGCAAATTTGAATACCTCACCTAAATTTCTACTAGGACTCGAAATTTGGGTCGAAATGATTTTATGCCTTAAAGCAATTCAGTATGTTTTTAACCAGATACTGCTGACCCAGTTGTGTCGTCCATGTCAAAGTGTACAGCAGTTTTTTGAAGTTTACAACTTTTCAAAATTTATTCAACAACTTGTTTTTTTTTTAAATTTGTTATGTGAAGGGAGGGCCAAGTCTTAGATGATTCCTTCTTGAAGAAAACGAAAGTTGAAATTTTGGTTAAAAAAATTGAGAAATTGATTGCATATGTTATTCATTTTGCTTTTAAGAAGGCTTGCAACTATTCCATTTTGCCTTTAAGGAAAAAGGCATGTAGACCATTTTGCTTCTAATCGGAATTGCAATCACAATTAGACCATTTTGGATAATGCAGGCATGAGGATTGGAATTTTATTCGTCACTACACACAATTTCCTTGTATGACCTCGACTCTCATTGACACCTGTGCAAACGGGGTATTTCGATAGGAGATTATTGCTTTATTAAAAGTAACTTAAATAATTACATTTTTACAAATTGTTATCTTATGTTCAATTTCAAGTCACACTTACTGTAAACACCGGAATCCATTAGTTTAAATCACTTGATCGCACGAGCCAATTACTCAACTTCAAATGACGCCATGAATCAAACAACCTTCGCTTAAATTCCACATATACAGTATCAAGCGTCTTTTATTTAACATTCCATTATACCGTGCCGATTTTCGCATATCGATTCTTTCTATACATACTCAATGCAACTAACAGGAACCAATAAGCCTTGCCATAAATGTAATTCCATAAAGGCACAGAGAGACAAAACTCATTTGCCCCCCCCCCCTCTAACCCACATGATGGAATGACGCATAAAATATTAGAGTAGCCCAGTTTGTAGTAAACTTAGTTCCAGATTTTTCAAAATGCGTTTCACACACATACATCGATATTTGAGATCATTGGGTGAAAAAACGTCTAGCAAATGAGTTTTTTAGAATGTAAATTCCTTTATTTTGTGATTCTCTCAGAAAATTTGTCTCCGACAATATTTTGACGCTAATTTGTTGGAAAGCATATGGTTTTTCCAAGAAGCTATGTCAGAGCTTTCCATAGGCTGAGAATTGTGGAAATAGCCTGAGTAGGTGAGAAAATGTAAAACCAGGAACCTGAATTGCCGAAGTAGGAAGATGTTATTAATTTCAAATTATTCACCCCCAAAAATTTTTAAAACAGTTTTCGAAACCAAAATTATGAACGCGTGACTATCTATGAAAAAACAGCTAGATCGGATATCATCGATCCTTTCTGTTCTATTACAAATTTGTGTCAAAACATTTTTAGAACAAAAATTTATGTGGGAATCAATTAAGAAAATAATTCATAATAAAATCCCCGCTTTGCAACACGTTCCATAAAAAATATTGGTCCAGGTAAATATTCTAAATTAGCTAGAAGCTGTGGGGATCCAAAATTTGGCAGTGGGCAAAAGGCGGAGGGCAAATGATTATGGCGTACCTATACGAATGTTTTCACGTGATATTTAAAACGTGATTGCCGGATTCTAATTCTGGTAATTACTAAAACACAGTTATTCAGTATCTATATTTACTTACTCAAAAGTAATGACTTAATAGCTTCTGTGCTCTAATTTGGCATGATTTTTAGCAGAACTATCGCTGCTCCACGTTATTGCCAAAAATCAAGTGCTCCAGTAACTTCAAAAAAAGAGCTGAATCCAATATCAAATTTCCACAGACATGTTGACCCCTGCTGACGTAAAATTTTATATCCATCTAGTTCGTGTAGCGTCGAAATTATATTTAATACCTTTTGAATTTTGTTTGAAGGATGGACAGAAGATCGAAATGCTCATTGGAAATCGAAAGAGAAAATTTATATTCAATGCAGTTTTCTTGTATGGAGCTTTTCGAATATGTCTGAGTTTGTATTATTTGGTCTTGAAAATTTCCACTGTTGATATCAGTGCGCACGTTTATGACATCGCTCTTCACTCCCTGTTTGCGCTGGCATACGGGATGTGTGTGTTCATTGAAATGTTGTCATACTTTGGAACAGCGGACATTACCGTCAGAATTTTTAACTTTGGTTTCCGTGGTGTAAACTGGGATTCGAAACTCGCAGGTAAGAATTGAATGTTTGAAAATACAGAGTTGTTTACATTGACAAGGGGCTTCAATAATTAATTATTTTTACAGGCTCCCATTTTATCCGGCTCAAAAGGGAATTCACGCTTCGGGAAAAGTTTGCAGTTCTTTATCCTTCTATTATTGCTCTGTTTAGCATAATTTTAGTAATATTGTTTGCCACAGTTTGTACACAGCTTCACATTTACCAATTGCTCCCTAAAACCTACCAAAATCCTCTGACGTTTATGTTTCTAATGTTGCAAGAAATTTACTGTCAAGCCATGCATACTATCTCGTGCGTAATATTTATTAAAAACTGCCTCCTATTCTTTGCCAGCATGGAAAGAACTCTCCGGCAAAAGTTGGAGTCAACGAGGTAAGCCTGTGTCAAATCCAAAAGTCGCATGTTAATTTTCACAATTTTTGCAGTCATTTTATGCACAAAATTTTTACACATTTTATGAAAGAATAACCTCGTGTTTTGGAAGTAGTGCAGTGCAGTATTGGAACTTGTATTTTTTTATAATGTGTGTGCAAGGCTTTCAATGAAAAATTCATCTTCAACATTTTCCGTCTTCATCATCGTGTGTATTCAGAATATTTACAAATTTAAGAAAATGATTTAATTCCAAAGGAGCACATCATTTTGATTTAGCATATTTTGCTATAAAATTGTAACACCGTGTTTGAAATCAAAAACACTACTTATTGAACCACTGCAAGGTAACCATCCAGTTAGCAAAATGGTATCATAATTTTAACTAGAAAAATGAAAAACAAGCGTGTGATGTTTGACCTTCGTAGAACAGGTGTACTTGATTTGTATATTTCAAAATAAAGATGACAAAATTTCAAGGTGAAAATATGTCGGGCCTATATCCTTCCCTACAAGTTGGCATTTGAGGCTGCCTAAATTTCTGCCTATATAGAGTAATGGAAGGTGTTAGCCCCTTCCTACATGAGGCATGAGAGCCTTCCATATATCTACTGTAGAAATAAATTATATTTTAATTAAAATTTAGAATAATTACATTTTGCCGTTTTACCTTTGCCTACATAAAGGCCTACATATAGACCTACATACATATCAGTGCTCGGACTGGGTACAGAAACCGTGTACCCGTACCCATACCCGTACCCGAATATCGGGTACGGCAAAATGCTGTACCTATACCCGTACCCATACCCGCGTACCCGGGTAAATTATTTCAGTACCCGTACCCATACTTGAAACTACAATGTAGTACCTGTACCCACAATTTACCCGTACCCATAATGTACCCAAAACCTGTACCCGTACTCGAGTATCTATTGTTTGTACCCGGGTATTACTCGGGTACTCCAAGTTTGACCGGTTGAAAATGCCAGAAGACATTTACCTGTTCAGCTGAAACTGCTTAATTTGTTAATTTTTTGACCCACATTAAAAATGCCCGGGGTTTTGGGAATTACTCTAGGCGTTAAGGGGGCGTTAAGGGGTGCTATTTCAAATTGTTTAAAAAATTATTTAAGTTTATTTATGATTTATTTTTAATAAGCACTGATAAAATTCACATGCTGCTACGCTAAAATAATAATTTACTGAATGAAATAAAATGTGTTCTCTCGAATTGTTTCTTGTTTGAAATATACATATTGTCTGCAGTGAATAATATTTTCCATTCCAGAATTGTATAAATATTCAAAGTGTCATAAATGCCCAGAATTTTAAATGCTCAAATTGCATACACAAGATGCCTCAGCGTTTTCAAATGGGCACACCTGGGTACTTGTACCATAAAATAACTGATCTGGCTCGAAACTAATAAATGTATATTTATTTTGAACTTATCTCGTAATGCGTCTTTAAATAATTATAATGCTACGCTTCCAATGAAGCTAATTAAATTTAATTAGCTTCATTGGCCCTGCCCCATGAAATTATTTTTTGAAGAGCTTCATTGTTTTAGTCGATAAACAGGCAATCTGACTATCTGTTTTTTATTAGATCTGAGAGCAATCATTAGAAGCGTTAGATTGCAATAATAAATGAAACGAAGTCATTGGCTCTGTCACTAACGCAAGTATCTGTATACAAAGAAACAAGCAACTCCACGGTTGGCAGGTCTTATTGTTAGCCATAGTAATCCATCCCAGCAAGAATCCTTGAAGTACCCAAAAATACTCGGGTACAGCACCCATGGGTACAGGTATTTTACATTGTAATACCCGTATCTATTGGGTACTACCCGATTGTCACTGAGTGAGTACCCATACCCGTACCCGTACCTGCACCCACTTCATTTTCTAAAATCCAAAGTACCCGGGTAGTACCCGCGTACTTGCGAGTACGCAACTTCTGTACCCAGGTAGTACCCATACCAGTACCCATACCCATTTACCCGAGTATTACCTGTACCCAGTCCGAGCACTGATACATATAGGCCTAGTTGTAGCGTAGGCTTCACCTTTGTGATTACGACTAACGAGTATACTTTGAATTAAGCTTTTGATTAATGATTACGATTAATTTCAAAACAGAATTATCGATTATTGGTCACGATTAATTTCAAAGCACAGTTATAAACTAAATGATTATGACTGACGATAATTTCAAAACAAATAAAAAAAAATCTATTCATTATTGATAACGACTAATGAATAACGCATAAAGCACTTAATTTATAAATACGATTAATGAGAATATAGTTCCTATTTACATAGCGAACTTTCTCGTAATCATTATAGATGTTAAATACGGTTAACATCAGAAAACAGGAGTTATACTGAGTTTACAATAAACTCATTTCTCTAAATTGCTGTTAACGAGTAGCTCTAAAAATATCTGAATTTTGTTTGCGATTGCGTTATGAATATAACTTGAATAACAAAATCAATGAATAACAATTATTATTAGCTATCCTTTCGTCATCAAAAATATTGCAATAATGATTACAGTTAACGTTTGTTTTGTGAAAATTCGTTACGTATTGACTACACTTTCCGATGACTCAATCAAAATGATTATAATAATGATTGCCATTAACGATAACGTTGAAACAAACGTAAGTGATTACAATCTTTGATTACTTCAAGAAAAATAATCAAATCATGAATAAAATAATTAATGTTTACGTATTGGAAAACACACAAACATCGATTATATTTAAAATTTGAATATTGATTCTGGTTTAAAGAGTACTAAGAGTTAATTGTTAGGTTAAAGATTAATTGCGATTGTTAATCGTGGACATCTCTGTTTACGGCAATAGCGTTATGCTCGTTTGGCAGAATTGCACTTTCATATGTAAATACAACCACCACCAGGACTATACCAACAATATTATACTTGCATGTAATATTTATTGTAGTATTACAAATTACAAAACAATTAATAAGTTTGATGATAGGAAATCTTTTTTGTAGGACGCTCAAAACCAATGAAGCAGAACTAAAGGAATCCATTTCACACTGCGTGACGGCTCAGCTTATTATTCATCTATTTAATCAGGGATTCGCTTCTGTTATTTATATGTTTAAGCTACTGACACTTCTCATGTCCATTACTACTGGATTTGCGGGCATTCGAGCATTGTCTCAAAATCCTGGTTTCAGTGTATTTCTAATTTCGTTAACGATGTATGTGTCTGCTATCTACCCTGCTGGTTTTGGTAATTCCTTTTCTCTGTTAGAATACATAAATACGATAAAAATTCAACTAATCCAAGCGTGCAGCAAAAATGAAAGAAGAGGAAGGGGTTGGTTGCTGAAGAGGATCCAAGCAATAGCTCCAGTTGGTATCCAAGCGGGTCCTTTCCATACAATTGAAAGAGAGTCCACACCAGTCTTTTTGGATTTTGTTGTGAGAGGCATTTCCACACTGGCAGTTGGCATGAATTAAAAACGGAGGGATTTCGCCAGTTATATCAATTAAATTATTGGGAGTTTACCTTGTTGTCGTGCACTGAAATTTGTAAATAAACCAATCTTTTGAATCAAATGAATAATCGTGCTTTTAATTATGTAGTACTTATGCTACCAATGCTTAAATAAACTGGTAATTGGAATAATGACCTGAAGACTTGTTATTTATTTTGCGGAAAGGAAGGATTAAAATTTAATCTGAAGACCAACAACTAAAAATAACAATATTTTTGGATTGTTCTTTGCCAATAAAAAAAACAAATTTTGGAGGGAAGGAATCCCAGACAAAAACGTTTCTTGAAATTGATCACAACAATAAGAAGGAGAATAACACATGCAGTTTCCATTTAAGATGCATCTGAATAGGAGAAACGTTTTCATATACATCATAGACCTATGCCCTAATATCCTTCAAAGAATCTAATAATTGATCAGAACTTAGCAATTATTGTCTTTTATTAAATCCTAATTGAGTTTGTTCTTTGACCCGTAAAATCAGTATCATCTTTCTGACATTTGAGCACAAGCGTTAGGGAAACCAAAAATATTGTTATTGTTTTACTTGAGCAGGATAACCAGATCATCCCTTGCTGTTATCACATAAGGAGTCACATAAAAAACTTGCACCTTATCAATAGGTAATTACATTATCTGGGTTAAATAAGATTTTCTTTGTCAAGAAGGAAACATATGAGACATCACTTCGTCATCAAGACAAAAAACTGGTATAACTCTTATCTCGCAAGACGCATATCAATCTATATTAGATCATTGAAAAATATTTAATTCCACTACAAGATAATGTCATATTTGCCAAAATTTAGAAATGGAGACATATTTGATGAGATATTTAAATATATTATTTTTTCAACTAAGATTTTAATAATTTTTTTGAATAATAAGATATACTGGCATTGTAACAAGTATTGCGATTACTCATGTTGATAAATGTAATAATTGTACAACTATATCATATATTTTTTTACTTGCTTTTAAAGTTTGTTTTGGTTTAATAATGTGAAATATTTTTTTAATAATATTTAATACAGTAATCGGTATTTACATAGATGTTATTGTGAAAATGCCAAAAGTTGCGACGCATAAGGCAAAGCACATATGAGCATAGATTTGATACATACTTCAGTTTCCAATAATAATTTCAGATGCTAAATAAAACAGATTAGAGAACTGCAATGTACCTTAGTTAGTTTGAATATTTACTAGAGAACCGATTTGAGTCAAAAAGTCTTATCTTAAATTACAATGCATTCCAACTGATTAGAGGGACGAGCGAATATTTTTTATTCCGAATGCAAAATTATTTGACTCGCCCACTATAAAGTATACACAAGAAGACGTTCAAATGGACGATTTCCGAGAGTTTTCACCTCCCCCTGCAGACATTACTGATTGTTAGATTAGAGAAAACGCTGCTGAATTGATATGCATAAGATATTTTCAGTTATTTTATTATTTACTTTTTTTATTTATTTTCTGTACCCTCGTTCTTTTCAAGTATTTATTATATTTCAATATACCATAACGACATGACTCCGTTTGAAAACGTTAGCCCTGGAATTGTGCCATATAAACACAAGCGACAAATTCATTAAAATACCGCAAAATGTTGAGACGTGTCAAAAAGATAATAATCGCATACTGTAGCAGTGTAGATTAAATCGAATACACTTAACTGCTGTGGATTTTGGCGTGAAGTTTGTGTGAATAATTCATCAAGTATTAGATAAGGATCGGAGATTGATTCGTTCCCTTGTAAATAATTGAATTTGATAAATAGCCACATTAAAATGAAATCGTTGAACCGGGATTGAGGAGTAGGGATTAGATCCATGTTTGCTCAACTCATGTATGTATAAGGACTGTTATTAATTATTTCTCACAAATTTTGTAATCTAGGAATAATTTAATCCCGGATTAACGGGCTATTTCAATCCGTGAGTATTTAATAAGAGGGAAAATGAGGTTCATAACTGCACTTCTGATGGTCACCAATGTAGTAGGATGAGGTAAGTGTTTCCGTTATATTTAAAGACTAATGCACAAATTAAGCTTGAGCTGTTAACGCTAACCGACCGCAATTGTTGACATTTCCACCCTCATAAGGATTCTGACCGGTTTACCATAAGAAGAAAACGTAATTTGAAAAAATCTTATTATGACCCATAAAAAAGAATTGAGTGTTAAAATAACCACCATGTTTTCGGAAAAGCTTCTAGTACAATTAAGTTTGCTCGAATTTTAATGGAAGACCGTAATAGAATATTTTTTGTAGCATTTTTTGGAAACGTGCATTTAAGTAAAACTTCAAAGTTGGGAAAAACCATATGTGCCAATTTACTTTTTTTATATGTCAAACTGAGATAAGAACTGCTAGGTAGTAATGTTTCTCGTCCGAATGCCCAATCCATTCCGGAAAACGTCAGATGGTTTAACCAGAACATATTTTGGTTCACGAAATCTGTCGGACCATGTTCCTGAGTCAACCCAATGGAATGGTCCTGCGCTTGGAACAGACCAGGAATTTTGGAACATATCGAGGCAGTCTTAGCTCTAATTGAAATAATCCTGTTTGGTTCGATAATTATTCCAGTTTAGATAGTACAGCTATGATGTACGTATTATAAATAAACTCGTCACTGTGTTCAATTTCCTTGTATGACCTCAGCTCTCAAGGGCACTCATCCATACATGGTGTTTTGATTGGAGGATATTGCGCTATTAAAAGTAAATTAAATAGTGTTTTCACATTGTTATCCTATCCTTAATTTGAAGTCACACTTACTCTAAACAGCCTAATCTATTTGCTTAAACCACTTGATCGCATCAGCCAATTACTAACAAAAGTGGCTCCAAAGGAAGCCATAAAACAAAATTTGACTTTAATTCCACGTATGTATGTAACATAGTATCAAGAATGTTTTATTTAGCAATCCATTACACAGGGCCGATATTTGCATATCAATTCTTTCTATACTATCACATATACATACATGGATCGACGACAGCTATGAAATGACTTATAAAATAATACATTCCGCGAGTTTGTAGAAAAATGTAGTTCCAGATTTTCTAAAATTTATTTTTCTGACCTGCGTCAGTAATTCGGGTCATAGGGTGAAGAAGTGTCTTGCAAATGAGTTTTCCTAGAATTTCGATTTCTTTATTATGTGATTCTCCCAGAAAATTTTTTCCAGAAAATACTTTGAGGCTAATTTGTAAGAACGTTTATGGTTTTTCGAGGGAACTCTAACATTGGTCCCTAATAGTAAGTTGACAATTCCAAAAAATACCAGGAGTATGTGAGACGAAAGAAGGGTCGTAATTACTCACTTATAAACAGGAAACTAGTCTCAAATTAATCCCCACAAAATTTTTTAGATTCAGTATTCCAAAAAAAAACTATTAACGTCCGACTGTTCATGAAAAAATAGCAATATCGGATATTCATTCTACTACGCATCTTTCACAAAATCGTGTAAAATTAATTTCACTGGAATTTTTAAGAGATTCAAATATTGAAGGGAATGGGCAGGAGGGAAATGATTATCCTTATATTTGAACATTTTATATAAAACGTGATTGCCGGGTTCTAATTATGATGATTACTAAAGCTGGGTTTATAGTTTCACTTTCCCTTCATTTTCCTTTACTTTTCATGAAATTTTTCTTTTTCGAACATTTATACTTTGCGTTTGTTGCGAGTAATCCCTCACAAATAATTTGATGCTCACGTGCTTTTCATTTCATGCGCGAAGCCATTTATACTTTCAGTTCGGGCGCGAAAGTGTCCTTTTTTCTTCCTTTTCCTACAAGTTGAACCAGTTCAACTTCATGGCAAAGGAAAAAATAAGGAACTAGTGAATACACAGTTATAAGTACTTATAAAACAAATTAAATCTTGTAGTTCTGTGCTAAATATTCCTGTTTGCATCCTGTAGCTAAATACATATAAAAATATAAAATTTTAGGAATAATTGCAGTGTCTAATTTTTATATATACATCAAATTAATTGCATTAATTGCAAATCTTTACATGTATTTTTACATCATACTGTGTACTTGCCTAAATATTTATGATGATACTCGGAATTCTCAAGACCTCAATCGTTCGTTAAAATCGATTCACCACTGTTTCGTGTACGAAATATTGGTCTACCGTACATAAACCCTTATCCACTATTTTTGAATTTATAAAACTAATATCCGAGAACCTTTTTAAAAATATCTTGATCAAAATTCATGTTGGCTGGAATACAACAGGTAATCAGTTTATACTTTCATTCATTTATTAACGCGGGAACGAAAAGGCAAACGAAACGCAAAAATCACTTCTTGATCAGATGAAAGTATAAATACATCGAAGGAATCTCATTTTTGACCCGCAGCAGAAGTAAGGGAAAGGGAAGGCAAAAGTGAAACTATAAACCCGGCTTAAGCACACATATTTTGTAACCTCTAGTATTTACTTACTCAAAAATAATGGCTTAATAGCTTAGGTACTTTAATTCGTCATGATTTTTAGACGGAGAACTGAAACTGTTTCAGGCTAATATCGAAAGTCAAGAGCTACAGTAACAATAAATTTCAATAGACCTGAATGCATTATTTAGTTTCCACAGACATGTTGACCCCTGCTGATGTAAAATTTTATATCCACATAGTTCGTGTAGCCTCCAAGCTTTATTTAATACCCTTTGAACTATATTTGAAGGATGGACAGAAGGTCGAAATGCACATTGGAAATCAAAGGAGGAAATTTATTTTCAATTTAGTTTTCTTGTACGGGGCTTTTAGAATATTTCTGAGCTTGTATTATTTGCTTTTGAAAATTTCCACTGTTGATGTCAAAGCACACGTTTATGACATCGCTCTTCATTCCTTGTTTACGCTGGCATACGGGATGTGTGTGTTCATTGAAATGTTGTCATACTTTGGAACGGCGGACATTACCGTCAGAATTTTTAACTTTGGTTTTCGTGGTGTAAACTGGGATTCGAAACTCGCTGGTAAGAATTGCAATTTTTGAAAATATAGAGTTGTTTGCATTGGCAAGGGGTATCAATACATATTACCAAACACACAAAAATAACTATTTTTACAGGATCGCATTACATCCGACTCAAAAGGGAATTCACGCTTCGGGAAAAGTTCGCAGTTCTTTATCCTTACATGGTCACTCTGTTCTGCATGATTTTAGTAATACTCTTTGCCACAGTTTGTACACAACTTTACATTTTCCAGTTGCTTCCCGAATCCTTGCAGAATCCTCTAACGTGTATGCTACTCATGTTGCAAGAAATCTACTGTCAAGCCATGCACATTATCGCGTGCGTAATATTTATTAAAAACTGTCTCCTATTCTTTGCAAGCATGGAGAGAACTCTCCGGCAAAAGTTGGAGTCAACTAGGTAAGCCTGTGTTCAGTCGAAAAGTTGCATGCTAACTTTCAAATTTTTTCAAACATATTATGCACAAGACTGCAAAAAAAATTATTAACGAATAACCTCGTGGTTTAGTATTAGGATGCAGTGTCAAAACGTTTTTAATAATAATTTTTACAATTTTTATAATGTACACACAAGTTCACAACAAGTTCCTAAAGGCAGTGTTTATGCAGATCTAATCATAATCCTAGAATTTGTCCCTATCCCAGTCCAAACCCTTTCTTTAATTAAAACAGGAAAGTAACCTGGCGACGTCACCTCCAAATATAAATACCAAAGTTTACTAAATTGTTTTGCAAAATGTTCACTAGGGGATGTCAATTTCCAAGTTTAGGATATATGATTACCAGGGCTGGAGTATTCGAAAAATACGGATACAATTCTGATTAAAATTAATCCTAACGGATTCCAATCCCAATTCAAATGTATTTTTTTCATAAAATCCAAATTCCAATTCAATTTATTCAAATATTTTCTATGAATTCCAATATAATTTAAATACTTTAGTTATTAAATATTAATACCCAGAGGTACTAGAGTCCCGAAATATGTCGTAACTTTCCAACTAAAAAGCCAGAAAGTGTCTAAATTCGGCAATTATAAATGCAAAGAAGCCAGGGATATGCCAGACCATATTATAAAGGCATTACTGCTTAATCTACACAAGTAGTGTAACCGTATATGACGTGTTGATTCACCTTGTTTTTCAGGGATACCCTAGTAGTCAAAAAAAGTGAGCTGCATGCTCTTTCCCCTGAAATAGACCCCTTTCCCAAATCAGAAAATTACTAACAAATGAATTAATTTCCTATAGATTGCAGTGAATTAATTTCCGTAAAAAAATAGTGTCGTTGCTTTGCGTCATTTTGTGGGGTCAAACATAATCACAAATTTAGTATTCCATCGAGTAGTTTAAAAAAATATGTAATGGCTGAGTAAGAACTCCTTTGTTTTTTGAATTTACAAAACACACGTCAATATTTCACGGATTTTTCGGATATCTAAGCATTGGATACAGTATTCAAATAGGTTTTGAATACTAATTTGAATACAGATATTTTTTTTCGATTCAATATGGATTTAAATACTTGAAAAAATATTTTATATATATAAATAAAGAATACCAATTCCGATAAAAATACCAAAAAATAGGAATGAAATACCGATTCCAATTCTGATTCCAATTCGAATGACCAGCCCTGATGATTACGACTAATGTATTTATTCTCTGAAGGAATCCCTCGATTGCTGATTGCAATTGATTTCCAAACAAAATTATCACACGCATATTAAATTTAATCTAATTATAAAACCACCGATTCCTCATTAAGACTACCTACAAAGCAAAATATACCAAATATTGCTTACATTTAAAATTTGAAAATTGGTTCTGAATGAATGACTTCTAAGCACTAAATGTTAAAGATTAACTGGGATTATTAAGCGTGAACATCTCTGGTTACGGCAAAAGCGTTATTACAAATGCGGGATTTTCGTTTGACAAAATTGTACTCTTATACATAAAACCACCAGGACTATGCCAACAGTATTATACAAGCATGTAATATTTATTGTAGTAATACATCCGCAAAAAATCCATAAGGTTGATAATATCGAATCTTTTTATAGGACACTTACAACCTATGAAGCAGGACTGAAGGAATCCATTTCACATTGCGTGTCGGCACAGCTAATTATTCATCTATTTAATCAGGGATTCGGCTCAGTTACATATATGTTTAAATTTATTACATTACTCATATCCATTACCACTGGATTTGCTGGTATTCGAGCAATGTCTCAAAATCCTGGTATTAGTGCATTTCTAATTTCGTTGACGATTTATGTGTCTGCTATCTACCCTGCTGGTTTTGGTAATTCATTTTCTTTGCTAGAATACATAAACACGATAAAAATTCAACTATTCCTAGCTTGCAGTAAGAATGGAAGAATAGAAAATGGTTGGTTGCTGAAGAGGATCAAAGCAATAGCTCCAGTTGGTATTCAAGCGGGCCCGTTCAGTACAATTGAAAAAGAGTCTACACCAGTCTTTTTGGATTTTGTTGTTAGAGGAATATCAACACTCGCAATTGGCTTGAATTAAAAATGGATGTATTTTGTTTGCCAAATAAAATAGTTTTGGGATATTGCTTGCTAAGAACAAAAATTAATAGCTAAAAAAAGCTAAAGTAGAAGTTGCTTTTGCGCCCTCAAAAGTTAAAAACAAGTTTTTTGGTTGGGTTTGTCAAAGGAATCAATATTCTGTTACTGAAAATGATGAAAACGCTTGAAACGACGAAAAGCAACGCTACGATGTGTGTGTAGTTTGTATAGTCCCCATAATGTAGCCGAGTAGCAGCACCATGCCTTTGTGTCAAAATGAGGGTTGTTCTAACTTTATGCAATCCTAATATTCTAAAATACGAAATTCCGTCGTAGTTTTCAACAGTATTTACATGTGAGAATTACTGAATTTCCTGGAATTGTAATAATTATGTAATCAATGGATAATAAATGCAGCATATTGTGGGATTGCAAAAAGTTGAAGTATAGTGCTGCTTCTCGGCTACTATAGTTTATAGTCCCCATAAAGTAGTACTTTATGGGGACTATAAACTACACACACATCGTAGCGTTGCTTTTCGTCGTTTCAATCGTTTTCATCATTTTCAGTAACAGAATATTGATTCCTTTGACAAACCCAACCAAAAAACTTGTTTTTAACTTTTGAGGGCGCAAAAGCAACTTCTACTTTAGCTTTTTTTAGCTATTAATTTATTTCCAACTTTTTGATACAAAAGCACAGATTACAATGGTATCCAATGTTAAGGGGGAAAATGATATTCACGTCCAGTAATGTTAAAAACACAGGAAAACATTATTTATTTCAACCATCAACAATATTAAACTAAAATATCCCCTAATCTCTGGATATCTTTCGTAGCTATATTAGTTGTTCAATATCAATTGCATATCTGCACTTTCAGTTTGAGGGAAAGGGAACTATTGTGGTTTGCTTAGATTGCAGCATATTATGCAAAAACGTCTGCTTAGCTGAATAGTATTAAGCTTAAGATTTTAATAATTTAATAGCCGAATATACATTATAAATTTTTTTATCGCTTAGATTGCAAGAATAGTTTTTATTAATTTTCATTTTTATTGTACAAAAAGTTAAAAATCTTGTTGACAACAGGCTTAACGAAAACTATGTTTAAGGGCTGATCCCTTAAAGATCACAGTACCAAATTTTTATACTAAGGTCCTAGTTACTCAAGGCACCCTCCTGAAAAATTTCATGTAGTTCCAAGGGGTGGAACGCACTTTTCTAGCTCGCAATGCTAAATGAACGGAGGCCATGGATATTTTTTTATGAAATTGGGACCAATTTTTGTTTATTTTTGCAAAGGAATGCCAAACCTTAAGGGATATGCGATTGTAAAAATTCATGGAGATTCGACTTGCATTCCCATTGACTTTAAGCCTTTGACATTACAAGTACGATTTTTGGTTCAAGAGTTATCTGAGAAAGTCACTTTTTGAGGTATGGGTAAAAGCATATAGGTTGCTTTTTTTAGGGGACAAACCTGGGCACGTACACAGACCTGGGCACATCTCCTTTAAAAGCAACTTCTTAAACATCTCCTTTAAAAGCAACTTCTTAAAAACCATAGTTTGGAGGGATTGTGGAGAGAGAATTGATCACAACAATAAGAGCAAATTAATCCATGCAATTTCTAGTTAAGATGTATCTGAATTATAGAGAATCGAGAATGTATAGCTTAATATTATTTAATATAATAATTGATGTGAACACAGTAATTACTTGTTATTAGGTTTTAGTCTTGTTTTATCAAGTCTTAATTGAACTTGTTCTTGGATACGTAAAAACTATACCATATTTCTGACATTTGAGCACAACCGTTACTATATCAGAGTATTTGTAATGAACATGATGACGAGTGCTTTCATTGTATAGCTCACATAAGGAGTCACTCAGAAAATCTTCGAATAATATACATACATTTGTACACTTGTGATGATGTAATTATACAATGATTTCGCTTTTTGAATTAATTTCAAAAACCCAAAATCATATATATGGGTCTCTAAAATTTCCAAAAAGCTCAGTTTGCTAGTTATTGAAAAATTCGAAAAAGCTTATTTTGTAAGTAATTGAAAAATTCAGAATAGCTCATATTGTTAGTAATTGAAAAATTCGAAAAGCTGTGATACATTTTGAATTATATGTCGCATTTTGGTGAATTGAATTTATTAAAGATGTTTAATTGCGTTAAAACCTGAAATCATTTTGACTGATATTTCAAAATGGTATTCGAAATTCGGGAGGAGTATTAAAATTGTGTAGTTTTACCAAAAGTTCACAATTTTTGGCCAAAAATAAATCATGTAAGATTAGTTCCACATTTATTTAGTTACGATCTCATTTTCAAGAAATTTAATTACAAAAACCTACAAGAATTGAAAATTTCATACAGCTCTCTTCTTTCATCTTATTTTCCTTATCTTGAGACTGAACCCGAAATCCCTCACACCAAGTGAGAGTAATCTCTACTTTGCTACATTTTCCCCTTCGTTACTATTCTTTATTTTATTCCATTTTTTATTTTCCATTATTTATTTTAAATTATCCTCATTTCCAATATTTCCTATGTTTTCCTCTATAAAACTATATTAACGGACCATAAAAACTAATTACATTAACAGTTCATAGTAATCTTATTCAATATATATGATTCGGAGATGCATAACGGCGTTCCACGCTTCCTTTACATAGTTGGTCTTGTGCTTTACAGCTTACAAATGCCTAGGCTGAGAAAAATCAATTAGCTAATTAAACAACCTCATAGCCTTGCATTACGAAGTCTATACTTACTATTTTTGACCGAATCAATTCAATATTAAATTGCAAATTTTCGGTTCAATTCAATTTACGGAAAATCCGGACTAATTTCAATAAACAATTCGGGTTGGATTAGCGGATTAACGATTTGAATTCCAAAAACCTGGATTGAATTTGTGGATTGTTCTCCCGTTGGAGGAGAAATACTTGCTCAAAATGTACGTTCCCAGTGTGGATAAAGTAAACTCCTTGCTCAAAATGCATTATGACAAAATACTGACAACGCATCAAATACCTACTACAGTTGCAGAATCTGCACAAAATGCTCTCCTGCAATCAAATCCGCCGTCGAATTTAATTTTGGGCCCGTTCATGCAGCACTTGAGGTTCAAGTACGGCACAATAAAGAATTTGTCAACGAAGTGGATAATTATTTCGCAGAATCAATTATTCCCGTCACGGCATGTCCGTTGAACTATTGAAGAAAAGCTAGCAAGTCATTTCCTGTGCTTTCCAGACTAGAAAAGAAGTTTCTCGCCCCGCACGGAAATCCATCCTAGGAATCTATAGGATTTGCGTGTGTATAGGATTTGTGTCGAAAGTTACTGTAGAATAATATAGTTTCCTATAGAAAATTTCTATGGGACAAAAGACTATGTCGTAGAAGGGTTCATTATAGGAATCTGTAGTTGAGGCATACGTAATTACATATGTATAATACTATCAATTTATTACAAATGTCATATGTTTTCATTCAAAAATCATGTTACTAAGCAATTAGTGTCACAATTTCAGCAATTATATTACAAACATGATTAGTCAATCTCGAATAGATTACATATATGAAGAAAGTAAAGGTGATCATCGTATTCAAGTTTAATGAATTTGTTGCTTGTAAGTCCAGAAATCGGTATCACCCTTAAAGTTTTGCGAACGATAATACCACATTTGAAACCATAGTCAATAAAAGGCAACTTGGAAACTCGGAAAACCTTTAACAAAGCCAATTCCGTTTGGCAATCACAAGGTGTCTGACAACTGCAATTAACTTTTAAAAATTCCTGCACTTTTCCAATATTGCTTTCATCTACCCTAACATAACAATCCGCTCGTCTATCAGTTTCATATGATTTGAACAAATGACCATTTATCACCGCTTTTCGTGATCTGAAGAGACAGCCAACTTTGGCTAAGGCTCTGCATTGCGTTAGTACAGTATCATCCGGTGTAAATAGTGAATACGGTTTCCTCAAATGGTACATTACTGGTAAACATTTTGGTGTTCGTGCTAAATGCGAATACATGATACTTGCATCTTCATGCTGAAAAATAGACTGGCAATGAAATTTTGTTCGAAAGTCGTGGCTAAATTTTTTGGATATTTGCACCGCCACTCCATTAGCGCTATTAATATATTTTAGCAGAACAGCGTTGAAAGATTCGAACATGAAGGCCGAAAATTGCCACAATGGACCAAAATCGATACAGGACTGGGCAAGATGCAGTAGCAGATGGATATTGTAACTCATATATTCTTCACCATATAAATTAGGTATATTCTTGACAAACTGCTGAAGATTCTTCTTGCAATAATTCAGCGTTTCTGAATCCAACTTTGGCTTTGATAAGTAATATATTGAATTTGCTAATTTGCTGAAGTGCTTATGATAAGCTTTAGGAAGTAAGTCGGCAGTAATAACCGACATTATGAACAGAAGGGTTCGATATTCAGACGCTTTCCAATGTTTCATTGAGTCCAATGGTCTCACGGTGCGCACGATTTCGGTCGTAACTTTGGAACTGGCCAACCTGTTGTTAATTTTTTCGCGTGATTCTGTATTTCCTAAATAGCAATCACTCCGTTTAAGTGTAAACCAAAGGTTAAACATCATTTTAGTAACTCCTAAAAATACATTATGCATTGACTCCACAGGGAATCCTGAAATCATGTCGAAATGTTTAAGATTTAAAAATGGCGTTGAACATTTGATTCCACTTTCCAATTTTCCGGCTAAAACTAATTCTCGATGGTTTGTGTCAGTACGAAGGTTAAGTTGTTTAGTAGATGTGTAAACCCGACATCGTCCTCTGCCTTTAGGAACAATTATTCCTTCATCCTTGCAGTAATTACATCCGAAAGCTCCGTTAAACTGCGTAATTCCTTGTACAATGCATCTTGCAACCGAGTCAACGCTAAATTTTTGAAAAAATACTTTGCTGGAAAAATTGGCACCATACGAATTTTTCCAACTAATTCCATTTTCTTGAAGGTCATTTAACTGTGGCACAAGATGTCCAAATACCATGTGCACATTTATTTTGGAAGGGCCAAACCATAATCCTCCAAGTAGAATAGAACTTTTTCGCACTTTATAAGGCAATTCATTTATGGCAAATAAAACTGGCCAAATGGAATATTTTGATGATTTAAAAACAGGAACGCCATCGGTATTTGAAGTGGCCGATAGATTCCAGTCTTGAATAATATTGCAATACTTCTCTCCATACAGTTGCTTCTTTTCTTCAGCCGTCAGTGTTGATCGTGAGTGAATTTCATTGGTCAGATTAAGGTTAATATTGGAATTTTCTAACATTATTTTTAGTTGTGCACGTAAATCATACAACACGAAAAAATTTCCTGCGCCCACAACTTGTTTTTCTTGAAAATGTTTTTTACATTTAAGACACACCATATTATTTAAAACAATTTCACATGTTTCACAAAACTGGTACTGCTTGCTTGGTACGGGCTGAATTTTTAAACATTTGTGTAGTCTATAGCTTGTAGTAGGATAATTTACATCTGGAGGAAGGTGTAGCTTTATTAGCTTTAGAAGCTCATCAACTGCATCTCTAGTAAGCTTGGCTTTATTAGTAAAGGCAGAAACCAAAAGCAAGCTTTCCCGTCTTGTAATTTGCAAACCACTACACAATGGTTCCTAAATAAAAATAATTTAAACATTGCATTTAAGATCATAGGCGCAGACAGTAGATTTATAACAAACAGTATTTACTTCAGCACTTAAGGGTTGAGAGTCTTCGCAATCCGAGTCTTCGTCTTCTGTCAAGTCCAAAAAGCTGCTATCATTGGAGACCTGTATTGACATCTCGCCAACACTGGAAACGCTTGACACGTCCCACTCTTCGTCACGCAGTACATTTCCTACACATTTAATAAAAAGTTGAATATAAATAAGCAATTGTTGTTTTCAATTACTAATTTTTTTGTGCGTGTTAATATATATACGCATCAATTTGTTTATTACACCGTTCATAAAGGGACAAGGTTTTTGCATAGCTTAATGAATTATTTTTTAGAATCCCGTGTTGTTCCAGCATACCTGACAAAAACGAAACTTATTAGCTATGAAAACAATATGTTGCTATTGAAAATCCCTGGACATTTTACCTACTTGCTATGATAAGTATGCACATATTTGTGGAAGCTTGTTTTTTTTTCAAAAAAAGGAACTAATTTCCTGCTTAAATTTGGAGAATTTTTGATTCCTAGGCATTTGAGTTTAATTCAGACAGAAAGATTGTGGATGTTACCAAAATTCTTGGTTTCGTAAACAAACATTTTCCAAAATCCCTTTAAGTTGTTTGTACTAATTGTAAGCACTATTCAGAAGTTCCAGAGTTTCCAGGAAAAAATCCAAAATCTGATTCAAAGTATTACCTGTCTGAAAGCTGGTCACAACAATCGGCATATTCATTAATTGGTCGATCTGCGGGTTCTTGGACTACAGGATCAGTCACATCCTCCAACTGTTTCTGCTAATATTATACCAGTATTAAATGTTTTGGCCTTCACAAAAGCATTGATTTGAAATTTGGTCCTGCAAGAGGTTACGTTAAATTACCTTTTTCTTTCTGCACCACACTGTCTGCCTTGGTGGTCGGGATAGTCCAATATGCGAACCATATTCTCGTTTAACCATTTTGATACTCAAGTATTTTAAAATAATTTAGTAATAAGTTATTACACAAATAATTACGCAAATATTCTAAGAATAAATATTAGTCTCACACATCACATACTCACGTAGTCACATCACGCACTCAAAGAAAACCAATTGCATATACGTACGGTAAAATATTTTTATAAAACCTCCCGAAGTTTATAATATTTACATTAAAACGGCGTCATTATTTAATGCTTTCACTGTATGGTTCAAAATATTTCGAAACAACAAAGGCGCCATTTCACAAGCATGCGCAAAAAATTTGTTAGCTCCAAGTACGAAAATTAGCGGGCGGCTTTGTTAAATTTGTGAGCATTGGCGGTTGCATCTTCAGTTCTTGATTAAAAATTCAATTAAATTTATTATTATTTAACAAATTATTTTTTTGTGACTATTACGTAAATATGAATAAGAAATTTGCTGTCGTTCTGTGGTCCGATGAACCTACAAATTATTCTGCTTTAAAACTTGCTAAAATTAGATACCACAGTGAGGTAACAAGTGAATCCGAATTGATTGGCCAGATTTTTGATATAAAGTTGGATAAAAACAGAGATGAGATCAGTGTTGGCAAGGTAATTCAAGTGGGTAAGTTAACGTTTTTCTTAGAACTTATTTATTGATGACGGATAAGAAAAGAAATTTTGAAGATTGATTTTGCCCTAATGTTTCAGGATCGCGGGCACAAATTAGCAAGCTTGCTGCAGATTTAGCTGAGGAAGCCAGTAATGTATCATTGTTGGAGGTCGACTCAACTGATCGTTTACGGAAGCAAAAACATCCGTCAAAGCAGAAAGTTCCGAAAAAGGTATTCATAAATGCTAGAAACTGTTCCATTATACTTTTAGTCCGATCTTTTGACGTTGCTATTACTTCAATAAATAAACTGTGCAAATATTTATGATAATACAATTTACACAGAACAAACCTACCTTAGAAGAGGACGGGGTGACTGATGGTGATGGTCCTATTGTAAGTTTGAAAATATTCTAAGATGCGATTTATACAAACTATTTAAAAACTTCAACAGTGTTTATATCTAGTTTTCTTTTTTGTATCTATCTTTAACCATTCTATTTCCCATACTGTATTCTACCCAGGGAGACACTACAGAGGTTCAAGCAGCGGATGGTGCTGTCTTGTTTGAAACTAATCATCCGGATGACAAGAGTCAATGCTTTGATCCCTTTGCAACTGATTTGGATGCTCTCAAGACTCACAATGGACCATTTTCTCCTGCCACACTCCGATCGGCATGATATGCACATGTATGGAAAGCCCATGCTGAGAGCTTTCCAATGGTGTACATATTATGCC